>VXAK01000437.1:53069-101822 GCA_013399435.1 Arenaria interpres | reverse complement strand
CCCGGGGGAGGCCGGCCCCGCCGTGTGCTCGCCCCACAAAGGCTGCCAGTAGCCGTTTAGAGTGGAAGTGCCCTTAGTTCTTTTCCTCTTAATTTATTGCTTTATTTCTTTTAGCCGTAGTGGGCGTCCCTCAGTGTGGCTCAATCAGTACAGATTCTGGTGAACTGAGGTGTGGAGAGAAATCTGGAGGTTTTGCCAGTTGTACCCAAGAACTAACTTTTTGTGTTGAAATTAGGTTTTGTCTCTCGGGGCTGCTGTTTGGCACGACTTCAGACACCTGCGTTAGTACCCCTTTATTCTGTCTGTTGATTCATTTTTTTTTTAGGAAAATGGTGTTTCAGAGCAGCCCTTCAGTATTGATTTTCTTAACCATCCGTAAGCTACTTCACTCCGTTTGATCTTGAGTGAAACTGCGGTGCTTTACTGCATTTTGGTGCCAAAATGACATGTAAATTTCAGCGTTCTGGCTGCTTCTTGTGACCTTAAATGACCTTAGTATTTCTCTTTCTTCTAGGGTAGGCAGTGTTGTAGGATCAGTGATGGAGAAACTAATGGGAAAATCTCAACTGCCAGTTCGAATGACTTCAGTGATCCAGTTTACAAAGAAATTGCTATGACCAATGGTTACATCAACAGAATGACCAGAGAGGAGCTCAGAAGTAAACTTGCAGAGTTCAAGCTTGAGACCAGGTTAGGCTGACTCGTGAACCTTTTGCTTTATTTTTGAGAGCGGTAGAGCCGTAAGGAATGATTATTTTGAAGTTTAAAAACACACCACACAAAGCTTAAAGCAGACACGCCGCCAAACAACAGTTGTTTTATGTGCAATCTTGATGCGGCTTTTGTTGTAGGATTAGTACATGTGATACTACTTAATTTGTTATCAGAAATGTGTGCTGTCTCAACTGGTAACACAAAGAAATGAAATAATATGTAAGGTACTTCAAACGTTTTTGGTCAAGGGGGAAAGAACTGCAAACATCAGGTGATGTTGCAGGCCTTTGGTGTATAGAAACTCAGAAACTTCAGAACATATATTTTTATTTACTGTACGCAGTACGGATCTGATATTGGCTAAAACCTCTGTGGTGAAAGGGCTTGGAATTTAATCAGTGCAGGGGACAGGTAGGGTACAGGATGGAGAATTTGTTAATCTGAATAGATGAGTTATAATACATTCACTTATTCACATTATTTAAAACTGGATTTGTGCTCACTGAGGAGGAGGAAGGAGCTAGGAATATAGAGAGTGGTTCCTGCTCTGTTAGAAATGACCCTTTGATATTGCTGTGGCCAGACAAATTTGAGATGTTGAGAAGGTGGTCAGCTGGGAAGAACAAAGGGCATTGCTTCTACTGGTAGCAGTAATGAGGAAGTAGTGGTGGTGGTGGTGGTGAGTTAGCAAGGCAAGAAGCTACTGCTGTGGAGGAAGAGGGGAATATGAAAGGTGAGATGGAGTCTGAAAGGAGAAGTCTAGCTTTCTAGGGGAGAGGATGTTCAGAGGAGAAAAAAAAAAAAGGAACAGAGATTCTTTTGAACAGAATAAAAGAAAACAAAATGGTCTGGGTGGGAGGTGTAGCCTGCCACCTCCACTCTGTCTGTCTGCAGATGTTCTAGCTGCGTAGTTTTTTTAATTCCTCCTTTAGCTAAATGACTTTAGCTCCTCAGGAGGAAAAAAATTTATCATTACTTGATAAAATTTTTGGTGGAAGAGGTTAGATTTGTACACTTATTCAGCAGTTATGCTGCTTTAAAAATAAAAAACAGAATTCAAATGGTAAATGGTGTGTTTATGGTTTCTTCCTAGATTATAATCTTCTGTTTGTGTTTTTTATTCAGTTGTAAATGTAGAAAGCTTTAAACTTTTCTTTTAGCTAGGCTAGACTTCTTTTGTCAATGTATTCAATTGGTCAGAATATGTCTTACATGTAAACAAGTAGTGTATCACCTCTAATGTAGAGAACTGAGCAGATTGTCACACACGATTCTTTCCCTTGGGATTATTTTGATAGAAGGTCATCTCCTCTTTTAAATTCTTTTATCAGTTTCATGAAGAAAAAGGTAATTTTCCCCTCCATGGGCTCCCATACTGTATCAACTTTGAATGAACTGGTCATTGAATTAGACTAGGTTAATAAACGGTAGCGAAAAAGAGTTATCTCTGGAGAAGCAGCTGATGTTCTCAAATGCAGGTTTAGTAGCCTGATTCTAGTTTTTCCTTGTGGATCAGTGGGCTGCTTGTCTGATAACACCACTAGCTACAGCTAGCGCTTACAGCTTCTGTGATTTCATTTGCAATATGTAATTTTAAAAATAACTTCCTTCGAAAAGTAAATTATCCCTGTTTGTTCAGCTCCGTCTTGGTATGTGGCAGTTCTGGCACTTGCATATTATAATGTTTGTATTAAAACGACTTAGTAAGTAACTTTAATCACTTGCCACTGTCAATTTATGTGTTAGCCACAAACCTCCTGAAAAGCAGGATCTTGACCAGGAAGTTTTTCTGACAAGTTAAATCTCAAGTACTTTATTTTAATTGAGTTACTCAAGCTCAATTTTAAATTTAAATTGAGACATTTAAAATGGGCGTTTTAGCTGGATCCTGCGTTATCTGTGCCACCGATGCAGAAATACCTCGGGCATCGGTGGCTTCAGGCAGAGCACACAGAGAAATATGAGTGAAGCAGTACTGTTCAAAATGAGGTTAATAAATGAACTTTCAAATATTAAATACAGCTGCAGTTCTGCCATGGTGAAATAATTAATTAAATGACAGTGTGATCTTTGTCACTTTCCCTATCTCTTTAGAGGAGTGAAAGATGTGCTGAAAAAGAGACTGAAAAACTATTACAAGAAACAGAAGCTGATGCAGAAGGAACCCGTTAATGGAAACAGCTGCTATGACTACATCTGTGTTGTTGACTTTGAAGCAACGTGTGAAGAAGGAAACCCACCTGAATTCACACATGAAATAATTGAGTTTCCTATTGTCTTACTAAACACAGATACCCTGGAAATAGTAAGTGTTCTAATTATGCTCCCGGTACGCTGTTCTTCAGTGTAACCTCTTTGCTTCAGAAAGTCTAGATTAGTTTTTAGGTAGATGTTGAACTTCATTAAAAAGAACTTTCTTTTTTTTTTCAGTAAAGACCTATCCTGTGTGCCTCTTACAGGCAAACAAAACTTTCTACTCCTAAAGCATCTGGAATAGATCATGCTCCTGCTGCTGACTCCCTCTACTGGTACAAGGGACTTTCAGTTTCTCAGTTGTCCTCCCCCCCCACTGTTCTTTCCCTGCATTAAGATCCACAAAGCTATTTCTAGGATTCAAGGGATTCATCATAAACAAGAATTAGCAAATCCTGCATGAGGCCTTATAGAAGAGATAAATGCAGAGGTCTAGAAAGTGGGGTTGAGTGAACTCTGCTTCTCGGTGGGCTAGACTATTTCCATAATGTACCCGACAGATCGACAGCTGTGTAACCTGGTTTTAACAGGCTTGGTAGGCGTTTGGCAGCCTCAAGTGCTCTGTTGCAGTACAGCTTTCTCTTAGGAAAAACTACTTGCTGTCTAACTGAAACTGAGTGACTCAGTGGAGCGGAGGAAGTGCACACACCTCTGACTAATGGCTCGTTTATCAAGAACTTTTAAGAGAAGGAGGAGGATTTCCAGTAGTCACTGTGATACTACATTAGAGCATAGCTGCATATATGACTAACTGCAGAAAGAGGATTGTGTAGATTACCATGACTGTTTTGTTACCCTTAGAGTAGTAGGAAACAGCGTGTGTTGTTTTTTCCTCTCTTCAAAAGGTTTTCTATAGCAGCAGGAGTTTGGGGCTTTCTTTTTGTACTGCTCAGTTTCCCAGAGTGAGGTCATTGTGTTTATCTCTGGCTGGCATCCAGAGGTGTATGACTTGAGTGCAGCTTCTGAGATGTGCAGCCGGTTGCCTACCTTGAATTGCAGGTGAGCCTTCAGAGATACTGCCCAAATCCTCCCCTTTATTCCAGTCTGTCCTTTTCCCCTCTTACATCCACATCCCTGCCCTTTGGTGCCCACTGGCTGAGAGGAAGGACGTGTTCTGGTTGGAAAGCTGTCTGTCCGTGCCATTGGGAATCTCATGATAGCCAGTCAGGAGGCTCATATTGGTCTTTTGTCTCCAGCAGGACAAGTAGCCACTATTGCCTTTGGCTATGGGGAAGCCAGAGAAGGTGCCTTGCAGGCTATACTGCAGGTATACTGCTGCTGAGTGTTTGATTCTTTTATTACAGGAGGACACCTTTCAGCAATATGTGAAGCCAGAGATTAATCCCAAACTTTCAAACTTCTGCATCAGTCTGACAGGAATCACCCAGGTAATTTGCCATTTCTTTTATTCAGGAAAAAAATAAGGAAAAACAGATGTGGTGTTGATGTTTTCAGACTGGTAATCTTTTGTGGTAATTTTTCTGTAAGGCTTATTCTCTTAATCCTCGTTTCCTTCCCTCCTCTTCCCCCCACCCCAATTTTCACAGAATCAGTTTCCGTAAGTTGGTCATTTGCCTGTTTGTAAGTGGCTGTAGGGAGAAGCCTTCACTTTGTAATCCATGTATGGAAATGTAATCTTTAACAGAGGAAAACTCCTTTTGAATTGCATCAGTTCCTCTTCTAAGATTTTTATTCTAAAGGGTTTAGAGTCTTAACGCTGGCGATGGCTTCTGATCAAGTGACTTCAGCAGGAGCACGGGAAACAAGTTCCAAGGTTTTAAACTTCAACAGCTAACTAACCTTGTTACCTTTATAGACGCCATTTGGAGCTTTGTAGTGGTGCTTTTGTGGTGCTTTATTTCAGTTTAGAAAAATCTGACCAATTTTCTCCATATTTTAAGGTGTAATCTGTTTCTAAAGGTATTTGTGAAGCCTGTTTAGCGAGTGATTTAATGACTGCCTGTATACCACTATAATTCTTACACTTTATGCTGGTTTGAGGTTTGTTTGGGTTTTTTTCCTGAAAAAAAAATGTTCCTCTCTTGTTTTTTGTTTCTTTTAGGACATTGTTGATAAAGCTGATACATTTCCTCAGGTTCTGCAGAATGTCGTAGAGTGGATGAGACAGCGAGAACTGGGGACAAAGTATAGCTATTGCATGTTGACAGACGGGTATGTCCTTATGTAACCTTCAGCACAATCTAAAACTGCAAAACAGTGTTTAATCTTTGTGAGAGTATTGTTAAAGGTGGATTATGATTCTGCCATGTTGCCATTTTATTATAGTTTTGCCTTTTGGGAAAATCAGAAAAGCTTAACAATTTGAAATGAAGCTTAAATCCACTAGATGGCGCTGTTTCTTTTCTGGCTTTCCATAAACTTCAACTAAATGAGGTTGAGTCTACTTTTTATCCTTTTCTGTTTACATCTAGATTTCATATAGCACAAAATAACTGAAAATAATGTTGTGCAATTTCAGTTCTAAGCAACTCCCATGCTCTCCTGAATCCGAGGCTTCAGGGATGTGTGGAGGTTGCGTTGTATTCTATGTGTGTTAATGTTGCTGTTAATACATCCTGCATATTTCACCAGAAAGCGGTAATGGATTATGCTGTTTATCAAAGATGGAGAAATGGCTAGCACGGAACGCTCTCTGTTTTGGCTTAGAGGGCTGTGGCTCTGGTGGGTCCCAGCTCTGACAAGCTTTGTGTGTGATGGAGTGGCTAGTCCTTGAACTGCCACCTGAATTTGCACTCTCACAAGGTCTTTGTGGGAAAATCAAGTCTGCAAAGTGAACAGATCTTGAGATGTAGATATGTCTGTGATGCAAATTTGTTCTTGTGATCTTAGCTTTGTTATACGATGAAAGATACTGTTTCAGCCTTACCTTATCTAGCACTGGCCAGGGAATTTTTCTGTAGGTGATGCTTGCTTTTTAGCTGTGAAACATTACTATTCTGTTAACAGGTCTGCTTTCCTGCTTCTCTTGAAATGAGGGGTTTAAGTAGTACAGAGGGTTTTTAACATTAGCGGTGTTGCAGTGAAGGGTACATTTTCATGTTGCTGTACCTGTTGTTTTGCCTGGAGTAAGTCTTCTGCTGTGCTGGGTTAAAAAGTCCGTCCTGTGCCACTCTGTTATAATGACTATGTTGAACCAAAGAGAGACGAACCTCACAACAAAACCAGAGTTTATGAAAAAAGAGCACAGGGGACCTTAATACGACTTCCTAATACTTCTGTCCAGTAAAAGGCAGATACATATTCTAGTCTATAATATGAGTGGTTTGAAAAGATAATGTATTATAGGACGCGAATGGGTACATAACAAGAGCTTTTTTTCACTAATCCAACGTGGCAAGTGGGAAAATTGTTTTGGCCATAAGACTTTTTTCTCAAAATTCCTGAAGATTTGGATCACAACTACAAATCACAGGTCTTTTCTGGGGAAGAACCCATATCATTAAAATGTGGCTGTGTCCAGTGTCACCAGTGAAGCCATTTAAAAGCTCTCACACAAGACTTGAGATGTACGGTTTAGATCCGTGTACACCTTAAAAATAAGGAGTTAAAATAATGTCATTCCAACTTTAATTTAAGAAACTATGGTAAGTACTGCTATTTGACTAATTTTTTACCTACGGTCAGGTTTTGATCATTGGAAGCAACAGTGAATTAAAAAAGAAAATGCTAAAGCAAACTAGTGACTAGTTATGTTACTTGGCTTAGGATGTGTCTGGAATCTCCTCAGTAAAATTCCTCAAGGAAAATAGGTGCAGCGAAATCTCTCTGTCATATGGGTGAGATTATGTAGACAGATGCAAGAGAGGGGAAAAAGACTTTATTTTAGCTTGAAGCTTACAGACTTGTTGGAGTGGTTTCCTTCAGGAAGGCTGCTAGAAGTGCATAGGGTTATAGTTCCGTGTTATTTCCATAAAGGTCTGGTTCTCCTAAAACTAAATGCAGCCTTGTTTTGGTAACCTATGTTAGAGAGATGCATGCGTACCCAAGTAATGAGGAAAATTTAAGGTGTCATTTGTTTCCCTAAGAGCTGTGTAAGCGTCTTGGTTATTGGCAGGTTTTGGAGTAAGTAGATGTGGTAGGTGGAGAAGTTGGCATGCTGTTTTTTATTTTAACTGTCCTGGATGTGAATCAATCCTAGTGAAAATCTTGCTCATGTCATTATTTGTTTTCCCCACGATTAATAAATTAATATTAAAAAAATTCTTTACCATGACCATAGCAAAAGAGTTTTTCCTAAAGTGTTTTTCTTCTAATAACCACCGGAGGAAAGACAACTTTTTGTGCTACACCTGTGCAATATGTAGAACGTGGGGCATTTGAGTTATATATTACTAATGTTGTCTTTTTCTCTTTTGACTTTTAAGATCTTGGGATATGAGTAAATTTTTGAATACCCAGTGCCGTGTTAGCCGTATCAAATACCCTTCTTTTGCCAAAAAGTGGATCAATATTCGCAAATCATATGGGAACTTCTATAAGGTTTGTACAGATTGCTGTTTCTCTTGCAGGAAAATTTAGTTTAAAAGTCTAGCATATCCTGTTGTGCTTGTAATCTTTACTTGTGTAGTATAAAATTATAGTACTTAAGCTAGTTGCCTGGGGCCGGATTTTCAAGTGTGCTTTGTGCCCAGATCTCACTTTACTAATTGAAGATAATGTAATCTCCTGCATTCTGATTTTAGTCTTGTTTTTAAGAATCAAGAGATGCTCTGTGAAGGACTGTCTAAAAATGTCATACCAGTGCTCTTAGATCGAGTGTGACTTGAAGTAGGTCAGATGAAAAGATTCTGTATTGTTTTTTCATTTCTTTTTTTTCTGTTTTCATGTAATACACTACAAAACTAATTTGTACCACTATCTGCATATATCTCCACTTTTCACAGTGTAATGGGGACAGAGAAAGATTAGGACATATCTACAACAGAATCAAGTTGTCAAGACAAAAGTTATACCAAGTTCAGTGCCTGACCTTATTGCTGCTTTGTTTCACTGTCAGATTAACCATGAAATGGGTTATTGGAGATTCTAGCGAATTCCTAGTCAGTCTACACTAAAGCATGTGTTTGAATATGATTTCAGCCTAGCTGACAATCTTCTCTTGAAGTGCTTTTTCATGCTAAATGTAACCTCTAGGGAAAAAGAAGAGGTTAGCATTTAATAAGTGAAGAGCTTTACTTTGTGCTAGGCAAATACTACAGAGTTACTGCATTTCTGCCTCTATGATTGTGCCTTCTCTGCACGGCCGTTTCCGTTGGAAACACGATAGAACACAGAACAGTCTTTCAGTCCTATTGGCTTTAACCGAGACATACCTTCCTTTTCCTTCTCTCTCGGGCAGTGGGTGCTTTTTCATCAAAGGCAATGAAGATCCTAACTTGAAGGAATCAGTTTCTTTTTACTTTTTGTTATTATTTTTCTTCATCAACGCAAACAGTTGTAGCATTTATAGTTGTGCAGTGCTTCTGTTTAGCTATTTTGTGCTGCTGTTGAATCTGTTGTTAAGCAATAGATAAAATTAACAACAAAGAACACATTGTAACTTTCCTGTGGGATATCGCACAGCCTGCAGTATGTCTCCCCTGCCCGGTTTGTGGATGTTTTTATTGGAGTTGTATATTGCCAGATTTTCGCAACTGTGTTGTCACCATTCTGTCTAGCTATTAAATCCAGTAGGATGGTGCAATATCCTGGAACTTGCCATGTCCTGTGTTCCCCCACCCCAACCACCACCACCAAGACAGACACCACACTAAAATTTTCCTTTAAAGTTACCCTTTTGTTTTTCTTTTGACTTTTCCAAAGAACAAGCCTATATTTAGTAGTTAATCAAGAAAGGCCTTCTGCTTTTGCTGATGTAGCGCTTTGCATGGGTGAGTCAGTTAAACTTCCTTGTCTGTTCACGCTGCTGGTCATCCATGTAGACATGGGCTGCTGTAGGTGTTGCTGATCTGTTCTTGTGGTGTTTGGAGACATTCAGAAGCTTGATGCCAGTGAGAATGAGGAGCCTGGTCCTTCTTTAGTCGCCTAGTATTTAAAAGGAAAAACAAAATCTGATTCCCTCTGCAATGGCACTTTGGGTGGTAGTTCCTTTTTTATACGGCTTGTTAGACCTAGCTAAGTGTGGCTTCCATCGTTGCCAGCGCTGGCACATCCTGACCTGGTGCTTGAGATTATCCTAAGTCTAGACAAGCTCCCGTTGACTATGTCTCTTCCGTAAAAAATGAGAGTGTCTGTCTCACCAAGGTGCTTTGAAGTTAAATTGTTAGTGATCTGACAAAAGGCAACATGAAAGTAGGATGTGACGTAAGTAGGCTTAAAAATGTGCATATGTTTCGACTGCCCTGTGTTAGATTAAAAAGACTTGGTACAGAACCTAATTCTTGAATGTGGTTCGCTTTCTCCATCAGGTTCCTAGGAACCAGACCAAGCTGACGATCATGCTTGAAAAGCTGGGCATGAGTTACGACGGGAGACCTCACAGCGGACTTGATGACTCTAAAAACATTGCAAGGATAGCTATAAGGATGCTGCAGGATGGCTGTGAACTGCGGGTGAATGAGAGAATGCATGCTGGGCAACTTATGAGTGTCTCCTCCGCAGCCCCCTTAGAGGGAGCCCCTGCTCCACAGATGCCCCGCTACAGGAACTAGCAGTTCTGCCTTAGGAACTGCTCTCAGATACCTGCTAAAGACTGTTAAGAGCGTATTAAACGGCCACCTCTGCCAGCCTGTCTGCAGTGCAGAATCTGAAAGCACCTTAACTAATCATCTCTGTTGAAATAAAGAGGAGTGTGGAAGCTCTTTGCTCTTGGAAGCCTGTCTTACAGCATTTTTTTTATAATGATGATTTTTTTGTTGTTGTTTGCAACTTTTCTAGCAGTAAGGTTGAAATGTGGAATCCAGGAAAAGTGTTAAGCTTTTAAGAACATGTAATTTAAACACGTGCAAAGATAGATTGGGCTTGTGTGCTGCTGTTCCACCCCAGCCTGTGGGTAGTATTTATCCCCTATGCCGTACTGCAGTGTTATCTAGCATCTGATTATTCATTGCACGCAAATAAGACGTTGCTGGAAGAACTGAAATAGCAACTGGTCAGGCTGGCCTTTCCCGACAAGGCACTCTTCTAAGGGTTCCTGCTGGTAATTTTTTAGTTTTTTTTTTTTCTTTTAACGAAGTCTAGGAGAAATGGGTGCATGTCCATCAATTCTAAAGCAGTAGAGAAGTACTGTGTTGTTTGGATTTGGGGTTTTTTTTTAAGGGATATGTTTGTCTGCTTCCACATCAAATAGACGAGCTGTGTATTGAATAAAAATTCTATTAATGCAGTATGATAGTATTTTTTTTAACCTGTATTTAAAAAGAGAAAGTTCTTCAGATTTTCACTTTGATGATTGTATCTCCTATTTTTGCTACGTTCATAGCTGCACTTCATTTAACATCACTTCTAGACGCTGTCAGCCATTTGGACTTAAAAATGAGCGAAGTAAAAATAAGTTAAAAACATGCCAGATCGTCAAAATGTTGTGCTCTGTGGCTGTTACGTAAAACAAAACAAGAAGCTTCTAGCTCATAGTTAAAGACATGTTAAGCTATTTTTGGTACCTTCCCGTACCTCTGCCACCATGAAGGTTATGCCTTTATCTCAAAATCTAACATCGGAAGTTTAATGTAATTTTTTTAGTAAAAGCCATATCTAATTATTAGCAACTTGTGCTTTCTTCCTAGACCCAAGATAAAATGGTATTCAAAAGAGACCAAAGTATTGATTTGCTTTGTCTCCGTGGGCTGTTATGAAGTACAACATTAATGTAATCAGCTTTGCATTAGAATTGGTTGTTCTGAAAAGCGGAATGATGTATTTTGGTTGCTCGTGGGTCAGAACAAACAAGTTCATTTGGTATCCCTGGTTATAATTAATTCATTCTTTCTACCACTTACATTCAGGAAACAAAATAACCAAGTCATGATAAAGCCTTGTTGAGCACATTTCACTGCTTGGCTGATCAAACTCCTCCCACCTCCCCTCACTCTTAGGACTGTTAGATCAATGAAAGCATGAAAACTTCTATTTTAAATTCATGTGAGAGGGAGAGGTATTGGTCAATTCATATGTAGGAAGGAAGCAGTTTTCTTTCCAGAGTCACAGATTTGGACAGCTGTAAGAGCTTGCTTGTTCTACTTGTAGAGTTTTGTTGAACTTCACAGTTTCCTTTCTTTCTGTAGCAGTACTCGATGTATTTTCAGAAGGGTGAAATCCAAACCTCTGATATGCTTACTTTGAAAATGCGACTTACTTGCCAGCCCATATTTTGTACAAAATGTTAATTACATATTTGTTTTTCACTTTAGCAACCATAGTATCCTCTTTTCTGAAGAACCACGGTAATTTACTTTTGTCTCTGAGTTACTCTGGTGCCCATTTCTATAACAAAAATTGAGTCTGGCTCAGCAGATCTCCCCTTGGGATGCTGGCAGTATCATAGACTTTGTCACTGCTCTTTTATTTACAGGTCTGTAACCAGGCTCACAGTCCAATGAAAAACTTTATTTGTTATAGATTATACTACAGGTTTCATAAGTGAAGAGCTCTTGTAATTTTACATCATTTATTTTAAGTACGGAGTTCTTTATTTTTGTTAAATAACTTCAAAAAGATATTTTGAGATAAGGGTTAAATATTAATAGTTATTTTCTGTTTCCTGCTTGAGTAGTTTTTTTTTATCAGTGAGTTGCAGAAATCAGTAGAATCATTCCAGATATTGTTTTGCCTAAGTTGAGTTAATGTCAAATTGTAAGCTGGCACTGTTTTTACAGAATGTTTGATTCTGTGATTTTGAGATGAAGAGAACTTTACCAATGTTTGTTGGTTTACTTGAAATGTAAACAAACTTATTTTAATAAGTTGATATTTATTAACATGTCCACTACTGAATTCACTTTATAAAGCAGGAGATGACTTCAGCAGTCTTGGGGTCTTGGTCTCAGCATGGCCCGTGATCTGTCTTCTCTGGTGGACAAACAATATTGCCGTGGCTAGCTGGCTTAATAGTTCACGACACTCAGTAATGGAATCCATTTTCCTGGATGCTTTCATACTAAGGGGGAAGGAGGCATTTGGGGAGAAAAAAATAAAACAAAACATGTGGTATGGTGATTTTAGCAGTGACACTTGTGATCAGCCAAACAATGTTTTTTTTCAGGTTGATCTCTTTTGTTCATCCAGAGAAGCTTGCTGAGTGCATCTCTGCTGTAATGAATATTATTATTTATTGGAGGAGTCATCCCATGCTGGAGGAATTCGTTGACAATTATGTAAGACACAATGTCCTTTTTAGGCAGAAGAAAGCCATGCAGACATTATCCTGCTGATATATTAAGAGGACTTGTTTTGGTTTGGTTTTGTTTTGTTTTTTTAATTTCACATTTCAGGAGCTGTACTTGAGCAATTCTACTGCAGACAGCCTTTGTCAAGCACTAGCAAACTTTAAACAAAGAAGTTGCAGACAAATTTCAACATGAGCACTTCTGAGTAGATTTCTTAATATGTATTTATATGAATGTGAGAGGGATTCACAGAATCTTGGCATTGTGTTAGAGAGGAAAAAAGGTTTCTCAGGTAGGTTAAAGGGCAATAACCTCTCTGTCTCAAAGAGCAAATGTCGCTAGCTGCAAGGGGAAGAAGAGGTCACAGCGGTTTGTAGCCTGCCGCCAGCCTCCTAATGAGGTATGGTACAGGGGGAAGTCTTAACAGGTCAGTTGTCCATAGAAACTGCTCCCATCTCTGCCTGTCTTATAATAAGGTCATTTAATAATTCAGTTTAACAAGGGAGTTGTTGTTTCCGTGTTTTGTTGGAATTTAATGTTGCCATGAGGAGGGGGCTCTTCCTAGCAGTGAAAACAGGTGAAAGAACCTCAGTTCACCTTGAGTTGGGCTTCTCATGCCCTTGGAGAGCTGTTGGCACTTCACTGCAGGCTTAGGCTCTTTGGTGACCTTGCGGAAGCAGTGGGTTTTTCACCATAGCTCCACTAAAGGACAACTCATTTCTCTCAACCAACAGTTCCCAAGGCTGTTTTTAAGTCTTCCCCTTCCCTTTTTCTTTCATTAGTGAACTTTTGCCTCCCCCACAAAGAAGTTAGTGCTAGGTGAGATCTTTGTATGCTCTTTTTAATCTGGCGGGAAGGAGGGAAAGAGGCCTTTTAAAAAGAAATCAGAAGTCCTACCTGTGGGGGAGAAGCTTTTGAAATGGGCTAAGTGTATAGAACATCATTCTGTTGCAATGAAGCCCATTCTAGCCCCCTCTCCAGGACTTTATATTTGACAGCCCCATGGGTAGCAGTGACAGCTTACCAGAAGGATTCCCTTAACGGCGCTATGTGAAGCGGTGAGGTGGTGGTCGGTCCATACTTCTGCTCTGCTTTGTGTTGGGCTGTGGCCAGCTGAACAGCCATAGCAGGGAGCAGGCTAACACTTCACTTCAGAAGACCTTCCTGTTCATCCGATGGAGAAAGGGAGTGCTGATCTGCAAGTACGGATGCAGACAAGGCTTTGGAGGGTGAGAAGTTGCTTCTCTCTTGTGTTCCTTCTAGTTTGGTCTTTGCACGTTCACAGCCTCCAACACTGACTGGCTTTTGCCCTCTTTAAATTGGAGGACTTTGTGTTGTGGGAGAAAAACCTGAAGTAGCTTCAGGGGTGTGCTCCTTAAATTAAAGGAGCGTGACTGCTGTGCACTAAGTGGCCTCACATGGAGGAAAGGCTTTTTTGAATGAAGGACAAGAGCCTTGGACACCTCTTTATGGCAGAGGTGGCCTCTGGGTGTGTTCTGGTGAGGGATGGGATTGTGTGGCTCAGGCAGCTGTCTCCTCGGTGGCTTCTCAGTTCGGGGTGCCCCGTGGGTAGTACTGTGCCCTTCTCCTGCAGTCTTAACTCGGTGTGGTCATGCCTACACACATTAATTGTAAATCTTGTGATGTTGCTTGCAGATAGACCGTGGGGGTGTTTTTGCCTACTTTCCTGTCTAAGTTCTTGCTAATTGTGTTTTTTTTGCTGTGTGAGGGGAATGGTAGTAATGATCTTGCATTGGTGAAATACTTGCAGGTGATTCTGACCTCCTTTGCTTGTGTTCCCTGTTCCAGCAATGTTGATTTTTAGAGAGCACACGTAGCCAAATGGATCTCTCCGAGCCAGAGATGTCCCAACAGGCAGGAATTGCTTCATCCTGGTGGTGTGCAGGTCCTGGGCTGCAGGCTGGAACGTGACCCAGCTTCCCAGGCAGCTACCTGCTCAGCAAAACACCGTGCTTGGGCATCGCTTAATTTTACTTATGACTGCAATGAGTGTGGTTTGGAGGTCTCCTTGCTGTGTTTCTTTCCTTATTTCATAACAATTCGTAGTTTGAATTGATAAGTAGTTGAATAGGTGTGCTCTGAGCAGTACGGAAGCACTTCATCTGTAATTCAGAGACAGGTGTAGCAGCCGGCAGTGTAAGACTCAAAGTGCCTCCCTTTCTCACTTGAAAACACTTGAATGTTTGTGATTAATTTCCATTCATGCCGGTACGGACTAAGATGATAAGAGACTAAAAAGAAGGGAGAAGTGAGGTGTTATTAGCTCATCGAGGCAGGGTAGTCCGGGTGTGTGCTTATACCTATCCATATAGTCTGAGTGTTCAATAGGGTAGATAAACTTTGAGAACAGGCTTTTTGGGATACCTAACCCCGTGTACAGATGGGGGTGACTGACTGCTTCTCCACTAAACTTGACTGTATTCAAGCGGAGTCTAGGGGACAGCATGGTCATATATTGCTGTCCTCCACAAAGAGAGGGAAGACATTCGTGACAGCTCTGCTCCAGATCGGAGGCTGGACAGGAGACCTCCTCACCTCCTGTCCGAATAACACTGTTCTGGTTCTGTGAAAACCAGCGAAGGGGAGAAACAAGCTGTAGATCACCCAGTAGTCTCAATATGCTGCTGGAATCACTTAGTTAACTGGGAATTTTCCATGCATTTTTGGTCACTGACAGGGCCTTCAGACCAGCTTGGCTCTTCGGAGGACTCTGTTTCTCGTTACTGGTAGAGAGCTGCCCTTTCCTACCACCGCAGTGTCTTGCGATGTATTAGTTGGGAAAGTTAAGCTGTGTCCTGCTGAGTGTAGCATCCACAGCGCAGGTCACCACACCGGGCAGTCTTCGGCAGACAGGCAGCCTGGCAGATAATTGGGGCATTAATTGGAGCTGAGAAGCCCGGGTGGTGCATGGCTGAAAAAGAAATCAGGCACCCTTATCCGGCGCCAGAGGGAATTGCTGTGGTGCCCGCAGAGCCCAGCTGTTGGCATGCTGCGGCTCTTTGGGAGCAGTTCCCTTCAGCTCTCCTGGTGCTTTATTTCCCCCGGTTAATCTGCAGAGCCGCGGGGGCACGCTTCCTCTTCAGACCCCTCTGAAACACTTCAAATTTCCTGGTTTTGGGGCTGGCTTCTCTGGAATTTACCGGCTCGCTCCTTGTTCTTGCTTGTTTTGCTTACGTGAAATAGTCCTTCCCTGACCCTGCTTGTACTGATTTTTTAACAAACCATGTCTGGAAGCAGCTGTACTCCATGCTGTAATCTCGTCTGCGCTGTTAGCCTAACTGTTATGAACCTTATCAGATCAGGAACTGCTGCCTTGTTAGGAGCTTGTATAGTGTGGTGGTGTGGTTCCTGAATGCTGCAGCCTTCTAGCAGATACTAACAGTAGTGAGGACAGTATAAGTAAATGGAGAATCTTTGCGAGTTATGGCAAAAGGCTTGTGGCAAATTCGCATGGTTTAATGGTGCTTTGATTCGTGCTTGCTATGACATGCACACCTCCTCTGGGGCTGCTGCCAGCATTAGAGATGGTGGCAGTCGATCGAGGGTCATTTTGAAACTGAATGCCAGTTAAATTAGATGTGTGATGGGCATTTGTTTCTGCACTAGGGCTGCCATGGTTATTGTAGCATCATGTGGAGGAGGCAGAGTGATGCTTTACTAGATTCAGCAAGTAAGCCCGTTCAAATGCCTTGGATTTTTCTTGAGAGATTGTCATTAGTTTTCATGCATGGAAAATTTGTGTTGAGCTTGAAAGGGGAAAATAGTAGTTTTAAGCCTGTAATTTAAAGTTTGTATTTGCGGGACTGGGGAGTTGAAGAGAGCTACATGTGGTTTCAGGAGGACTGGGAAATTGGAAGCACTTTCGAAGAAGCACAGTGGTGCTGAGAAGGTGGTTTTGTGCCATTGAGTACAGGAGTGTGCAACAAACAGAATGGTTTCTGTTCAGAGTGAGACTTTCTTGTGACAGTTGTGTAGCGTTTAGCGCTGTGTAGCTGTTTAACACTTTGGAGTGTGGCACCACAGAGCTCTGCAGGACCTTGATCAGCCTTGCTGGCTGTTTTTGTGGAGCAGTCCCAGCAGGGGTGCAGCTTTTAGCACAGAGCAAGATATTATCAGACTGAGAGGGTGGGAGCTCCATGGAGGAAGTCAATTGTATCACAAACACTACGCCTCAACATATTGGCAGGAAGTTTTCTTCCATAGCTTAGTCTGGAAGATGGTGATGTCCTTGTAAGTGTTGGATTGAGGCTTCTAAAATAATGATCCTCAGATAATGCTCTGTGACTGTGAGAGCAGAGTCACTGTGACAGCCTATGATATAGCTGCCTTTCAGGCAGAAAATAGAAATGCCTTCTTCCTGTCCTCCAGCCGAGAGACCTGCCCACCTTGGTGGATACTGATTGACAGACACGGGAATTTTTTGGTTGTTTAATGGTGTGATTTGGCAGAGAGTCAATGAGCTGCTCTCTGCTTGGCTGATTCTGTCTGTGCATGAAACGTTTCCCTAGAGGTTGCAGTAGATGTGTCATACTGGATGAAACTTCTGTCTTGAACCAAGGTAGCCACACTCAAGGCTGTTAAACTTCTTTCCTGAGCCAACACACCACAGGTCTAATTCAGGTCTCTCCTGGTAGCTGTGGTGTGAGCAAAATGCTCTATGGTGGAAACGTCAGCTTTTGTGTCTGAGAGATAAAGAACACAGAGCTTGGCTGAGTGCCACTAAGTGTATAGTAAGCTTGTCTGACTATGTTCATACTGTATATGAAAGGGCTTCACAGCTTAACATCTGAGCTGGTGGCTGCAGCCACCTGGCCATTGCTGTAGAGAGCTTTCCATCTGTTCCTCCTCTTCTTTTCTGCCATCTGCATAATCTTTTACGAATTGCACAAAATTCCTCAAGCGCATCCTGCAGCTCAGCCAGTTCCGCATGCCTTAGAGCCCTTTGTACATATGATCATTTCTCTTTTAGAATATAAATTTCTTGAAAGGAGGGTTTCCCACCACCACCACTCTTTGAGTTCTGGAGCACACGTAGAATGGGCTGAACTGTCTTCATGTAATCCAGATGGCCTCTGTTCCTCCATCCACATTAGCTACCCTTTGACCTGGCAGAAAACCACTGCTGTGTTCACTTGTAGATTTTTTGGCTGTGTCTGTAACTTACCTTGAAGTACAACTGACTGCCTTCTGTCTCTCAGTTTCTACTCTGTCCTGCAACAGCTGTGCTGTGTGTCTGGGCTAAGGCTTACCTTTTCATTTTCTCCTTTTCCCTCTTGTTTTCCTTTCCCTGTGCTGTGATCCTCACCATGGCATCTTACCATAGTTCAGCAACCCCTCAATGTCCAGAATGTAACCTCCTAAAGGTATGTGCAGTTGGGCTGAGCCCTATGCTTGCTTTAAGGAGAGGGACAAGCGTACTAAGTTTTATACATATACATATAGTTTACAGTGAAGTTACTAACCCCGTTCTAAAAAGGATGGAATTCAGGCATAGAATTAAATTGCTGTTCAAGTTTATGCAGTGAGTAAGCATAGGGCTAGAAATGGAAATCAGCTGCTGTCTCCCCAAAACCCTCTCCTGTTTCTTTTCCGTAGACAACATCTTAATGTAGGTTGCCACTAGAGGAAGAGGCTGTTGTGATTTTGGCTGAGCTCTTCTTGGGGACAGGCCCTTGTCTGAGGAAATTCCAATCAAGCTCCAGGTCTTCAAAGAAGCTGGCTTTGCATCTCATCTCAGGACATGCAGAATGTGTCTTCTGCAAATGAAGCAATGGGACATTGTAGTCTGCCTGCCCTGGCTCTAGCACCAAGTCTTCCAAGAACTCTGACTGCATGCAGTCACTTCAACCGACAGCGTAAAACCTTGTAGACTGTGTTGTGTTGACTGCAAAGGAAGGCCAGCAGTTGCTCTTCAGCTCTTTCATGCTACCAAGAGTTCTTGAGATGTGTAACAGACATATTGCTATGAATGAAGAAGGAATGGGAGTGTCCAGAAGCACCAGAAGGAAGGCATTAGAGGTTTATGACAGATGCTGATGGCACATTCGTTAGCAGGTCATCAAAATCAGAGCACACCTACAGCTCCTTAGAATACCTAGATGGGATGAACAAGGGGCAGTCTAAACCAAGACAAAACAAACCTGAAATCTCAAGGTGTAAAAATATGCTGGTTGGATAATAAAAAGAGTGGGATTGGAGCAATTAGTCATTGAGATAAGGAGACAAAAGACAGCGAGTATGACAAGATGATCCTAATCACTGGTCGGGCTCCTACAGGTACAGACAGCACATCCAAAACCTGCATACACTCACCAATCTGAAAGTTCAGGAGAGTGGGGGAAGACAGCTGGCATCTTTTTTTTCTTCCATCTCATTGCAAGTAATTTTGGCAAGAGCATGGACTCTTGATGCTTGCATGCTGAGCTGACCACATGGAAACATGCCATAGTACTTGTGATTTATATGTACATGAGTATGCATGAGTATAATCAGTTTGGGTTTTTTTTTTAACAAAATCAGTATCTATAGTCTCACCTTGAGCTTCGCTACAGTTGTTGCTGCAGTGCACAAGAGCAGGGATCCATCAGTGCACAGGCAGTGCTGGAACGCAAAGTGTTCATTCTTCGTCCAATTTCTTTGGGGGAAAGTCACCTGTTCAAGTCACCTTCTCCAGCTGTCTCTTCTCTTTCACTTATGTCTTGATACCGCTGCTTTAAAAGCAAGCTGACACCGCTTTTTGCTCCTTGTTTTCCTGTCACCGGCTGTGTTCTCTTGAAAGCTTGCTGGGAACCGATAGCTGCCAGTGATTTTAGCAGTAGCACGACAATGACTCACCAGGATCCTCTATTGATCCATGTTGTTGGATTTATTTTGGCTTCCTGTGAGTGTGAAAGGTGGTCTTGGAAGCATATATGCAGCCAAATCCTTGGGTTGCAAGGTGTCTGTGGACCACTTAGAGCACTGCTAAAGCAGTGATGACCTACTGAACTGTGGGGATCCCACAGAGTGTAGAGGGCAATCTGGCTGTGCTTGGCGCCATCCTTCCAGGATCTACCAATACGAAGGCAAACTCAAAGAAGGGCAGAAGACCACAGTGTCCCACTACAAAACAGGTTTGCTGATCCGTTCTGAAGACTACAACCTCAAATGGCAGCCCTTGAAGTGGAAAAGGTGTCTGTGAGTCCTTCCAGACATTGTCTACAAAATGTCTCAAGGAAGCATGATGAAGTGTGCATTTTTGGCAGGGTGTAATGGGCAAATGGAGACCAACTAGGAGGTTATTTTCTCAAGGTGACAGAAGGTTGCCTGTTGATTAGAAATGGTTCCCACTTGCTGGGTTTGCCATAGATTTATGGTTTTCACTCTAGTCCTGCTTCCAATGCCACTTTATTTCTTCCTGTCTCAGAAGAGCTTGACACAAACAACACATAATTCACCCTATTTTAAGCTCTTTAAGAATTAGACCTGTAGGGCCTGCTAGGCAAAAGATTTAGTTACCTAAACATAGCTGTCTGGTGCCCTCTGGTATCTGACATGTCTGCACAAAGCTTGCAGATACTATATGGGACCTGCAGGAGTCCTCCTGTCTTCTGAAGCAGCAGCTGGAGGCCAGATTGGAGACCTGAGATATCTCCAGTAGCGCTATTGCTCACACCTGTGTGTGGACACTGGAATGGTGCCCCTGGAGCAAGCCCATGGCCCAGGCAGATTAACGGGAAGAGACAGGTTCCTCCAGAGGATGAATTGTCCCGTTGGTCTTTGCTGCTTCATAATGTGACCTAGCTAGAAGGTAGCAGCCATGCTGCTGCTGTGCAGCACACGAGCTTCCAGAGAGCCTTTTCTAGAGAGATGGGGATTTCAAGCAGCCAGGAGCCGGAATGCAATTGTTAGGCCATGACATCATGTTCCGAACACCAAAGGCTTTGGGAGATTAAGACATATTTCTGTTTGGCTCGCTTGCTAACTTTCCCAAAAAGCATGGGAGGAAGACAGCTAGATCTGGATTTAGTTGTTTTGTTTCTGCGCTTCAGTGAAAATGAATAGTGACAGCTGCTATAGGATTGTTAGGGTTGGGATCACCTTCTCCTATATTGCCTGTTTGCACAGGACTGGTGGAGGAGATGACCTTTGTGGAAATAAATTACTTGCCAAGGTCCTCAACTGCAGATTGGGGTGCTTTTGGCCTTTAGGAAGTCTTGAACTGATTCAAAGCTGGGAAGAGTGTCTGAAACACTTGCTGAAGTGAGGAAAGAGTGATGCTTATTTTTTTGGTAGTGGTTTGGTGCAAGTGTTTAAGCTGGGATGAAGATATTTCAGCTCTTCGGTTTCTTAGAGCAAAATGCTGCATTTGGGATGCTTTGTCTTAGTGCTTCCTTGGGTAGGTGTCACTCCCTCTCAGGGCAACTTTTTGCCTGCCAAACTATCTCTGTGGTTGTCTGCAGAAACCACACAGCCCGAGACTGTTGTCTCCTTTCCACTGGTAGAACATGAAAAGGCACTTCTTGCATGAGCAGGACAGAGCTGCTTTCTGTGCAGCTGTGTGAGAACAAGTGGAGCAAACTAGAGTGCTGGGCAGTGGACCCAGCCTTACAAGACGCTGCCATAGCTGAGTGTAGGTGAAAGAGCTTGGCAAGAGAACTGGCCCTCCCCTGCAAAAAGAAAAATATCCTTCCCCCAACCCCCCAAAAAAAGAAAAAAATAGAAAAAATGAAGTATTCTTGAACTTTATTTTCCCTTCGTAAGTTTGGAGCAGCCAGTCTATCTCGGCTGCCTTCAGCCCCATCCTTCCTCTTCCCAGAAAGCAGTCTTTCTGTGCTAAAGACTGTCACTGGTAATGGAGCTCTGCCTCTGGAAAGGGTAGTGCAAGGCTTCAAAGGGACACACCTGCAACACTGATAGCACAGCACCAGCCTTTTCCACAAACATGGGTGTGCTTTGTTTGGATGATCTAGCCAGGAGAGTCAGAAATGGCTGGGAGACTGTTGAAAGCAGAAGGGGACAGAGCGCTGGCTGCAATCAGAGGGACACCAGTAGGAGAAGTGCATCTAAGGATGGGCTATCAGCAGCGTCTCCCATCTGTTCCCCCAGCCAGGCAAAAACCCGCACTGGAGAAAGAGGATCATCTTCCAGAGGACGACAAAAAAGAGTGGAAAATGGACATGAGCAAACACATGCATAAGCGTCTGCAAAAAAGGACGGTGAAATCTACCCACGCGCTTCACAGGCAGAATCCTCCTCCTCCTCCCCGGAGGAGGGTATCACTCTTCTGCCCACGGGCAGGGCTTACAGGTACTGCAGGGAGCAGGGGTACCGCTCTGTGCTCTGAGACACGGCCCAGCTCATGGGCAGGGAGCTGCGGAAGTAAAGGACTGGCAGACAGCTCCTGGGCTGAAATGTGTTTTGCATGAACAGTTCGTACACTTCTGCATAACAAACATCTGTAAACAGAAAGGCAGTTTGCCCACAGCCTGTTAGCAGGGCTAAGGTTTGCCAGAGAGTTTGCTTGCAATGAATAATTCAACAAGTCCTGCTGCCCTTAAATTTAGGTAATAATGCTGCAGTCAAAGGCTTTCAGAGTTTGGCAGCTAATGCAATTGTGGGCTTGTCTCCGTGTTTGGCCTAGGGCCTGTGCTATTTCACAGGTGACTTTGACCTTGTGTGACAGCAACACTACAAACTGGTCCCCTTTTACCTGGCAAATCAGGCACAAGGTCTTTCACCAGCTTGCCAATACCAAACTTGTAAAGTAGCCAATGTTATTCTAGAGGAGACTGAAAACAGAGCCGGGGGGTGGGGGGTATATGCTGACTTCAGGTTGCCATCTGGAACACCTCAGAGTTCAGCCTGATGGCACTTTTCCCCATCACCACCTTACCATCGGGGGTGGTATTTGTTCAGGGTGCGCTGAGAGCTTAGTTGGCACCCGCTTCTCAGACTCTCAGTCCTTTCAAGGTTTCTGTAGGTAACATCTCCCCTCTCTGCCTTTTCCAATGACTGCAGGACACCCTCTCTCCACAAAGCTATAGGTTTCATTCCAGTTCTTCTTGACCCCGGTATTGGCAGGCTCTATATGAAAATGAGTCTTCAGTGAGTGCTACGGGACTCAGAAAACAAGATTGCACAAGATTGGAAAGAAAGGGAGGTCTGAATAGATAATATGCAAATGTAATTCTAGCATAAACTTAACACCCAGATGCATCTTTGCCAGTGACTAAGCCTTTCCTGCAGGCCATGTTCCCAGGGATTCGATGTCCACAAGAACACCCTCTCCCAGCAGCTGCCCTGACGTCTGCAGAGGTTGTCAGCTTTGAGATGTAGCAGTCTCTCTTTCAGAATAACCACACCTCTAACAACAGCTCTAGGTGGTGCTCCTCCAGCTTCACTCCAGTTTTTGGATGAGCCCAAAAACATCCTTGATTTTCTAGAGCTACATGTCTTTAGTCCTCAGAGGTGATTTTTCCTGCCTAGCTCTCACCCAGGGGACGGAAGCAAGGGAGATGGTTTCCCTCTGCTTGGTGTTTGTAGGGTTGTATCAGAAGCACAGTGTCCAGTTTGAGGACCTCCAGAAGAAAGATGACAACAAACTGGAGTGAGCCAGGCAGTGATTATAAGTTAACAAGCGTGAAAAATAATAAGTTGGCAGAAAACCACAATCCTCACTGGTAAGGCAGGAACAGGGTGGCTTCTGTTATAAATGGTGTACGTGTGATGGACAGAGACATGCCTTTCGCCTGAGCCATCACTGTAGGGGAGAGGCAGGGTGTGGAGAAATAGTGCTGCTCCCATCTTTTACTCAAGGTGCTTCCAAGCTCTTGAGACCTGGGGAAATGTCACGTCAGGCAGGGAGGGTCTGAACGTGCTGAGAGAGAGGCAGGACATGGAACTTAACAGTTTTGCTTATTGCCTGTATATGACCCTTTTTTAGGTGTCTGAGGTGACCCCAAGCACATTTCCAAGGTCACCCAACAAGGAGTCAGATGTGAGAAGGACCAATGGCTCCCAAGTCCTGGTCGGTGCTAGTAGCCAGTTCTTCAGAAAAAGCAGGAGGGTGTGCGTATCCATAAGCGTTACTTGAGATGCTCAGGCCGGTTCTAACTTTTAGCCTTTCCTGAGGCTCCTAAAAAACTATCAGTTTCCCCAAATTGCTAGTGGGTTGGTGGGGTTTTTGTCTTTTTGTTGTTGTTTTTTGTTTTGTTTTGCTTTGTTTTTCCCCAGCCCTAGCTTCTTTTCTAAACTTGCCAGTGTTTGATACTACAGGCTCTTGATTTGTCCATGGACTACTGAAAGAGAGAATTCTTGTTTTATTCATATACAGAAAGTCTTTTGATCTCTAGCAAGGAAAATATAAGAAAGTACCTGAGTAGTGTTTACCCCACATATTATTCCAGTTTTCAGGTATTTGCAGTACCCTGAGTTGTACCGGTTTTGCAGAGGCATTGTGGTTTTACTTGTTTACTTTATACGAATCAGCTGAGGATAAATTTCCACATTATGCACGTTCAAGTGAGTGCCCCCTGTTCTTTACTGTTTGCATTTTGCAATACAAACACCTTTCTCAAGATGAGACCCTCATCATCCCAGGGACGTTTTCATATATCTCTTTTTCCCAGCTGTAACTGGAGCAAAATGTTGATCAGGTGAGTTCAGACAGCCTTTTGTGGAGAGCAAACATTCCTGGAACTGGGGGATAAAAACCACTAATATATTTGAGGGCAGTAACCTCCAGAAAATAGGTCCCAAAATGGATACTTGCACCATTGTAGGCATTTTCACAATGGTTGCCCATCGCTTAAGCCAGCTGCACTGCCAGCTGCACTGCTGAAAACACTCTGTTTAAGGATTGTGCTTAACAGAAAATAACATCCAAGAAGAAAGCTTTGAGTTTCAGGGTTGTTGAGAAAGTCAGGGGCAGTCCCTTGTTGCTGAAGACCTCATACTGGACATAATTTCTTTTCTTGCTGTTGCCACAGAAGGCTTTAGGGCCCTAGATATTTTTGAACACTTTTGACAGCCTTTTTCTGCTTGGGAAGTCCTTCCACTTGCGGCTGAGCTGCTCTCATTCTGGGTTCTGCTTGACATTGCTCAGAGCCGAGCGTTTGTCTTGAAGGGGGTCTGTACTCTGTCCTCACAGCAACATAGAGAAGGTCTCTGAGTGGGAAAACACAGTGAGGTCACCTTGCTCAGCTGCTCAGAGTTGAGAGCACATATTCTGCCAGAGGCAAGTCGTTGTACTTACAGCTTGGACACACCGTCAGCTGCATACGTAGCTCCTTCTCGGGGACCTCATGTTGTGCGATCCTAGTGCCTCGTGGTGGACAGAGGCCTGACCACAGCAGCCCAGCTGTGTCCCACGCTGGTGTGCTTGCAAGTGGTGTTGCTAGCCAGTGTCCACGTACAGTTGCTGTGGGGCTCTGGCACTGGGTCACATCATCTCAGATTCCCTGGACCTCCTCCCCTGCCCTCTTCCTGGGAATGGGCTGGAAACTGCTGTGTCAGGCTGTCAGTGCCTGTGATGGGCTGTCTGGTTGCCAGGTGGCATGGACCAACATGAGCATCCTGGATCTCAGTACTTCCAGCTTGGCTTTTCTGCTCTCAGGAGCCAGCAACAAGGAATCTCTCACCACCAGTGGTTCTGCACCAAATCATGCGGAGTATGAAGCCCTTAGAGGAGGATCCCCACTACTGGTACGTTCAGCCTTGGTTTTTGCTTTGGAGGAGAAGCAGCATGGGTGTTTTCTGCTGCAGCAGACTAAAAGCCTACTGCAGCAGTTCCCTCCTTCCTGCAGGCTTCTGACCTTCCTAGGAGCAGTGTTTGTCCAAGGCAGATCTGACTGACAGAAAGACTACAGATAGCTTGTTCAACTCTCCTGTCACTATCTCACAGTATCACAGGCTGAGAAAATACCCCGACCTGATGTCCCTGTGCTGCTGGAGGGAGAAGGGAAAGAGAGCTAAGCACAAATGACCACACTGCATGGTCTTCTCTTCTGTTGGCTGGTTGGGTAAGTATAAATTCATGGGAGTCAGTGCTTCTGCAGAAGCAGTGACTATGGGTTTTTTTTTCTCATGAATTTTGCAAATGCTGGCCCTCTTCCCATGTTTGCATACTTCTCTCTCTCTCCTAAAGTGCACATAAACCAAACATACAGGGACACAATTAAACATGGACTGCTGGCTTCTACTCTCTTGCGCAGAAAAGATGTTTTGTGAAGGAAATGTAGTATGCTCATTTGAAAAAAGGAAAAAAAATACCCCAAAGATGTCAGACTTCAGCTAGCTTGGTACTAGTCTGCTTAATGACTTTGGGGACTGAATAATTAAAAAGCATTTGTCTCTTTTGGCAGGCACTAGCTGAGAAAGCAACACGATTCAATGGAGAGGGAGTAATTTTGCAGCCATTTTTACCTCTTCTGAGGTCACTGGCTTTCTGCACTCTAGCTTTACAGTCTTTCAGAGTACACAAGTCATGACAACACTGTTTTGGGTAGCAACTGTTCCTATGGTTTTCACTAGGGGAGGCTGAACTCAGAAACATCCTATTTTTAAACAGGATTTAGAAATGCAGGGGAGGGGGGGCAGGGAGTGACACAAGGTTTGATTCCCTATATGGAAGACGGTGAGGTTCTGGCTCCAGCACTAGTCCATCAGATGACTTCACCGGAAAAATTCCACGTCTGGAAACCTTACCAACAGGCTTAAAACCTGGTAGTCATCACCAAAATGTCTACCATAGCCTTTGTGTCTTGTGAATGCCTTTGATTCACAGCATTCCTCTGCGGTCACGTTCAGGTCCATCCGCATGGGTGCCTGTCACACACCTCTCGCTGCAAGAGCAAACCCAGAGAAGGGGTGCTGGGCCTTAAAACTTTGTAGGGCTGATCTTTCCCTGTCAGACTGCTCCTCCGTAGTCTTGGGCATATGTCCAGGCTTCCCTCTTCTCTGTCAGTCCGGCCTTCATTCTATCTGCCTTCAGCCATTTGTGCAAAAGGCTGCCTGGAGCTGCACTGGTGCTTTCAACCTGACCCCTTTATCTGCCTACTACTCCTTTCGTCCTGAAATCCTTTTAAATCCTCCAGGCCAGATCAAAGGGCAGCCAGTTGGAGACCCCTCTTTGTGGGGCTTTTGCTGTCTGTAGGAGCGTTGGCTCCTCTGCTCCAAGACCCTGCCACATCTTCACAGGCTGCCATCTCTACCTTGGGAACTCGCTGAAGAGACAGGCCATTTCTTAGAATCATAGAATCATAGAATTGTTAGAGGTGGAAGGGACCTTAAAGATCATTGAGTTCCGTCCCCCCCTGCCGTGGGCAGGGACACCACCCACTAGACCAGGTTGCTCAAAGCCCCATCCAGCCCGGTCTTCCTGACCCCTTGGGAAACTTCATTCCCCGCTGCCTTTCCAGGCTTCTCCCACCTGCAGGTCTCAGCACTGATCGCTGCCTGGCTTGTTTGGGTCAGTCCTTGCCATGGAAGGACTGTGAATTGGTGTTGGTTATCTCTGTGCAAGACAGTGGTTTCAGTGCTTTAACAGCATCGCTGATCTGACATTGCTGGAGGCAGGAGACAGGCAGGATGGCTGTGACAGGCACCCTGTGTCTGCGATGGGCTCTGTTCATCATATCTCAGAGGAAGGAATGGCAGGCACGTGTCCTCATTAGCCTGTGCCATGGAGGCAGTAAGGAGGAGGGCTCTCTTTTCTCTATCCCCTCCTGGGAGAAAACAAATCTGGGGTTCACACAGAAGGGGAGGACAGGTATCCTGTGATTTCAGAACTGTCTCTGGTGTGAGGGTGAACAGCTGAGGAGAGGAAACTTGCAGCAGCTGGGAGTAAACATGACTGCTCTCACCAGAGGAAAGGTTTTAGCCAACAACCCGTAATAACCTTGCCCAGGATGAGGAGGAGCAAGCTCAGAGCCCAGGCTCTCTGCTGGAGCCTTTCCAGGCAGTGGGGCCCAAGTCCCACTGGGATTTTTAGGTCTCCAAGGTCTGGGTCCAACTCTGAAGTCCAGCTTGGGACGCTTTACCAATGCTATGTGTCAAGGAAGCCCCAGACTCCCACGCAGTACCCACAGAGTAATATTTTCCATGCTAATCCTTCTTTTTGGTTAAAAGACTCCCTCAAGAGTGAACACAAGGCTTATGTTAAGTGTCTGGGCTTCAGTGGGGAGATGACCATAGCTGTGCCTTATGCAGGCATCGGTCCCTGCAAGCCTCTCTTGTGGTAAATTCAAGCACCCTGTAGGAAGGGGCTTGCTTGTGCCAAGAAAACCACAGAGTTTTCACTGTGTCCTCACCCCGAACTAGGGTGGAATGTCAAAGTGAATGTGAATCAAGACACAGGGGATACTTTGGTATGGGTTTCTCCAAATGTTTCATCATGTGGTTTTAAAATACCTGATGTTTGGCCTTTTAAAATCTTATGGTTTTCCTCTTAACCAAGCCATTGGTTGGGCCAGCCTTTTCTTATGAAAAACTTGGTCTAAGCAAATTCACGTTATCTCGTGGGGAGAATTTTTTGCCTCTGAAGTCTAACTGGCTCCAGCAAAATCACAGTGGATTCTGCTACCTTGTGCTTAGATGACCATTCACAGTCATCTAAGCAAGGCTTTCTTAGCCTACCCTACTAGCAACTTTGAAAAAACTTTATGTCTCTCTTTTAGGGTGTTTCCCATGGGCCTCCTGACCGGAGTTGCATATGCTTTACTAAATTAATTTCAGAGCAACGGGGCTTGGCTCGGCTAAACCACAAGGTAATTTTGCAGTTTTATGACAGCTGATGTGACTGTGAGCTGCTGGCTGGCTTCTGGTCAGGGTGTAACACACATTTTTCTCCTCCTTTCCTCAGGGGAGTCTGCTGGGCAGAGCTGCTTGCTGGGCGGATGAGAAATGTGCACCTTACCTCACCTTGAGGCGTCCTTGTATGTGTTTGCTGCTGTGTCTTGGGCAGGTGAGTGACCTCTCACTCTCCTCTACTGTGGAGCACTATGATGGAGCAGGATGGCTGTGGTGAGCCTGGGGAACCCTGCACTCCTTCCTCAGACCTGTGAGGGCATGCGTGCAAACAGAAGAGGCCTCTCACTGCCATTTCTTTCAGGCTGGGTACTCTCAGTCTCCCATCATTACCATTCCATGGTGCTGAGGCATCTCCACTTGCCTTTCTGGCCTTGGGGCTCCTTCTCCAGGTCCCTCCCTCCTCTTCCAGCCCAAAGGCACACCCTCTCACCAACCAACACCTGCTTTCCTGGTGGTTATGTATTGGAAGTGCTAGGAGGGGAGAGCAAAGCCAACAAGGAGGAACAGGGTGGGGTTTATCTACCTTTCCCTGTCAGCCTTCTCCTGGCTCTCTCCCAGGCTGCCCTTCCTGTCCTCCACCCAGCTGCCAGTCTCTCCCGGGTGACTGGCCTCTTTCCATCTCCTCTCCACAGACGGGGAGGTATTTAGCTGTGCCCCGAGGTCTCTGCCCTGTGCAGACCACCTTGTTTCAGCAGGGTGGACGCATGGATGGAGTCACCCCTGAGGCCGTCCCCACTCTTGCTCTAATAGCAGGGCTTGGTTCACACGTGTGGTTGGGATCCTTGCAGATCTCTGCCCCTTGGCCAGAGGGTTGTGACAGTCATGGGGAGTGAGTAGCGCTGGAAGCTGTCATGGAAGACGGCTCCCATGTGGGCAGTTGGGCTTTCCCTGGGAGCTACCCCATGAAATGCAAAAGGCTGGCCTCCAGAGCCATTCCCCGGGACAGCAGTCTCCAGGAGGCTCTACAGGCTCTCTAGGCAGATGTGTTTGGTCTTGAAGGCAGCCTGGCCACCAGCAGATATGCCTCGCTCTTGCTTAGCTGTGCCGTGCTCTGCTCTTTAGCTGCATGCCAAATACTTCTTCACGGAGGTGAAACTAGAACATCTTCCTCCCGTTCCTGGTTATACTGAAACCTGGGAAGAAGGATATTTTGGCACATACTGTGAAATCATTTCACTTCCTAGTAACCCAGTGAAATACAGAGATCTGCTTTCGCTGCTGTAAAGCAGGAGCTAGTTGTGGTTTGCAGAAGAGAAAATACTGCTGGGAAAGAGCGTGCCATTGTCTCTGCATGGTGCTGGCAGGAAAGGGAGATGCTCAGACACTCAGACTCCACAGAGTAATGGTTTGTGCTGGGTATAATATCACCAGAGGTCTGTGAGGTGTTGGATAGCAGGCTGGATCCCATGGAAAGAGGGCTGTGGTCTGTCTGCCAAAGCGGGGGTTATGTAAAGGGGAGTCTGGAACTGCACATCCCAATGGCAAGTGAGGGCACTTGCCACAACTTTCCAGGATTTTGAACGTGGCATGAAATAACAGCCCAAGTAGCCCTGGAAAGATTAGGAAGGTGGCCAAAAAAACAAGACAAGGAAAACTTTTGAGGAGCTACAAATAAATGCAGTATTTTCTAGGGAAAAAGCATCTGGATCTGCAGTCCTGCGGATGGAGGGACTTCCACAACAGTGAGCAGCTGCAGGGGACAGGCAGGCAGGTCACTAGCCTAATGCACTGTGTACAACAGGTCTGAGGTTCACGTGCCACAGAGGAAAGCCTGACTTGCTGTCTGCTGGATTTGCTGCCTGTTTTGCCCGGCCACGCAGCCTCTGAGTGCTGCTGTAGCACCCTGAGGGACCAGCTGCCAACGGAGCCGTCGGGGGAGCGATTGCCCAGAGTGTGGCAAAGGCTTTTTTAGTCTGTGCCTAGGTAAGTCTAGGTAAACTAAGCTCAGTGAGGATTAAGAAGGATGATGCCTGCCCATCGTGGCATCCTCTGCAGTGGTAGGGGATGGGCACAGAACCAAGTGAAGGTTGTTCACAGAAGGGAGAAACATTCCTGGGGGTCCTGAGAAGGATCTGGTAGTCTTTTTTCCCAAAAAGATCACAAATCACCGAGATTTTCCATGTAGAGGTTGAGTAGCTGCAGGTCCACAGGAGCGAGGGTTACATTTGCCTCCCTGCGAAGGCACATTGAGTTGCACATACCACACGATGGCCTCACCATGAGGCCCCGTGACATGTGGCCTGCAGGTTACATCTCGCCTGTTATTAATAGCCCTGTCTTGATGTCTCCCCACGATACTCTTGCAAACAATTTTTTTTCTCCTTCTTCTCCAAGCCAATTGTCGGGCAAGAAGCCAGGCCCTTGAGCAGCATGGCTGTCACGTTCCTCACGTCATGGCACGGCTTGCTGCGCAGCCTCTGCAGGAGTATCCAGATGCTCAGGTACCACTTAGCCGCGGATTTCTCAGGAGAAACCTGGGGCATGGCCTGGCCCCTGATAGAGGTGAGGATCATAGAATCATAGAATGATTAGAGTTGGAAGGGACCTTAGAGACCATCAAGTTCCAACCCCCCTGCCATGGGCAGGGACACCTCCCACTAGACCAGGTTGCTCAAAGCCCCATCCAGCCTGGCCTTAAACACTTCCAGGGATGGGGCAATGATGATATAGCAGGCTCCTCTATCAGCAGTGGGTTTCCAGAGGGAAACTGACACGGGAAGAGGAGACCAGGAGTGGAATGGGACACTTGAAATGGGGGGGTCTATCAAAGAGATTGCCAGGGTAGTGCAGGGCAAGGGGGAGATGGGAGCATGAGAGAGTAGCCTAGGAGAGGCAGAGGCGACCTGAGTTTCTGTCTGGTCAGGAGAGGATTTGTCTTTACCCCACAAACCTGTCCCCGTTGTAGTGTCCTTTAAACATTCCATTTCTTTTTAGGCATGTGCGTTTTCAGTGCCAAACTATATAAAAGAAAACAGAACCGCCCTCTCTCTCTCTCTTTGCTCCCCCTTCAACCTGTCCCCTTCCAATAGATCGGTAGCAGAGACCTTCACCCCTTGTTCATCTTTTCATGGAAAGGCAGTAAGCCACACATCATGCATGTCAATTTAAAAGTGTAAATAAGGCTAGGATGGTGGTGGTGGGGAACTATAGAATCTAGGTCAGACAAAAGAAATTGAACCTGCCCTTGAAAGTAGGTGATTTTTCCAGCCTCCCAAAGATAAGGCGTTGGGTGGAACTCAGTTAATCATTCACACTGTAGACATTAAATAGTGGTATCAGGTTACATTAGAAACTCAGGTGCTGCCGCCTTTTTGTTGCTAAACTAATGGACTTTGGCTCCAGTGCAAACTGTGCATTACCTTGTCAAATGCCTTGGGACAGAAATGGTTGTGGCTGTCTCTTCTTTCTGCCAGACCGATTTGCTGAAAACCTTGGGTCGTTTTGGGAGAGAGAGGCTCTCTCCTTAGACCCTGCTGGTTAGAAATATTTATGTCCTACTGCTCAGGCAGTTCTGTGCTAGAAGTTACTTGACAGTGTTGCCAGGCCTCGCTTATTGCAGGCAGCTCTAGACAACTTGTAAGACCTACAGGGGAGATGGGGAGTTAGGTACCAAAAGGCCTTTGTGGGTCAAAAATTGCCTACATATAAAAGAAAGTCAATGGGGAGACCTGATTCAATGTGCGCAGTTTAGAGAACTTCTTCCCACCATACCTGCAGATGAAGATCTTGATCTTAAAGTTCTGGCTGCTAATCAGCGTGAGCTGGCTGAGAACCTGCGCTGGGCTCTGAAAACCAAGCTCGTAATTTCTTTTTCACCCCTTGCTTAAAGTCAAGCTTCTCAGCCAGACTATGTTCTGCTAATGATGACCTTTCGGCTACATACTGTGGTTTGCACGTGCAGAGCTGATATATAGGTAATTAGAAAATCAGCCAGAATAGATCACCTCCTCAGTTTTTGCTGGACTGGTTCTTCCTGGATTCAGAGGAGTGACAAGCAATAAACCTGTATGAGAGCCACTAACCTCAGCAGATCTGGCTTAGATCTCTCACAGGGAACAAATTTAATATGTAAGCAAATATGTAAGTTTCACAAAGTAATTTCTCAGAGCTGAGCTTTAACTTTAAACTGCTTTAACATTAAACCAGCATAAAAGAAATTTAAGATTAGGGAAGAGAAAGGGAAGGGGAGGTTATGGAATAAATATAAAATTGCTTCCAACAATTCACATGGCTTTGAAGCACAAACAATAGGATAAAATTCATGTTGACACTGCAGAAAATAGCACGATTAACTTGCATTGGGTGGGTCAGAGTTTGTATTGCTGCCTGAAGGCACTGGGAAGCAGCAGGCTCTCAGTATATCTAGTTCAGGTTAGACGTCGGTGTGAGGTCAGCAAGGCTCCGAGGAGAATGCAGGAAGCTCAAAAGTAGCTCATCACCAAAATGTTTTGTCCTGGGTGAATTTCTGTCCTGAGAGAGAGTACCACTCAAAAATATGCTTTCATCTCAGCTGGTTTGGCCTTGGCTTCAAAACCAGAGGTGCTTGCTCAGATACCCTCCTGCAGCACGCAGGTCAGCCAGGCTCTGGTATGCGTGTTTGCCTCTGGCTCCGTAATCCCCAGGTGGGCTACCGGGCCCCCTGCCCTTGCCTCCCGGCTGCTGCGCGGGCAGCCCAGGGGAAGGTGCAAGAATGCTCTGGGGAGGTTGGAAAGAAAGATGAACGTGGTACAGCCCATGCCCACCGCAGGGCCTTGCTCCGACACACCAGCACTCTGGAGGGGAAGCCAGAAGTGGCAAGAGCCCTGGGTCCCATTTGCCATGTGTGGCGTTGATGATACTTGACCACCAGGCCGTTGCGGTGTGGGTCTTTGCCTTGACTCTTCCTCCCCTCTTGTCTTTGCATGGATGCTGAGGTTGTTTTCCAGCACTCCGGGGGAGCAGTAATAATTTCCATGTAGGCCACTGTGTGCTGGGAGAACGTGCTTAGCGCCAGCTTACTGCATCCATTTCTTCTGGGAGATCTCCAGGCTGGCTGTGCAGAACATGCTAGGAAAGCGATTCCAGGAAAATCAGAGTCATCATTGGAGGAAGATGCTCATGAAACTACATCTTGGCAAGTTAACCAAAGCGGGTAGGGCTGCCTGGCAGGTTGGCTATGCAGTGCTAAGGAGAGAGCTACAGTCTGGCCAGCTCTACAGCCCAAGGGACGGGGAGCCGTCAAACAATGGAGCTTTTGCTGACGCTGTGGTGTGGGGCTCGCGGCACCAAGTTGGGGAGAGCTCTGTGAGCCACAATGGAGAAAACAGAAACGGTCCCAAATCTGCTGAATAGGGAAATGCCATCCCAACCATTCCGAAAACAAAAAAAAAAGAAAAAAAAAAAAGAATGAGAAAAGAAATTTGAAGTGCTTTCAAAGTAGTACAATGCCAGAGAAAGCCAGTCCAGAAAGGTCCCAGAGATCTAATTATAGTCTGCAATCAATGCTGCTCTTATCTGTGCTGCTAATGAACATACACAAGGCAAGCAGTTTTGCTGCTTCAGGGCTTCTTGCAGTAGAAATAGCAGCTTGGTAATAACCAGCCGCCTTGCTTGATTAGGGCTCGTTTTGCCTTCTCCCAGTTTCCCAGCCGTTGGTGCGTGCCCTCCAGAGCTGTATCCGAAGCTGTTCAGGACGGGGTAACCAAGCCAAAGCATCGGGGAGGCTCCGCTACACGCACATGTGGCTCCATTACTCGCACCCAGAGAGACAGACAATGAGGGACAGGCCTCTCAAGAGGTGGAAAATGCCATGTGAAAGGACCCCAAATTCCCAGAGACTAATTGCACAGTGGAAGAACCCCTTTCAGCTGCCAGTTTATGTCTGACAGCTTCCTGATGGAAAGAAAAATCAACGATGGAAATGAAGGACAGGGAGGAGGGGCCGGCACCTCTGTGTTGTCAGATCAGCTGTTAAAGTGCATAGCAAAGTGTTTTCTGGCACGGACTATGCCAGGTAACTGCTTCTCTTTCGTGTACTCATCAGAAAATAGATCCCGCATCTATGGCTCTGGTCCAGACAACACCTGCCAGGGGGAAGGAGAGGCTGCAGCCGCCGTGGAGGAGTTGCCTTCAGGCACAGGCAGGGGAGGCCCGAGGCAGTTCTCCAGCATCTTGGCTTTTCTCTAGCACTCATTTTTTTCCAAAAAAAACAAAGCACAAGCTCTGTCTTGGCCTTGAAGGATTTGCAGCCTTTCAGAAAAGTAGTACTGCCTGCAGTGAAAATAATGACTGGAGTTGGGAGAGTCCCTGGACCAGAAGAGGAGGGACTGCTGTGCAGGGGTCTGACCTGAGAACCAGCCTTGAACTCACTCCAGCTTTGTCAAGCACACTCCTTTCAGAAAGCATCCTAAAAGCATATGGTCTCAATTTTCACATGGTTGGTGACATTTCTTCCTTGCATTGCCTGGAGAAAGCTATTTGGATGATTAGTCATCCTCAGAATTCAGTAATTGCACCGGTTTGGAGTGGTCTGGTTCCCTGGGGCTGTATTTACAGCTTGGTCTGCTGGGCCATGGAGCTGCTCTGTACCAAATAGTCAATCCTCCGAGAAGTGATCACTTTCTGATCAGTGGAAAAGTTTGAGTTCTGGAGATCTCTCCAGGATTCAGATTTGCCAGTCTTTTTGCAGGGTTTGTACTGCCACTGGGAACAGCCCTTAGTCACTGGTCACCCATTCCTCTTGCTGGGTCATCTACACCTTAGAAAAATCTGGCTACTGATCCAGGTTCAGATAGGTTTGAGGCTCCAAGGTGTTCTCAGTGTCCCCTTGGTGCAAGATGCTATAAATTGCATCCACTCTTTGCCTGTAAGACCACATCCAAACCTCTTCCTTCTTCACATCGTTGAAGAAAGAAAGGCAACCCACTGCTGGAATTCGGAAAGGGAGAAGCAGCCAAGCACGAACACAAGCAGCAGAGCCGAAAAGCAACGTCTGAGCTGAAAATACAGCTCCAAGCTAGCTTATGACCTCCTGTGTATTTCAGAAGAAAAGAGCCTTTGCTTCTGTTTGGCTGCAGCTAGAGCTGGGTGGAGCCTTGTGTAGAGCAAATTGTACAGAACTGGCTCACAAGTCTTCCTGCTTGCAGCTGGTCCTGGAACTGTATTCTCTCAAGTAAGAAATGCAAATTCCCTGAGGGTGGAGCTGCAGGGTCCTGCCAGATGGGTGCTTTTTCCAGACTCTGGCAGATCTCTCATTTTGTTAATTAGAAAGCCGAGCTGAGGCCTTCTTTCTCCCTTGCTCTTCCCACCCATGATGGGGGAAGATGCCTGTCATCGCTGGGGGGCTTTGCTGTAAGGAGCTGGCTGATGGCAAGAAAAGACGAATAGCTGCATGTGCGGTGCCAGAATGTTGTCCTGGCTCCAGTCAGGGAAGGGACCATCAAGATGGAGAAGCCCAAAAGAATCGGTTAGGGCTGACCTGCTGCTCATTTCCAGCCCCATGAAAAGCATGGCTCGAGTTAACAGGTAGCTGAGAAGTATTCAAAAAGGAGCTGTATCTTCTGCAGTGTGGCTGTGCAACTGCAGTGTCAGATTATCTAAGCAGTGCTTTAGTGCTGAGTGTGAGCTTAAAATGGAGGGAACCTGAGAGCCTGTGCTGGCTCAGCTTGGTACGGTGGCACTCTCATGCCAGACGTTCATCCCTGAGGCAGGATTTTCCCAAGCTGACATACTCCAGCTGCAGTTTTGATGGACTTAGCCCTTCCAGCACACAGCAGGCAAGAGGAGCGAGTGTTTCTGATGCCTAGTTGTATAACCCAGCACAAAGGACTTCTCTCAGCCCCTACAACATGAGACCACATTCTCCTCTCCATGACAGGGGTCAGAGGTGGCCTGACCCTGCCACCTCCCCAGACCTTGGGCTCCCCCATAGGAATGTAGCCCATCTGACAGCCTTACACAGGGTATTTAGCTTCATTGAGATCACCTGGAGCCACGGCTTCCCATATCCCATTGTTTTGCTTGGGAGGGGTTGTTGGTTAATATAGCCAGAATTTGGCCACCTGCAGCTTGTCACCCACGAGTCAGCCTAGCCAGCTCTCTGGTTCTGGCTGGTGCTGCTGCTGGGCCAGGGGGACAACATGAGAATCACAGCTTGTGCTGAAAGGACCCCACTTGATTCATTGCGCCTTCCGAGATACATCCTGCCAGACAGCTACTCAGCAGCAAGATGAGCTGCAACAAGCACTCGGAAATAACGCCTGGTCTAGTGGACATCCCCAGGTGAGTAGTCCAGGCTGCAGGGAAGTGAAAGGGTTGGCTCTACGAAAGAGCATGGAGCCATGCTGGGGAACAGCACAGGACTTGCTTTTGAGGATTTGCGGGACACGAAGCATGCCAACCTGAGAGTGATTTTAGCATGGCTTTCTGCCTGTCCATGGGCCTGCCTGGCTGTTGGGAGGCAGGTCAATGCTCTGCTCTTGGGACGGGGGACAGTCTTGGAGAGGAGCAGACAGTGTCGCTCCCGCGTTACCTGATCTGGCAGAGAAGGGGACAGGCAGACCTGGGGGACCACTGCTCAGCTGCTGGCAGGTGGCATGGTAGCAAGAGGTGTAGATTTCATGTAACCGGCTGGTTGTCCCCACAGCCTTAAAAAAGTATACTGTGTTTTTAATGTAAGCTCAATAATTGGCCGTGTGTATGAATTTCTATGCCTTCCCTGTGTGACTTCCACATGCATAAGCATGGGCTCTGTTGTCCTTGGCAATGAAGCTGATGGCAAGTGGTGAGGAAGTAGGTATGGGCAGTCCCCTACCAGGCCACCTCTGTGCCCCCTGGCCACGTGGGCCAATAGGTGCCAAAGGGACCAGGGTCCTCTCCCCAGTCCTGAGAAATTACTCCAGGAAGAGAGGCAAGGGGCAGAGGGGGCTGGAGTGGCCAGTGTCCTGCTTCCCCATTCAGTCACCTTAGGCCAAGGGTGGACTTTTCCCAGCACGGCTGAGTTGCTCCATGTGGCCAGTGTGCCAGAGGAAGACGGTCAATGCAAGTTCCTGGTCCCCATGCCCGGGAGGCAGCTGCATCGAAAAGGCATTACTGTGGCCAAGACAAGGCCCTCAGAGAACTTTTTTCCTTGCTAGCACATATTGCTCTGATTTCAGAGGGAGATAATTCTGCTTTCCTTCCCAGCTTCTCCAAAGTGATCCTGAGTTGCCAGCTGGTGCCCAGCCTCAGGATCCAAAGACAACCTTGGATTCTGAGAGTCCTAAGCAGCCTGAGGCTACCACGGGTTTCCCAGGTCTCAGAGCAGACCACCAAGTCGTGTGCAGTGCCTTTATTTGTTGAGGTAAGTGGTTAAACACTAAATCCAGTTTGTGCAGATAAGTAATGACAAAAGCTTTTTGTACTGAACTGTTAATACTCGATTTTTGACTAAAGCAGGATACCTATTAGCAGAAATAGCATTCACAGGACAGCTTGCCTGAACAAAAGCTGTGTTTTCTTGCAGCAACACCAAAACTAAAAAAAGGAAAAATGACTAAAATGCTCAGTCATCCTGCTATTAACCCCCAGTGAGTGCATCCCTTGATGGCTTTATGGCTCACTGTTTACTAGTACTGGGCTGTTATTGCAGGGCATTTAGAAGCGCTGATAGATTTGTGTGTAGATTCATTGGTTGTCTAAGAAATTTTGTTGACCACCAACTTAAAAAGTTAATGCGTGTCTGCTATAATTGCTTGCCTGGCTATAAAGCATTCAAGTGATAATTGTTCTGGTCTCTGAAGTGAAGTTCTCCTGCAGAAGCCACCATAGAGGAGTGGAGGGTTCGATAGATTTATTTATTTTTAGTTTGCCTCCTATTGTGAGTTGATTTGCTTGGAGACAGCTTTTTGGAGAAAGTAAAGCCAGGCTTTGACAGTCCTCAGGCCAAAAGGGAGACCTATTCCAACATCTATCCCAGTGACCAAATGTGCTGTTGAATGAGGGGTGGAAGGTGCCACTCATGGTCTTTGTTGCCACATCACCTATAGATACCCTTAACCCTGGCTTGCAATGCCATCAAGGACACGTTCAGACGAATTAGTAGATGAAGAAACACTCTGCATTTCTGATGAGCACCCAGATGCCAATAAATCTCAGCAAGTAGGGAAATGCAGGAGTAGCAACACCTGCCAGGTGTCCAGGGGAACACTGTGTGAAAAGGGAATGGTTGTAAAACCATGAGTGGGCCTGGAGAGGACTATTAGATTTCTTCCTATAAAAGTGCCTGTCTCCATAGTGCTGGAGTGTTACCACACGAACACTGAGGAATTACACTCCTGCTGATAATGCTCCATTTTTGTTCTGGCAGGGACCATAAAGATGGAAAGTGGGTGCAGGAGTATCATTAGTTCCCTATTTCTGACTAGTGAGTGCTGGGATGGAAACTGGGTCTGGTTTGCTCAAATTGACCTCGATGAGTATCATTGGAAGGTGGGCTGTAGGTCAGTTTGGCAAGACTGCAACATTGCTCAGAGCTCCTTTCATTCCTGAGGACCGTGTCTTTTCCCCAGGAGAGCAGTGCAGCCCTGGGACAGGGCACATGGATGTGGTGACATCTCCATCATTGAGGTCATCAGCATCCACATGGATGAGGCCTTGAGTGACCTCACCTAGCGGTGTGAGTGGTCCTGCTTAGAGCAGATATCTAGAGATCTCTTCCCACTTGAATCTGTCTAGGATTAATTAAATATAAGGACATCACCATGGTCTCAAGAAGACTCCCATACCAGAAATAGCTGGAAGCTATGAAAGCATTTATGGAGGTATCCTGAACCCTCTTCTTATGCTCTTTTGAGCATACTTCTCCTGGGTTATGAAGTTTGAGTCTTCCCTCCCCCTAGGACTACACAGCAGCATCGGAGCAGAGGGGAGAGCTGTGACTAATGCCTCGGCTGGAAGGGCTTGCCCATATCCCTGTCCCAGGAGCCAAAGTACTTAATTTGGTGACTGCTCTGACTTACCCGTACCAAAGGAACAAGCCAGCTGCAATTATTTTTCAACAAAGACACCGTTTTTCTTTTTTTAAGCCTTGTGTAAATGTCATTGACACGTCTTTAAAGACAGCTAACTGTCTGGCACAGTACCCCTCCAAGGGGGAGGATAAAGACAGGCTAGGCAGCTTCTCTGGCTGCAGCAGCAGAACCTGTCTGGGCCAGAGCAGCTGGTTTGAAGCTCAGCTCCATTAAAAAGAGACAGGGACATAAATACGTTTTATTGCAATAATTTAGAGCCAGCCGAACTGCCCAGTAGGAGTAAGTCTGTGGAAATAGCAGGGGAGTTTGGGAGCATCCCAACCCAGCCCCATGCTGCTGGCTCTGTGGCAAAGCTCTGTGCTGTTCCCAGGGGTGCAGGGTGCTGCCGAGAGCCGTGTCCTCAGCGCAGCCACCTCCCCCTGCATACCAGTGCCCTTCCTGCCCCCAGACCACGCACACGCTTGCGGAAGACGTTGTGAAACCCAAACCCACGCTTGAGTTTGGTGATGGTTACGCTGGCAGTGGAGGAAACAGCGTCACGGTGCATAAGAGTGAAGAAAAAAGGGCAATGCCCTGCTGCAGAGCACAAGGGAGACACTACAGAGCAACTTGAAGCCCCACGGTATGTGTCAAAAGGGACACATTTATCCCTTGCCTTGTGGACAAGAGACGTGCCCCCAAAGACCCAGTCTCTTAAGTGAGGCTCATTTGCTGACTGTTTGTGGAGGGGAAGCCAAAGAAGAAATGCTGACTGCTGTTGGGAAATGATGTGCTCTTGTCTTCCTCCCCTCTCGTGCTCCTGCTGCCCTCTGTTAGCAAGGCAAACACGTCTTCCACAGGTCACCCTCCGCTTTGAGGGCCTGTAAGAGTTACATTTAGCACCAAATAAAAATTTGCTCCAGCAGCAAAGTACTATCTGGGTGCATTTACACTCCCACAGTTTTGCAGAGACGTTTTTCCTACCCTCTGCATGTTACCCCACCGTGGGCAGTTTGTCACCAGAGCACCCCCTGTGCTGAGTCTGGCCCAGGAAACATCTAAAGCAAGAGCGCGGGGTACTCATACAGCATCTGTATAGACACAGATTGATAGCAGGCTCCTCGTTGGGTTTGAAAGCAGTCAGGTTCTTTTGGATTTCCTACATTTTTTGCTCGTCATCTCCCCACTGTCAGGCTCATGCGTCTCAGCTGTAGCTCCGCTCCCGCTGTTGTCTGGTGCTCAGTTGGCAACAGACCCTCACTTTCTGCTTAAGCAGAGCCATGAACTAAGCATGTGTTAAAACCTGAACTCAAGGACCTTCTTCAATACACGAGCAGCCTCAAAGAGTGAACTTTCTCAGCCTGTCACCAGCCCTGCTCTGGAAGCCGAACAAGGCTGGAGACAACTCTGGCAGCCTATATTGCCCAGCAAGGACCCTCTTAGCAAGCATGAGAATGGGAAGAGAGCAGCAAACTGCCACCTGGGCTCTTCCTGGAGTGCTTACATCTACTTTAAACAAAGTTATTAAACAGTTTTGATCCTGTTCTTCCACTATGCAGGTACAGAGCACCCACATCCTGCTTTGGTCACTGTATCTAGGACTTGCAATCCAATGTGCTCTAGATGAGGCTGCTGTGGTGGCAGTGGTTCAGCAGAGCTGCTCCCCTGTAGGACAGCATCCCTGGGCCAGTGGGAGATTGCATGTGGCAAAGGGAGTTGGATATGGACCAGGAGAACACCTGCCTCCCTCCTCTTTACAGAGCTGTCCATGGAGCACAGGCTTAGGAACAAACACCTCATGCAAGATCAACACAAGATCCCAGCTTAATTATCTCTGCAAAGAGGTGGCAGTGAAAACCTCCAGGATACAGAGGTTTGGGAACCTCAGAGCAAAGGCTAGGGGCAGGATGCCAGGAGTACTCTAAGAAATCTTTGTATATTAAACAAGTACACAATCACATCTGCCACTAAGGGCTTTATAAACGCAGTAATTGCAATGTCTAATTGCAGTATCTGTATCCTCTAGCAGGTAACACCCGGGCATTAGGAGAGAAACCCAAGAAGGGCCAAACCTTGGCCCTTCGAATGCTCACACATTTCCTTAGCTGCTCTGGATGTCAGCAGGCTTGGCTTGGACTTCCTTATCTCTCAAACAGAAACTGTCATCACGCAGGGTTTTCAGCCACAGAACTGTTAAGAGGAAGTGGCTGGCTGCAGTCGTCTTACTCATGACCTTGGGCCAGTGTTCGGATGTGAAAGCAGCCCTGGCCAAACCACCCAAATCACCTGCGGACGTGCTGGGGCAGGGGCACAAGTAGCTTTAAGAAATATTTAGATCTTGCACCCCACTGTGTCAGCATGGCTTGGCTTTGTGATGCAAAGGCTCGGGGAGGAACCTGAGAAACCAAAAGCTTTACTTTACCCAGCTGCTGCAGAAAGCAAAACGTCCCGGGAAGGGAAGATAGTTCATCTTACAAAAGCGAGAGACTCGGAAATAGCCAGTCACAAATAGCACCAGTCAGAAGGTGCTGGGTTTCATTTCTGTACAGAGCAAGGGCTAAGCTGCAGGGCTGTGGAGCAAGGTGGGCAGTACTGCTGCCATAGCCCCTCAAGCCAGCTCACGGCAAGACTGTCTGGGCTTTTTCCCCCCTCTCTCCTTCTCCCCCCATCTTTCCTTCTTACCTTATCTGTAAGTGGCAAAAGCCACTCAGTTCAGTAAAGTCGATTGTTTGAAATGCAACACCTTCAGGGCATCACCCTGGTGATCAGAGCCAGGTCAAATCCTGAAACTAGCCCTGGCTGGCATTTACACCAGAGTTGTTCCCTTCCTGTAAAGGGGCACATTTCCTGCCAGTGCTTTTTATTGCGATAGCAACAGGAACGACTAGTTTGAGGTGAAGAAAGGTCTAAATTTCACTTGAGCCTGGTATTGGAACAGAGCCTGACCTTCCTGGTGCAACACCTCTCCTAGCACCCATCACACCCCAGTACCCGGGCAGAGAGAGTCAGCATTGATCCCAGATCCAGCCAGGGAGGGGAAGGACTGAGACTGACCTGAAATAAATGCAGAAAAACCTGAAAAGGCTGTTCTTGGCACTGCAAACAGGGAACAAGTCAAGAGTAGTTCAGGAACACAATGGTTAGTGGAGAAGCTTCAGGCAGGGAGACAAGGGCCTGGCTCCTCTCCTCCTTCCCACTGCTTCGGATGCTCTGGAAGCATTTGTTGACAGGAAGGCAGCAGGAATAGGCAGCTCTTTCCTGTTTCAGGCAGCAGAGTCCACTGTGGACGTGTGCTCCTGCCTGCCAATGGCCACTCACAGGAAGCTGGTCCCATGTCCAAATCGCCACCCCAGCCCCATGGGTGTTTAAATAAGATGCTGGCAAGATACACAGCCAACATTTTGTTCCACCTTTATTTTAACAATCAGATAAAAACAGAACCATAGTTTTAAAAGAGTCATTACATGGCAATTATAAAGTGCATTTTCCATTTGAATGTTGTGTACAAAAATATCTTTTAAAAACAAACATGCAAAACACCCCACAAGGCACTTTCAGGCATAGAGTGAGGACAGCAACCCCTCACTTCTATGTTCACATTGGCAATGGAAAAAGGGGAAAGGGGAAAGGCCACAAGTAGTATTTTTAAACCACTATTGGTCAAAGACTCAGTTCCCAGCCGGGCTTTTACTTATGGCATTGCTCTTCTAGCTTATCTTCCGTGTTGCTCCCTAAGCACGCCCCATCCACAGCCTGAAAATGAACAGGCCCATAAGGAGATACCACCATCCACAGCACCCCAGACACACATGCCTTGTTTCAGCCCACAAACAGCTCCCCACAGGCATGACAGCATGCCAGGAGAACATGACTTTTCTACAGTCAGTGTCTTACAGCATTAAACACCATACACTAAATCAAAAAAAGAGAGTGTCGCTCAGACTTGCTTTGAGTTTAAAAGCAGGTTCAAGCCAAGCTAGGCAACAGTCCCTTCAAGAGAGACCAGATACAGGTTATAAGGGCTGACTCGAGAAGCTGCTTGAACAGAGGAACCAAGCCTGATGAGCTCTGGGCCAGCAAGTAGACTTACCACCTGGACTAAGTGATGTTGGGTTTTGGAAAAAAAAAAAAAAAAGAAAAAAAAAAGCAGCAGCAGTTGAAGGCCAGCGATTCTTCCTGCAAGCTCTTCTTGTCCCTTTCAGCATCCAACAGTGATCATAGTATCCCTTCTAGGTTAGGGTAAAACAGCTTGTAAGTATTTTATACAGTAGTCTCCAGAATTAAAAGCTAGGTTTAAAAAGTTGAGTAGTCTAGCCCATTGCTTCTCTCCAGCCCACCCATAGGCTATTATAGGCACCCAAAAAATTACATAAAGCTTATGCACTACAAAAAGTAAGATTCCCTTGACCTCTATTTCTACAAACTATTCAGCACCCTGCCTTTGAGTCAAGGGATTAAGTTATTCTGCTCAACTAGCACGCAAGAAGCTTTGTGAGGTTTTTTGGCACTGCACAAGCTGACCACCTCACCTCAGAGCAGGCCCGGGGGACAAGCCACCTCTTTGAAGATAGGGATGGTTCACATCAGTGATTTGTTTCACATCCAGGGGTGGCTTCAGGATAACCCTCCCCTTATCTCACGCTCCTCACAGCTAGTTCTTTGCACAGGTAAGGTGAGCCACTTACAGACAAGAGACACAAAGCTTGGGCATTTACAGACTGCAGTGGCAGCTACAGCTACAACAGCTATGGAAGCCCAGCATGTTCATGTTCATCCAGTACAGCCACAGCATCCTTCCATGTGCAGCAGTCCATGGCACAGAGTAACAAAACATTAGGAGATCTTTTTTTTAAAAAGCAACGTCATTTCCAAAGCCTGTTTATCCCAAAGCATTCCTGGGATCACACACACCACCTTTCTCAGTCAAGGCACTTCCACCACAGCAGGTAAACAGTCATCTTCCTATAACAGGACACAGCAAAAAGTAGCCGAGTGGCCCATTTGCATTTGGCTCCTGTAACATCTGAGCACAGCCATCTGCACAGGACTCAGGGCCCAGCTGGACAAAACCCTGTTTTACAGTCCTCAAGAGGAAGACCTGCATTTTCAGGGCCCAGCACAGCCAACAGCTGACTTCAGATGTCCATCACAGGGGAAAAAAGCATCTTTAATCACAAGTGATCAAAGAAACAGGAAGGCTTTGGAGAAGGCAGTCAAGGCTGTCAACCCACGTCTGTGTTACAAGCACCACACAGCTACAGCTAATCTCTATTTTTGGTAACATCAAGAGTATAATCAGAGTTTTTTCAAGATCAGCTGATAAAACAACCCATGACTAAGCATATCAGATCCTCTCCCACAGGCACATATATCTCCTAATATGGCTGGCTGTCATCACAGTTGCATTTTCATTTCCAAAACACCCTTTCTGCCTCCAGTAGGAAGGACTTCACACTACAAGGGTGCATGCATGGAGAGGACTCCATTCCCTGCAAGCCAACCACTCCGTTTCTCAATGGGCCAGCTTTGCAAGGAGAACCCTGCAGCTGCAGGACAGCCCACTAAAAATTAATACTAGAACATATTTTGAAAAAGCCTTTTAACACTAGGCAAGCAATACAAACCAGCCACCACTACACAGCTTGGACAGACGATATAAGCACTGTAGCGTTTCCCTGGAGACTAGCAGCTTTATAGAAGAGGAAGGAGTAGCAGCACTGAAGAGACACACGAGCAACAGCTCCTGGTCCTTTGAGCTTCTGGAGAGCCAGTTATCTGAGTTGAGGCAGAGAAGGCAGCCCTTTATGCCAGAGATGCTTCCCTGACTTATAAGCCCACTGCCAGCAGAGCACGGCACATCTGGTTTTGCTGGGAGGCTTACGCAGAGCTACATGGAGACATACTTCTTCCACCTTTCCATACACCTCATGGTCAGACCAGCTCCCAGGCCTGTGTCCAGGCCAGCAACAGTTAAGTCAATCAGGACTTTGTCCTTGGGTCAATAGTAAGGCCCTAGCTTCTCATAGCCCGAATAGCTGGGCCACTCGGGAAAGAGGCCATAGGAGCACCGGGGGCTCCCAAACTGGTCAAAGGCACTGCCAAAGTCAGGGCCCTGCGGGGGGCAGATGGCTTCCTGGGCAGACTTCAGTTCTGACCGTATGATCCTGTAATTTGTGCCCCTGTTGCTGTCCCAGTACACCTTCCCATTGCACTCAAAGGAGATGGCAAACTCGACTCTTTCGTGGGACTGAATTCCCTCGGGCAAGCTGATGTCAAAGGAAAATGTGTCCCGATCTGACCCTCCATAGGTATCCTTGACATACTGGCACGGGTAATCTACAAAGTTTTTCCAGGTGTCAAACGTCATCCTGATTTTCACAGTCTTTTCAAAAGCAAGATTCTTCACCTTCACGGTTCCCACAATGGATCGCTCCTTTAGCGTACAGTTTTCAAGGCAGACACAGTCTGCCTGGAGGCGGTTTCTGAAGTCCAGGTAGTCCGCAGAGGGCTGAACAAAATCCAGGACAAAGCTGTCCCTCTCCACTGTTGTGAGGCCCACAATGTTATCTATCAGCTCGGTGATGTTGAAAGGGATATCTAGCGGATCATCAAACTCCGAGAACACCTTCACCATGGTCAGAGCGAAGCCTCTGCTATCTGCGAATGACACCCTCTTCTTCACTTTGTTGTGTGTGAAGGAGTTTGCTGCCTCTTCTGGCCCATTCAGCACCGTCTTGGAACTCAGCTGGATGCAGGGCCGCAAGGGCTTGCTTGGCTTCGGAGCAATTTTGCAGGCACACTTCTCCCTTCGCAAGGGTGAAGAGCACAGGTACAGCTGCATTGCTACATCCACAGCCATTGCTTGTTTGTGAGGAAAATAGTCTAATACTCTGGAAGATAAGAAGAAGGGTAAGTTGATATTAGAAAAGCATTTTAATATGACTTTCGTCAGACAAATGCTACACCACTTTCCCCTCCAGCCCTCCCAAAGAAACTTGCTTCCATCCACCCCACAAGTCCCTCAAGCTTAATTAAAGGCAGGTACTTGCACAGGGTGATTTACAGACACGGTGAGAAACATGCTACAGCAGAAGTGGCAGGACCAGAGCCTGTTGTGCCCTTGAACACGATCTCTTCTAATTTCTGCAGGGACCGAGTCACCATTTGAAGACACACACAAGCACTGTCCTAGTAGGCTAACACTAGCAGGCTCCGGAGCATTTCTCACCCAAAGCAAAGCCCATGCTTTGCTTCAGTCCTGCTGGTGTCCACAAAACCTACAGCTTACCAAATTTCAATGCTACATAAAGCAGTGCTCATGTCCTGCTCTCCTCCTTCCAGGAGAGACTCTCCCCAGGGCATCAGGCACTTCTGCAGGGGCAGGAGCTCAGTTTGTCACAAGCTACTGTACACAACTGACCTCACCTTTCATAAAACCCCAAATATCCAATATTTTTAGAGGCTAAAAAGCACTTGTTTGGTTGAGCTATGTACTTTGCTCATCGCTGTCTCTCAGAACTGCTCCTCCTAAAAAAGCCACAAGTGGTATAATAAGGATAACAGTCTGATGCAGCAGCAGGGAAGAGACTCAGCTGACATTGCCCTACACCTACAGAGGAGCTGCTTTCTTCCCACTACTGCACTTTAAAACAGATGCCAGCTCAGATAGCCCAGCAGATTTCACCTCCAGCACGGAGTTCCAACCTCAAACCTCCACCGTGCTTGCACTGAGCCCCTAGGAAACATCCATGTAGCCACAGGGCTCTGCCAAACCCAACTCACCTACTTAAGGTTGACCAAGCCTTTTGGAACAAGTCCTTTCCCTGGACAGCGCAGGCTGTGTGCCTGTCCACCGCAGCCTCCCTGCCTCCGGCCCATTCCTCCAGGGAAGCAGCACCATCCCCCTCTGTGCACCCACTTCAGGGCAGCTCCCACCCAGCACCTTGCCAGATGTAGCCCTGGAATTGCCTCTGCAGCTCCCAGACCATTGCACCTATCACTCCTGTCCCTTACAATGAGGTTAGGCTGGAGGCTTTTGGCAGAATCTCTTTGGCCTGGACTCTAGATAAACTGCTGGACAGATTTATCACACACATCCCCCTTAAGCCAACTGCGTTGCAGCTGACCTTAAACACAGAGTATTCCCTTAATAAAAATTCCTTGTTTGGCTGCAGACCAGGCTCCAAAGCTGCTCCCACCCCACAGAGCGGGATGAGCCAGCGGCAGTAGCAGCAGCCACGTGACGCAGCAGAGCTCCTGCTGCCAAAGTCACCTACAGCCAGCTCCAGTGCTTGACCGCCGTCCCCGTGCCAAGAAAAAAAGCAAGAGCTACGTCCTCCGATTCAGTGCTTTAACTCCCCACCCTGCCAGGCCGACGGAGCGGCTCTGAGAGGGCTCTCCCAGCACCCATTCAGCCAGGGCATCTCTTTACTCAGCGCACGTGTGCCAGGGCTCGCTTCCCAGCACACCCACCAGCTAACTCCTGCATTGCCTCCTTCCCGCTCAAGGGCAGCTATCCATACAAGACAGACAGACAGCAGATCCACCTGCCTGCTAACACCGTTCTGCTCATCCCTACCTGCTTTTGCCAAGGTGGTTTTTTCTTTTTTATTCACATGCACTTTATATAGATCATTTCCTCCTTTAGATTAATGCAGCCTCCAACGCTTCTCTCTTACTTGGGCCAGTTTCATCCGCATTGCATCTTTTCCTAGGGAAATTTATTCAGCTGAATTCCCATAATGCTGAGAAGTCAGGTTTCTTAATAAGCCTTGGTTATTCAGCATTTTTAGAATGAAGAGGCAAGAAATATCCAGCCTGACTTGCATTACTTGGAGCTTTTTTCCCCAAGCTAAGATATATAGTAAGAGCTTTTCGTACGTACTAGTAGGCTGAGCTGCATGCTTTTACAAACTGCTTTTTTCAGCTTATTTGATACCCCAGACATCTCCTCCTGCTCTTGAGAGCCTGCTGATGCCCAACTCGCAGCCAACAGAGGAAGGTTTCCCTTTTGGCTGCCTTGAACTTCAGCTGCTTTGAAGGTGGCAGCAGGGAAATACGTTTGAGAGCAGAAATAGGGGGCTCTGGGAAGCCGGGTACAGGAGCCGATTCCTTTCCTCCTCCTCTCAAAAGGCGGACAGACTAGATTCTGCCTCCGGACATCTTCCCGCAGCTCTACCCTCTCCTGGCGAGGATGTCTCTCTGCTCACGCTCCCCTCCTCTATTTCTAGGAGGAAGGAAGTCAGAGCAAAGGAATTATTTATACCTGCGCTAATCAGACCCCCTTCCACCCCCTACACCCTGCTTCCAGCGCTCTTTGGGAGCGGTGACCCCCCCGCAGAGGGCTGGGCAGGCAGCAGCTCCTAAAGCCACAGGTTTTTAGGAGGTGACACACTGCGGGATGAAACAGCGCTCAGGTTTTCTGCTCTTCTTCTTCTTCCTCCTCCTCCTCTCTGCTTCAGGAAAGGCCGAGCCGTTCCGAGGGCAGCCCCCAGTTCCCGCAGGCATTTACCGGAGGTCCGGCCCATCCGATTCCCTCCTTCCCCCCAACCCCCGACGGCTACACCCCGTCCCTTCTGCTCCCCAGCGAACCAAGCCGCCCGGCCAGCCCGAGAGGGAGGCAGCAGGGCCGAAGGGCCACCCCATCACCGCCCCCGGCCAGCCAC
>VXAK01000437.1:28022-53030 GCA_013399435.1 Arenaria interpres | reverse complement strand
CGCGTCCCCCCGCCCCGGTAACGCAACGCCACGACCCGCACCGGGGGAAGCCAAACGGCAGCAGGGCAGGGCGGGTCGGGACGCCCCCACCGGCTGCAGCGGCAGAGCAGGAGGACGTGAGCTCCGGCGGGGCCATACCTGGTGCAGTGCATGAGGCCGGTCCCGACGCCCTCCCTCCCCCCCAGCTCGCCACAGCCGCGGCGGCGGTGGCCCCGGACCCGCCGCCTTAAGCCCGCCCGCTCGCTNAAGGGGCGGGGGGCGCCCGGGGGCGGCGGGCCCGTCGGGGGAGCGGGGACGGGACGGAGCGGCGCTAGCGGGTCTGCCGGGGGGTTCAGAGCCCGGGGACCCTCTCCTTTTGCGGGAGGGATCTCTCCAAGCCAGCCCCGAGCGGGGGTCGCTTGTTTCGGCACGGAGAGACCAGCTGGGATGCTCCCAGCCCCTGGCCCGTGCCACGGCGGTGGCCCCGGCGGCCGCNGGCAGGGAAACCTTTTTGGGTGCACTGACCTTCTCGGCGGGGCTGGCCCGGGGCGTTTGGGTGCCTGGGGCCGGGTGGGGAGGGGGGATTCGCCACGGCTTGTGACCACAGTGCTGGCTGGCGCGGGGGGGAAATGGCCAGGGGGTACTCCAAAATCCACTTTCCAGACAATATTTGTAACTGCGGAGTGGAAAAAAACCTACTTTCTCATAGAGGTGACTTAAGGTAGGAAAAAGCACAGCTGGCACGGAGACCCTTCCCATGGGAATCCCTCTCTGGGCACAGCTGGGAAGGTGTTTCCCACACCCTGAAAACATCCGTCGGGTGAGGCGGTGCCCTGGCACAGACCCCTGCTGCTTTGCAGGGCTGGCAGGGCCATGGGGTCCTGCCACCAGTGCCCATCTGGGCTCCCCGGGGCAGCTCCCGCGTCCGCTTCGGCAGAGCCCGATGTCCTCACCCGTGCAAAAGGTGGACACAGAGCTGGCCACCCCAGCAGGGAAGCGGCTCTGAGCACAAACGCCACCTCCAAAGGCGAGCAGCGGAGGCTGTAAAGCCTGCTGCGAGGTGGGGATGGTGCGTCTACCTTCTCCCCACGGCAACGGTGGGGATAATAGTATTTTCCTCTTTCTGTCCCACATCTGGCCTCTAGCTGCACAGCTGCAAGCAATGCTGCTCACTCTTGCCTCCCTTACAGAGCACAAAAGCAGGATTGAAGTGTCAACATTTGTTTTCAATTAACTTGTGGAAACACACGCAGGGCTATTGTTAAAGCCAGCGACTTCCTGCTGGAAGCTGCCATTTCAGAAACTAATTACTCTGCAAGGCAAAAGGCTGTTGTTGAGGGGAAAAAAAAAGAACCCATGTCGTTTTTTGTTTTAAACTCTCTTTTAAGATAAAGGCAGTGATAAGATTTAAAGTTGGGGAGAGAGAGAGCTGAAAGATGTATCTACTGCAGGAGACCTGCAGACTTACAGCAAGGTTTTGTGTGCCCAGGGTATGGTGGCATTTCAGCACGTGTGACTCATGACGGGGTTTACAGCAGGGATGAGGGGATCCATGTTCAGATTTGCCTGGTGGCAATAGACAGAGACCTGATACAGTGTTCACGGCCCATGGACCCTCTTCCCTGGGACTTCCCTTTATCCAGGCAGGGCCACCTCTGCCTGGCTCAGCATTCCTGGCCTTGGGACACCGGAGAGATTCAGGTGGAGTTTAATGGGATGAGCCCAAAAGCCCGGGAAGCCCTGACCCGACTTAACACTTGTCGCTTTGCTCTGCCGTAGGTTTCTTCTGCGTGTTGCTGGCTGCTCAGCACCACGGAGGAGCTGGGGGAGATGCGGGTCAGCCTCTGAGCGGTGCGGGTTTCGGCCAGCCCCCCCAGCGCCAGGGCAGGAATGCATGGGAGGTGGCTGAGGGGCCCCTTTCTGCCCCACCATGCAAGCCCTGTTTGCCGTGAGCGGGGCAGGGTGTTTCACAACTGCTGCTCAGTGTTTGCTCCCAAAGCAAAGGTAGGTGGAAGCCAGGGCAGGGCGTTGTGGCGGGCTGTGGACACAGGCTGTTATCTTTGGGGAGCCGAGATAGTGGCTATATTTAGCTCTGTGCTGGGCCCTTGCACAGGGGTCTTTGTGATTTCCTCACAGCCTTCCACCCCTCCCGCCTTGCTGAGGGGTGAGGAAGAGCTTGCTCCATGGCACGGCAAAGAGGCTCCAGGGGTGTTTCTCCCTGAGGGAGCGTTGCCAAACCAGTGCCATCCATGGCAGACATCTCTGGAACGAGGGTCCCACTCTCTCATCAGGTCTGGTGATTGTTCCTGGTTCAGCTGCAGGATTTACCCCGGGGCCCTCTGGGACAGGACGTGGTGGCTCCTGCACCCCTGGGATGTTGCGGGAAGGGAGGCAAAGCTTCTCTGTCCCTCCTGGGGCAGCCCTCCCTCCTTCCCCTATCACGGACCCACCTCTACCAGCAGGCTTGAGTAGGTCCTTGGGGACCCCTCCTGGTCCTGCCACCTCCTCTGGTAACCTGCTAGAGGCGGGGGCGGATGGAGCATCTTCTCCTCCCTGTCAGGAACTGGCAGGCTCCCCCACAGGCTTGGCCTCCCAGCAGCCGGGCAGCCCCGGTGGGGAAGGGGAGCGGGGCCGGGGGTGTTGTGCAACGTGTCCACACCACGGGTGGCTGCGGGGCCAAGGCTCAAGGGCGAGTGTTGTAAACCGGTGGAGCGGCTGATGTAAGAGCGCTGCCCAGGGAGCCACGCCAGGGCTGCCACCATAGAATCATGGAACTGTCTACGTTGGAAGGCACCTTTCAGACCCTGTCCCGCACCTCGTGCCCTCTCCCAGATCAGCAGCCCCCTCCTGCTACCTTCTTCTCCCTACCACCCCAGCTGCCATCCCCCATCGCTGCCAATGGGCACAGGGGCTCGCTGTGGCCCCAGATCAGTCAGGAGCTCCCAATGGTGTGGTTTTGGGGGGAGAAGATCTCCATCCCTGGCTGCTGGAAGTCCTTGGGGTGGCAGCAACGGTGCCAGACTCCCTGTGCTCGCCACAGCACCCTGTGGAGGCAGATGGTGCCTGCCATGATGGAGCGGCTGATGCTGTTGCCATGTTGGCACTTGCCAGCAATTTCCAAATCCTCAGTGCTGAGAAACTGCTGCTGCCTTTGAACCAGGTGGCGATGCTTGCACCAAGCAGAGGAGGGGTTTTTTTTAAAGTCCACCCGCCTGTGGCAAGGCTGTGAGAGTAACTCTGGAGTAATTCTAGTCAGATGTTGCTTCATATCAAAATGCAAAGGGAGAAACTAATTTTGGAGTAATTTTTGTCATCGAGGGCATGTGGTCAGGGAGGAAAGCCTGACTGAAACAGAAGAGGCTATTTTGGGCAGCACAAGGACACGGTGGGAGGGCCAGCCAGGCCAGGCCAGTGCAGTGGCAGTGGCCGTTGGCAGCGCGAAGTGCCATCCTCCAGAAAAGACATCTCCATGGCTGAGCTGGGTGTCTCTCTGTCTGTCCATCAGTCCTCCCTCGTCCATTCTCAATGTACCAGTGTGTTTGTTTCAGCCACACTTGAGAGCAGGGTGGGAAACTTACAGATCCCTTTTAAATTTTGTGAGAATCACCAGCTGGTGGAGAGAGACCCACTGAACATCCTCACTGAGCAAAACTGGAGTGGGGCTTGGCTGAGGTGGCCTGCTGGCCAGTCGATGTCTGCACCAGCTGGCCAGCTGGCACTGACAGCCCCTTGGCCAGCTATAGCATGTGTCGTGGGGCTGTTCTTGGAGTGGTGGAGGAAGCTGGGATAATGAAAGCAGGAGAGAGGGGCAACATGACAGAAATCTGTAGGAAACAAAGCTTCTCTCGCTCTACAATTCACCAGCCTACTTGGCTTTAGCTGCACCAATGTGCTGAGGTCCGATGTGTGATGCGTATTGCCCGGGAGCTCCTTGTGGTCCCAGGCCCCTGTCCAGATCCTGTTGGGTCACTGTAAACACAGCTCCACCAAAGCAAAGGCTTGAAAATCCCTGTCAGGTGATGGGATTCCCTCCTTTTATTTCCATAGGTCTCAGACTCCTGTGGCCATCCCAGGAAATTAAGCGAAGGGCATTCAATGTGCCCCCGTATCAAAGGAAATCCCACTCTCGGTTAAGTCTCTTGACTGCGCTTCGTGGACCTGTGTTGCAAGGCAGAGCCCCCCCTGCTTCTCCTGTCTCCGTCCAGAAATGAGGAGTTACTTCAGTACATTGGCTGCAGGCCCGAGGTAGGATGTTGACTTTGGCACGGCTCCCTTTGGATCTCGTGTGCGCTCATGGTCAAGCACCCTGAGGAACATGTACTCAGCCCTGCTGAAGACCATGGCACCTTCCCTTCCAGCCCAGCATGCACAGAGAAGACTGTGTGGGGCCAGATGCAAAGGCTGGCCTGGTACTGTGTGTTGTAGAAAAAGACTGGGTAGTACAAAACTGGTTCTTAATAATAAAAATTCCCAGCAAGGGAGATCATGAAAATCCTTGCAGAAAAGAGAGGTTACGGGGGAAGGAATGAACGCAAATGAGTTACTACAAATGCCTTAAGGAAAGCTGCTACCCACGGAGGAAAAGGGATTGGGCTTCCAGTGAAGGAAGAGCTCAAAGGCAGCACAAAGAGACAAAATGACAATAGAACGATCAAATGATAGACAGCAGGAACAACTGTGTACCCATCCTTACTTTTTTTTCTTGAGAGCATCCCTTCCCCTAGTGAACATGCACTATGGAGATGTCTGGCTTGATCTCCTAGAAACTTTTCTTTGTTACTCTTCAGTTGGTGCAGAGAAACACAGTGGCTTTCCAGGCCTTCTGCTGTTTGATGGAAACCAGGAGTACCTCGTTGTGCAGATTCGATGTGGGGAAAAAAAAAAGAAATTGTCTGTAAGTAGTACATGCCCTCCTACATGAAGGGGAAAAAGGAGCATAAAGACACACTCTGGACTGGAACCTCAAATCTTCCAAATTCCCTGTGTCCTCTTGCAGGAGGGGACAGCAAGGGCTGGGCTGGAGGGGCTATTTCTGTCAATGCGCTGATGTGATTGCAGAAGCAGAGGGATGCTCGGCTCCTCTCAGGCAGGCTGAATGAGTCCTACTGCATTGACAGCTTGCCTGGTTTACACCCTACAAGTACCTGACTGGCTGGACTTGGGTCTGCACTAGGTGAACAAGTCATAGTGAAGCAATGTATGATTTAACTTTGGTGCCCTACAGAGGCTGCACACCTTATTTGGTGGGGCAGATATCTTGGGAACTCGCATGTTTCCAGGCCTGGAGGCTCAGAGGGCTTATCTTTGTTTGAGAGGCTGTGCTTTGCCTGAAAATCACTTGTATGCTGAGGAAGGCTGAGAGAGAAAAGGGCAGGCTGAGGGGTGCATGTAGTTCTTGATAATAAATACAATCCTAAGGTCCTTTCAGGGGTTCATGCCCTTCAGCTGAGCCCCTGTCAATATCCAGGCGCTCGCTGCTGCAGCAGAGAACGGTTTGTCTCTCCATGCAGCATTTTGCCTCATCCTAAGATTAGTGTCAATGAAAGGTGGGATCTGTTGCTTTACAAACTTGCCTATCTCTGTGCATTCACTATAGAGGGAATCTGAACATCAGCAGGAACAAGATGGATGACTTCTAAATGGTATCTCGAGCAAGTACCAAAGGCAATGTCAATGGGAAAGGCAAGAGCTGAGCGGAGGGTACTGGGGAAGGAGTTCAGCTGGAGCTACTGTCATCATCAGCCTTTGCATTCTACAAAAATATTTTTGGAGCGTAACCTGGCCTGTTTATTTGGAAGTTTTAATTTAATCCCAGGGGAAAAAAAAAAAAAGACCACCCCAAAAATGGTGTCATTCAAATTTACCCAATTACCCAGAAGCTTGAAGTTTCCTTCTTGCAGAAGCTGACGGCTAGCAAAAATTGCTCCTCTCTGGGGTTCTTGTACTTCTGAAGTTGCACGTTAAGTGCAGCTAAGTAGGTCACTTGAGATCCCAGGTTTGGTGCATACAAATAGCTCCACTGTCTGCGGGTACCTTGGCGTTGCCTCCTCTCCCGAGCGCTTAGGATCCTGCAGAGACAGCCCTCTCCCTGCCTGATCTCCCAAGACCTAGCTGATCTCCTCTGCACCTAGCAGGACTGGGTTACGCACAGCATCTTTACACCAGAGCAAGGACTTCTAAACTTGGATTGGAGGAGGCAGAATTTCGGAAATGTGCCTGCAGCCAAGAGACACACCTAGGTTGGGAATAGCTCTGACGGGACCTGGAAAGCAGGCTAGTTATTCAAAGGAAGCCTGCCACCGGCTCCGGTCGAGAGGGAGGAAGTCAGGCCATCAGACAGTAGGATAAGCAGCGTTCCAGTGCTGACAGCTGGGAATGGCGCATGTCCCAAGCCCACGGAGCCTGCGAGCATTTTTGGCTGTCTCCTTCATCCCTCCTCTTCTAGTCTTTGCTCATCTCCTGTTACTGATCTGCCCAGCTTCCCTCTGCCGGCATGTGGAAGAGGAGGGTGCTGGGATCCCACAGTGGCTGAAAACCAGCCCCTTCCCAAAAGTAAAACGCCACTGTTCCTGAGCAGAAGTTAAAGTGCTGGAAGGCAGATCAAGGTGGTGCAGACACAGCAGGTGGCGAAGGAGAAGGTTGTTGGCTTTGTAAGATGGGAGACCAGCCTGTAGTGATCTGAACCAGGTGGTACCAGCAAAGCTGGAAAAAAGCACCAATAGCCAGGGGCTGTAGGAAAATCAGTAAGTTGAGGTAAATAAGATGGTTCTGGAAGTCATCACAAGTAGGCTGGGAACTGGATTTGCTGACTTAGCTGCTCCCGATAAAGGAGAGACAAATCTAGAAGAGGTGCAGTAGTGCACAGCGGCTGAACGTCCCCCATGACCACTGTATTTCAGATGACTGGTTTTTGAGACAGGAAGTGAATGCAATATTGCTTTTTCACATCTTGTGCAAGAGGAGAGTGACGTGGCATCAGTGTGACTCTCATGTATACATGGGCACACACATTGATATGTACCTGCACGGACACACTCCTGCACAAAGGTGTGCATGCCTGGGTTAAGAATCTGTCTGTATGGAAAGATGTAAGAGTTCAGTGTTATGCCCTATGCTCAAATAAGCTCAAAGAGCAGAACATCATCTACTGTTGAGCTTTTCAGTCACAGAGAAAAAGGAAACCTGGTCCCACAGATTTTGAGCTGTCTTAGGTTTTGATCTTTTGATCTTTTTTCACCTCCAGAATTGCAGTAACTCAGGTGTTTTTTCTAAAAGCCAACTGCTACTCGGTCTCTACTGATAGGCCATTCTTTCTGATCTTCCAAAAATACTTTGATCTCCACTACATTAGTCCAATTTTGTGCAGTACCGCTCCATGAAAACTAACAGTGCAATGCTGAAAAATGCAGGCAATACCAAACTCTCTGCAGTAATTATTTCCATTCATGTCAGTGTCACTTCAGAACACAGGGTCTCCTGTGACATTCAGGCTCCCAGTGTTGCGACAGCCTGGAAAAGACCAGATGCTGTGTTTTCTGAAGCTGGTTGCTGTAACTTTATCATCTGAGACCCACAGAGCACTTGGGATCTCGTTGGCAGCACATCCCAGGGACAGGAAGGTGCTGTCACGTCCTGGAGAAGGGCTGTATATCTGGGCTGGCTGCCCCGCGGAGGGCTGACCCATCTCAAACCCTGCCAGCTTTCTCACCTCTCTTCAATTGTATGGTCTTGAAACAACTTCAAGTCCAGCCTTCTGAATTCCCCTCCCTCAAGCTCATGGCTGGTTGGATCCTCCATGGGAGCCCTTACAAGGCCTAATGCAGATCAGGTCGTTGCTGCTGTGAGTTGGCTTTGAGCCGTTTGACAGTTTGGGCTACCTTTGTAGCCCCCAGTCCCACAGCCACTAGAGTTGTGGTTGTGGTGGGATTTGCTCAGGTAAGGGATTTGCTTGGATCCTCCAAAAGGTAGGCAGAGTTAGCTCAATCAAATTAAACAATCAAATACTATTTGATTAACAGCTTAACCCAATCTGGTTTTTGGCATCTCAACAGCCAGCGCCTGATCCAGCCTCTGCAATGGCACAATTTGTGCTTTGCACCATTCTTGTGCAAGGAACAATGTGCCGCATGTGCAGGATGGAGCTACCTCGGCACCCAAACGGCCTCCGAGCTTTTTAAAGCCTCTGCTTAAACGTGAGCTAAGGCAGCTATAAATAGCAGTCGGTGGCCCCTGGTTAACCCAGGGGCTTTGATCGTGGAGCTGGCTCTGTGTGTCAGTGCTTGGCTGCTCTTGGCCTCAGCTCTCACATCAGGTGGGGGCCAAGTTCATTAATACTCCTGGCTCATTGCTGCCTGGTAGTCTTGGGGGAGGGGATATGTTTCATTAGACACCCATAAATATGAAAATGCCTATTTATATATTACATGGCAATAAATGCGTTTGTACATAACTACAATATAAAGTTTGTAATAGAAAATGTAAAGCATGAATTGCAAATTAAGACTTAGGTGCAAAAGCTAACAGTAGAGATTTCTGAAGTTAAATAATGTATTTACAATAAATCTCTAAATAAAGGCAGCTGCCTCGGGGCAGGGAGGATGCTTGACACCAACATTGCAAAGCAGGCAATGTCTCCATCCGGCGCGGACGCTGCAGTGGGCAGTCTGTCACGGGCCGGAGCGCTGTGTATTACGGTGCTGCTGGCCCCAGCATTGCTTATCTGTGCGAGCAGGCATCCTATTTACTGAGAGGACTTCCTTTGTTTTGCAGCCCCCTCTCCCGTGTGGGTGTGTTATCGCCTTGTATGTGATATGTCAAAGGCATTGCGCTGCACTTCGGCTCTAATTGCCTCTTCTGCGTCATTCCAAAGTTTGAGGCTCTTAAAACATCTTCAGTCCTGTGTGCCCCACTGCTGGGCACTGCCAAGCCTGTGCGTGGAGTACTGCGTCCAGTCTGGGCTCCTGGTACGAGAGAAATGGTGACAAGTTGCAGCACCGGGTTGGCAAGAGTGTGGAGCACATGGCGTATAAGGAGAGACTGAGGGACCTGGGCTTCTCCAGCCCAGAGGAGAGATGGCCGATGTGGCCACAGATCTATCTTCCACTGCCTGAGAGGTAGACAGAGAATGCAGAGCCAAACCTTCTCAGAGGTGTCTGGTGAAAGGACAAGGGCCAAGAGGCACTTCTGCAACACAGAAGGCTGTGATGGTATAGATGGAAACCACTCTGCTCCAGAAGAATGAGGCAGCAGTACGTGGCCCAGAGAGGTGGTAGCATCTCTGTCCTTGGGGACCATCAAACCTCTCCTGGAGTGGCCCCAGACATCCTAACTTGACTATGAGGGTGGCCCTCACATGAGGAGTGGGGAGGGGACAGACACCTCCAGAGCTCTCTTCCACATAAGGCTGTCCATGGTTATATGATTGTATTATGTTTCCCCATTTGAAATGTTGTCCTCTGAAAGCATTAATAGCACTGATCCCTCTGTTGTGGTCTGTGCGAGTTCAGAGACCCATCTCAGGGTACCGAGGCTCTCACGGGAGCACGTGAAATACACAGTGCTTAAAATTATGAGTATGTGATAAAATGAGCAAATACAGAATGATGGGAGGCAGATAGGAGATGGAGAACGCATATATCAGTGGTATAAAACCCACCATTATGTGGCTAAGGGAGGAGAAAGAAAGAAAGAAAATGAGGATGACTCTCAAAATGGTTTATTAAAGGTCGCAGAGCTTTTGCAGATAGGAAGTAGTAGATGAGCGTGAACTTACTACACTGTCTCAGAGCAAAGCCTTTCCTTTAATTAATTTATTACTAATATAAAATTGTCCTAATCTGTAGGAAGTAATCAGATATGCGAAAGCCAGGTTATCCTAATCTAAGGTAAGCACATGCATCTCTTACTAATGCAGAGGTACCTTATTCTGCATAAAGCAAATAAGCCTATCTGCGGGCTGTGTGAAGGGATATGGCTCACAGACCTTTGCCCACGGCGTGTGATGTGACTCCTGCACCTCTGCAGGTTCCTGCCCGCCTCGGCTCCCGCTGCCGAGCAGATGGGCTCCTGCTGGGTATCGCTGTCACCCACGACATGCCCAGCTGCCGCCTGCGCTGTCGTCTTCAGTGTTTGGCTGGTTTGTTTCACCACTCACCTCTGGTCTAAGACCTACTACATGAATGAAGATTATATCAAGAGATCCTGTCATGCCATCAGCTGCTAGCATTAGACCACTCTTATTTTTTTTTCCATTCGTAAAGGAGGTGTACATAAAATGTGCAACTCCCTGTCACAGGGCCTCAAGGATGCTGAAAACTGATGTGAGTTCAAAAAGGGGACCAGACACATTCACAGAAGAAAAAGTGCTACCTTTGCACACAAAGACACTGCCGCCTTTTTGGGAAATGGAAAAAGAAAATTGTGCCCAGGGATAGGACAAGAGGAAATGGGCACAAACTTGAATATAAGAAGTTCCACGTAAACACAAGGAGGAACTTCTTTACTCTGAGGTTGGCAGAGCACTGGAACAGGCTGCCCAGGGTGGTGGTGGAGTCTCCAGCTCTGGAGACATTCAAACCCTGCCTGGACACTTTCCTGTGCAACCTGCTCCAGGTGGACCTGCTTTGGCAGAGGGGTTGGACTAGGTGATCTCTGGAAGTCCCTTCCAACCCCATGTGATTCTGTGATTCTGTGAAATCCTTGATCTGCAAATTGAGCTGGCTGGGGAAGTAATCCAGAGAGGAATCACTACAGGCTTGTCCAGCTCTTCTCTTCCTCGGGCCTTAGCTCCCTACCAGACAGGGTCAGGGGGAAGATGGACCACATTTGAGCTTAAGGACTCACAAAAAAAAGCTAGCATCATAGATACATTGGAATTTCTCCCTAGGAGCCTTCACAGAAGGCAAAATCCCACAGGCAGAGGGACAGCTGCAGAGGAAAAAGCAAGGCTGTCCAACTCCTCCTCCCAACCCAAGGGCTCCCAAGTAGAAATGCTCCTGGGGTTTGCAAATACCTTGAAATCACCTGCAGGGACAGGTAGTGATCGGCCATCCTGAGATGATGCTTCCCCACCCACATGCTTCAGCTGGAGAACCCAGACAACATTGGTAACTTCAACCACTCTGTACTGGGAGAGTTGGGACCGGCAGCAAGGGCACTGGTGGGCATCACTGGTGTAAAACTCACAGCTGCCTGCCCTGTGGCAAGTGAAATGAGTCTCTGCCTCTGGGCCGTGAGAAGCAGCAGCCTGAGAGTCTGAGATTTCTGTGATCCTCTGAGCAAAATATCAGCTTATCATCCAAAAGTTGCCCTTTATGTCAGCGCCAGCACCCCAGCTTCTGAGCAGTGGGCTCAGTGGGAAGGGCCCAGATGTGGCCGAGTGGCATTTGAACTCAGGGGCTCAAGTGTCTAGAAAAAGCCTGATGAGAGCCAGGAATTCAAGTGGTCCTGAAATAGTGGTGAGGGCAGCTGGGAACTGCCTCATATGGACACACATGGGCTGGGGCAGTGGGACTTGGTATGCAAGGAGGTGGCACCTGCCCCACACGCTCAGTGTCACATTTCAATCCCGAGGAGACTCTCATGGTGCTGCATCTCAAACGCATGGTGGAGACTGTCCTTTGCCTGCCCTACACGGAGCTGCAAGAGGAGAGGGGTCATTTGCACAGGCAGTCCCCAGAGCTTGAACTCCATGGAACCCCTGGGTGATGAGGAGTGGCCCTGCCTGCCGAGCCACACATGCCAGACTGCTTTGCCCTGCCCAGCTGCTTGCTGGCCACGTTTCTTATTGCTTCTTAGAGTGCCAGGCAGCCCTTCAAATTGTGTGGCATGCGCTCCATGCTCCAAATGCAAAAGCATTGCTGTCAGAATGTCATCCAAGAGGTCACCAAGCTTGGCCACTGAGCTTGGCCACCAAGGTAGGACCCCAGAGGTTGCACAGCCCTCCCCAGCCTCCCTCTGGGATAGTCCATGTCCCACAGTGGGGCACGGCTCTCCCTGCTGCCCTTCCAAGTTCCCAGGCCTCAGCCTTTGCCTCCCTGGGTGAGGTTTGGAAGCACAGGCAGCCGTAGCATCCTCATCATGGGTTTCTACTGTGCTGGCCTGGTTTAGGGAACATCACAGGGAGAGGAGAAAAAATGGTTTCCATAAGTTTCCATGTCTCACAGGACTCTACAGTGGTGGTTATCATTGTCCTGTCCACAGGCAGTCTCCTGGAGCCTGGACCGAAGCGTCTGACCCGAAGCCAGTGCAGACACTGGCGTCAGATCAAGGTGTAAATTCAGTGGCAGATCAAAGTCAGGTTTCAGCGCCAAAACCTGGAGCAGTGACTGGAGACTCTCTCGCAGTTTACCTTTCCTATGCCAGGTGAGTTTTGCTCTTTCCACAGGTTGTGACCCAGATTCTATTTCAGTGACCAGATCCCGCAGTGACTGAAGGCCATCCAAAATAGCTTCCTGAGCTCTTTTACTGGGTCATCTGAGATATCCTAATCTATGGGCCCTAGCACAAGGTAAAGCATGCTGCTTTCTGGGGCAAGATAGAGACTGCTAGAGGCAGTCATGGGCTGGCATCTGGGAGGAGCATGCTAGATAAGCCCAGTGCCAAAGTGGCAGCCATCTACTGTGTGGCCATGGAACTCCAATTTTTTGGAGTCTATTTTTTAACCTGTAAGTAAACTGTGTCCTACCCTTGCTCTCCTTTTTATCTTGCAGAAAAAAAAGAGGGTATTTAAGCTCCCTCCAATTTTTTAAACTTGTTTAACGCCTTTCAGTCTGGGGCTGGACTCAGTTTGGAGAGAGAAGCAAGCAGGCGCTCACGCTGAGCAGTTGTACCCAACAGAGATGTGTTCTCTGTCCATATTGTTGCAAAGTTCCCCTGTGTCGGTGGCAGATGCTCTTTGGGGTGCACAGGGCTATCGTCTGACTAGTTCAATCTTAACTCCAGGCTTTAAACAAACACGGTGAGCAGATGCCCTCCAGCAGATGCCTCCAGCAAGCAGCACTGCAGCCTCCCTGTCATCGCTCTGGGCACTGCCAGGTTTCCCTTCCCCTGTCTGGACTCCCTGGGAGGTCGCTGCAGGTCTGCCTCAGGCACAGGCAGCTGCATCTTACACAAGTGCCTCTGCGCAGCCCTTTACTCGGGGTGCCTGTCGGCACAGAGTTTAGTCTAACCCAGACTTCTCCTCTAGGTGGGCCTGGGGGACGGCAGCAGAAACCCCTGCTTCCCTTCTTGCAAATGCAAGAGGAAGATGGGAGTCCCAGCTCCGCAGGGGTGGTTGAAAGGCTGCAAAGAGTCTATTGAGTTAAAGAGCCCGTTTCATATCCAGTGCAGATGCAATGTAAACATACTGAAAATCCTCTGGCAGCAATCCTCTCCCTGAACTCACGCAGATTTATTGGGAAACCAGCTGCAGACAATTGCCTGGCCTTCTTTCTGCTCCTGGACCAGTATGTTTCCATTCTATGTCTCTGTACCTTGCAGTGTTGTTCAAGAGCAACATGCAACAAGGGCTGAACGTAGCAGTAGAAAGCTTTGCTATCTCCACAGAAGTGGAAAACTGAATGTGGCCAGGGAGTAGCCTCCAAAAGCCAGAAGTGGAGCATCAAGGAATTTCAGGCTAAATGACCTAAAGCCTTCCCAATGCTGAGCTGATGGGAATTGTCCCTCGGCTTTGCCCAGTGAGAGGGCTGTGATGGTGAAACAGGGGATATGAGGCAGGGTCTCAGAGCTCCCCCGTGGTAGGTGGCACATATTACAGGACCCAGCGGGGCCTTTCCCTTCTTGGCTCAGAGCATCCCCTGCCTTCATTGCATGGAGAGCAGGAGGGCAGCTGTGGGGCCTGTGCTGGCCGCTGATCACACACTGGTAGTGTGCTGTGAGCGCTGCCAGCTCAGGGCTGAAGCCCCGGATTTATTCTGAGAAGAGCTGCTGCACAGGGCAGTGAGCTCTGTACACATGCCTGTGCAGCCATGGAGCACAAAGTCAACACAACCCCCTGCCAGGCCTTGAGCAGTAGCTGAAGGGAGGAGCTGCCAGGCTCCTGTGTCCCTTCCAGGCGACTATGGGGGGCTCAGGCTCCTCTCTGTGAAGAAGCTTTCCCCCAGCATCCTGCTGGGATGCAGCCAGGGCTTGGCAGGTGCTCGATGGCCTCCCAGGTATCCTCAGGACATAATGGGGCAAGTCCACATCAAAGCGCTTGTGCCCTCCCAGGCTGGCATGGCTCGGCAGTGACTGTGTAACACCAGCCACCCCCAGAGGGACTAAGCCTGAGACCGAGCATCTTACTTCGCCCCTCCCTCCAGAGGTAGGCAGGATGTTTCAGGAACCGTCTGGTGGCTGGTTTTGTGGTAGTCCTCCAAGGCCAAAAGCTGCCAAAGTCTCACTCCTGCTGTTTTACCTTTTGCTGCCAGGCTGGGGCTGTTTAATTAAGCCACAGTTATTTACCATGCCCTCTGGTCCTCGTGCTGTTCTGTGAGCTGCCCTGGAGGCTGCCTGGGCTTGGGGCTCTCAGCGGGGCTGGGAGGTGCTGGCAGGCTCAGACAGACTGCTCTCCTGAGTGTGTAACCCCAGGGTTATCTCTGGAAAACCAAACAACCTGGCAGGTTATATGCATGTGTGGCTAATGGGGGAGGACTTTTCACAGCCCTTAAGCTTGTCCCAGTTACCTTTCATCTCCTATAGCCTTTATCATCTCCCCAAAGGGCCTGGGACAGACTTAATTGGAAATGGGGGCTGTGGTAGTGGGTGCCGGGTTAAATATGTGTGTTTTCTTCATGAATAAGGTAATGTGCATCCTGGCATATATTAGGCATGTGGGACGGCTCACACATGCTGAAGTTTTTGGGCTGCCTTGTCTTCACCCTGGTATGTCCACAGCACACAGTTTGCTCAGGACAGCTTCTCCCCACAACCACGTGGGATACAATGCCAATCACACACAGCATCTCCTGCATGCCAGCATGCCATGCACCCTCCCCATCGCCCTCCCAGCCAGCTCAGGCAGTGCTGTGTGCTCATGCTAGTGTCATCTGCCCCTTGGTACTTCCCAAAAAGCCACGAGGCCACAGGGAACATGTTTGGCTGGATCAGTGCAGCTCCACTCCTAAGAAGCAAGAGCCCAGTAGTCATGGTCCCAAGGCTCGCGTGTCATTGTTTCCCAGAAAAAAAAAGTAGCCAGGTCATGCATTCGTGCTAGATGCCGCAATCTGTGGCTGCCCAGTGCTCTAGTTTGCAGCAGACATGCTGCCACAGCCAGCCCCAGGGCTTTCCAAAGGGATTGGCACTATCCACTCACCGCAGGAAAGACGTGCACTGAAGGTCACAAGCCTACCATTCCCTGTGAAGCTCTTCCTTTGCGCTCGCAAGAGCATATCCTGAGGGTGCTCAGAGTGGGAGAAAAGCAAGTGGTCTTATGGAGAGTAGAGGCAGCACCCCACATTGCCTTGTGGCTCCATGTCTTTGGCTGATGGCACTGCAGGGATGAAGGGAGGTCCTGCCAGGAGGTCTCTTGCCTCTACTGGCCTTGATTTTCCTGGAAAGGGATGGATTGAAGACCTTTATGCTTGGGTCTAATGTTGACCTATGGCTTGCTGTTGAGCTGTGGGTTTCAGAGGTTTTGGGAAACGGACACACGGACTGAGTGGCCAGTATCAAATAACCCCTGCTTATAGGAAACGGGCTTAAACCAGAGTAAGCTGGGAGGAATGAAAAAGGGTGCCACCCTAGAAGAAGAAAATGAGCACAGTGTTTTATGTCCTGGCAGTTAGTGGCACGGTCTCTCCAAAGGATGACAAAATGCTCAGCCCCGACACTCCCACATTGCTCTAATGGGAAAATGCAGAGACCGCCTGCTTCCCGAGAGGTGGCTGTGCTCCGGAGAGTGGACGTCAGCACTTCCCCATGCATTTGGGCACCTCCTGGGTGACTGCCAGTCTCTGAGAAAGGCCTTGCACACCTTAAAAATCAGGACCTCAGTAGCTTATGGGCATCCCGCTTGAACAGACAGGCCAAATTACAGGAGATTTAAAAATCTTCCCTCAGGTTTTCCAGGGAGGGCTGGTGGGGCATCTTACCAAAAGGCACCTGAGACAAGCTAAAGTTACAGTGAACAGCAGTGAGCGTGTAGGCAAATCTTTCACATTTATTCATTCGAAGTTGATTAAAATTCTGGCACTAAAATGAAAGAAAGAACACATCTTGGAAATGGAAACGCTGCCCTGAGATGGGAGACTAGCCTCCGAAGCTGTCTTGGCAAGCCCATTTGAATACTTCTTATATGAAAATGGAGGCGATGTCAGAGCCGTGGCTACAGGGCTCTATCCTCCCCTTGTTTTCCAGCCCCATCCCTGCGAGTTTGCCACAGCAGCATTGTCCCAGATGCTGAGCTCCAGAGATGATGTGCTAACTGCAGGGCCCGCTGGAGGTTTAGGATTGTTTTAAATAATGCAGGCTGCTTAATTAGTTGAACCAGCCTCCCTCTGCCAACAGGCTTGCTATGTATGGCAAACACGCTCCATTTTTGGCTCCAAGCACACTTTCCATGTCATCAGTGCAAAAACTTAAGTGGGCACAATGTGTCATACAGGTAAGATGATACTTCAAACCCTCTGCATCCCCAAAATAAAAAAAATAAAAAAAACCCCTCATTTATTTAACAGTACAGGAAAGAAACCATTTAATCTACCAGACACAAAGATAATACTAATTTATCTTGGTTGCTGTGAGCGCTAGAAACTTGATACAGCGAGCTGCTCCGTGAGAAGGCGGTTGTTTCTATTTTTGTGGGGACTGGTATTCGTGGGATTAAGCACGGTGCTCTGGGCGCAGCCCCAGCTCCCCGGGTGCCTGCCTGTGGGCAGTACGGCACCAGCACTGTCTTGTGTGGGGCTAAGGGCAGAGCAAAGCAGTGTGCGGTGCATTTTGGTCTGGCAGAGAGCAGAGCTGCCGTGAATCATGACATAAAGCCAAAATGCTCATCCTGGATGAGACTTCTGCCATCGGTAGGATTCAGGCAGCATCATTCCAAGGAGGAATACCAACCCTGCCTATGTCTCTTGCTCCCACTGAATCTTCCCACAGCGCTCTTCCCCTCTGCTTGAGTAATGAGATCTTTCTGCCCGTTGCAGGCTCGAGGCAAACAGATACTCAACAGGGAAGACTAAATACAGCACGTACCAAAGCCCATCACAAAATGTGGGCCCTGTGATCACAAACGGCCATAGTTGCCTGGGCTGATGCTCCAATTGCCCACCTTCCTGGTATCTGCTAGTAGGAGGGACAGCTGCTGGTGATTGACTTTGGCAGCAGGGGCTGCGTGGTGATGCCAGACTGCAAGGGGCTGACCCTATCTTACTGCTTTTCTGTCTTAATTCTAGGTCTGGAGACCTAGCAGGGGAGAGGAAGGTGACAAAAGTCCCCAAGCAAAACATGTTCTTGATAAGTGAATAGATTTATACCAAGTCCAGCCAGTATGATCACAACCGTTGGGCCTCCTAGCTTAATATCCTCAAGATCTGCAGACAGCCTGATGTTAGCATACAATTCCTGGAGCCCCATGTCCTCTGTACTCTTTTAGTATGAGAAGCAGGCAGTAAGGTACATTTCCCATGCAGCTGATATTGTTTCCAGCACTGACAATCAAGAAGGAAGACGTGAACGGGCTGTGATGAACAAAACCATGTGTACTTTCGTTTTAAAGCAGTCTAGGTCTCCAGCATTGGCCACTCTCTCCCCTGGAGGGAACCGAACCATCTGCTACGGTAAGTACAAGTGCTGATGCTGAAGAGCAGCGTCCTCTAAGGCAGTGGAAGAGCTTTCATAGTCAGCGCTAACCTGGTCTTGTCATATCTCTTTTTGTGGGCCAGGTTGAGGTAACTTGGCTGGTTAACACACCATTCTCTTGGCTGCCCCTGAAGAGCTTTTGGAGGAGAAGGATTATCCTGGAAATATATGGCAACTTGCTGCATGGTAGAGGCAGAGACGCAAGGAGTGCCCTGTGAGGACACCTGCACATGAAACCCTACATCTGGGATTTGCACTGGGTTTGTGCAATCCCAGCATCATCCGAGCTGATGGTGCAAGGTGAGAAGCGCCCCTTCTGGCTGAAGAGTGAGGGTTGGCCACACCATGTCCCAGCAGAGCACACTGTCAAAAGGAAGCTATGCAGGTATGTATCAGCAGCAAGGATGCCTGGCTGCTAGCTGCAGCTCACAGAACACCAAGGAATGGATTAACCACTACCATGTCTGAGACAGACCTTAGGAACAGTCAGGAAAGGAACAAAGTGGAAATGCCATCTGCAGCAGTGCATCTGCAGCCACGTCTCAGATGCTCTGCACAACCATGGTTTCCCCCAGCGACAAAGGAGAGCGCAAAGGATTTTTAAAGGTCTGGAAAGGTTTCTCATCCAGGAACAAGGTCGGGTTATTCAGCCTTGAGAGGAGAGATGAGGTACAGCTGTGAACAAAGAGGAACTGTCTTTCACCAGGTGAAGCTCTTAGGTGTCCTGTTACAAGGAAGCAAGCAGAGCTGGTTTCTTCCCACAGTGCAGAGCTGAGAGGAGGAAGTCACTGTTGTGGGATATTGACGTTTGCAAGAGTTCAAAAAGAGATACCTTGAAGAAATAAGCCGTCAAGGGCTATTAGATGGAGACACCTTGTCTGGCTCAAGAAATGCTGATCACTGGAACTTGGGTGAGGTTTCGGGGAGAACCGCACATTTTCCCAGTCTCCTCTCCTCCTTAAAGATAATTTCTTTTTCTTTGTGGCTTTTTTTCCCCTTAATTTTGTTGAAAGTTCCTTGGGGAACAAGAAAGGGAGGTTATGTGTGGAGCACAGGCTGTCCCAGGGTTATAATGCTTTATTGCTCACTGGCAATAAATAAGATCTGCTGTGATAGTATGAGAGGAGGGCAGATTGGCCTGTTTTATAGCCTCCTTTGTCTCCTTGACTGCTTGGAGTCATTAAAGAAGTGGCCCTGGAAGCACTGGCAGGGGATGAGGTTTGCCGTTGCTTGCTGCATGTGTGCCTTCACCGTGCTTTGCATCGCAGTGGGCTGCACTGTTGCCCCAGGTCTGGAGCAATTGAAGTGAGTGAGGTTTTAATGCAAACACTGAGAGCAGACAACCAGGGCAGGCATCAGTGAGTCCATGGCAGTATCATGAGTCAAGGAGGACATCCTGGTCCAGGACACCAACTGTGCTGCTGGCAGTGAGGACTGAGTATACCCAACTGAGTGTTTGTGGAGGGAACATGCGTGGCTGAGCTGGATGAGAAGCTATCACGTGTATGAGCTGGTCCCTGCTCTGGCTGAGCCTAGCAGCAGATGCAGCCCTCAGTACACAGAGAAGGAGAAAAAGTCTGCAGACTGTTTCAAATCAGAAAGGATTGGGTTTTTTTAAGAAGAGTTTGGCTATCAAAGCTGGGTGGGTAGGGGCTGTTCTAGGGGGCATGTTAATGCCAGGCTAATTTTCCAAGCAGTGATGAATCAGATGTTTTCTTGTGAAGTTACGTGCACCTAGAGAAGAGATGATAAAGGCATTTCTTCTTCTTGGCACGCCTTATTAAGCAGCTAAAAACAGTGATGTGATGCTAGCAGGTACCTGTGATGCTGGAGCAGCACTAGGCTCACTGCTTCTGGAAGAGGAGGACCTTTTCTCACAATTTGAGTTTTTACTCTGTTAGATAATGAGCTCAGCCAAGGCACAGAGTGAGACTGCATCTTTGCCAGGGTGTTTACGTGTTGAATGCAGAACCAGAGGTGGAGTATGGGCAAGGGGAGCTTAGAGCTATTAAGCGGAGGATGGAAAAACAGAATAGAAAGCTAGTCCTCTGCTATTTTATTTTTTTTTTTTTTTTTTCCAAAGAGTGTTACTTCTGTCTGGGGAATAGCAAGGTGTGGCCAGCTGGTTATTCTGGGGTAAGGAGCCTGCAATTTTCCTGATCCGAACTGGACCTACCTGGTTCTGGACACAAAGGGTAGACACATGTTGATGTGAGGTGGCAGCTTGGCTGAAAGCAGGTGAGCAAGAAGTGTATGTGACAGCATGGCTGCTGTGAAGAGTGGAGGAACTGTGCCAGAAAGCAAGGTGGGGCACAGAGATGAGGCCAAAGGAGACAGTGAAGGCTCAGCCACTGCCCATGAGAGCCAACAAGACATCCATAATGATTAATTCAATCCACAGTCATTATAATCAGCAGTCAACACTGCCCTTTATCCAGCCACTGCGTTGCTTAATCTTTGCAGGCAATCTCACCCATCCGAGCAAGGGACACTCAGCTGCTCATGGGTGTGTTGCCCATCTTCATCCACGCTCTTGCCCATGACCTGCAGCAAGGGGGAACAGCAGCGCTTCACATTGCTTTAAAGATCATGTCCAGGATAAAAGGACCCCATGGACCTGGCAGGAGACACCTTAGCGGAGCAGGGTATCAAAGGACTGGAAACAGTCCTTCAACACCCATATAGGTGCATGTGAACCTATATATGTATCTGTCTATATATATGTCTGTGTATATACACACACGAATGTGTGTGTCACCAAGTGAGACCGCCCTTATGTTCTACTAGCACAGCTATCCCCCAGAGAGACCAGCTTGCCTGTGACCCTTGGGAAATGCTCCTGCTCTGTTGGTGTTGGCTGACAGTGATTTTCCTTCCTGTTCCCAAGGTGGAAGGATCAGAGCCCCGGAGCCAGGTCAGAGCTACCAGGGCCAGGAGATGTCCTGTCCTGGGCTAAACCTGGCCTTGGCCTCCTAGCAGAGTCTGTATCACTTTGTCCTGCCTCCTCCACAAGGGTACAGGGAAGTTTTGAGCAGGGTTTGGTGGCAGCCGATGAGGCTGGAAGGTGGAATGTGCAACAGGGCTGGGTGTGGGCTGTGGCATCTGAAAGTGGAGGTCCTGATTTCCTTCTGTGTTCTCCCCAGGTCTCGCAGATAATTCAGAGCCTGGTAAGAGCAGGACGACAAGCAGGGCCTTCCTGCAGCCTTCTGCTGCTCCCCAGTGGCTGCATGGAGAGCCATCCCAGGCAGATCCTGATGGCTGAAGCCCAGGTGGGAGATGGTGAGGGGACTGTGGCATCTGTAAGTGGAGGTCCTGATTTCCTTCTCCATCCTCCCAAGGTCTGACAGATAACTCTCACCAGGCTGTGGTGGAGATTGCAATCAATCACAAGCCTAGACTTTTTAGAAAATAAGCAAACTTTGTTAGACCCTTTTGGGCACCAAATAGTACCTTCTGGGTTTATTTTCCAGAATCAGTGAAAAAGGTTGAAATTGACTCAATTTCCTTATGCTAATAATTCACTTGCTTCTTAAAAAGATCGTCCTCTCCATTTCTGTTCTGAAACAAATCGCATGAGGGCAAACACATCAAGTTTCCAGCTACTTCTAGGGTGATGAGAGTAGCTCTTGCTGTCATTGCTGAGAGCAAGAAATTGTTTCCTTAGTGCATTCATAAAATGAGTGCTCCAGATGGCCTGAATGTTGTTCCTTTCCAAATTAACCCTGTTAATTAGTGGAAAGAATACTACGGTAAAGGATGTTGTTTAAGTTTCTTGCCAGGCTGCGTCACAGCAGGTGCTAGTATTTCCTAGTTGTCCCGAGCAATGCCTTAGACTTGTAAACTTATTTTTCCAGGGCTGTTTGGCCTTGTGGGAGGATTTGGCCACGTGTCTCAGTGTTGGTGTTCCTCCTGCCTATGCTGAGGCTCTTGGCTTTGAGGCTGGGACTGGGCACATGCGCTGGGCAAAAGGATAAAGATTGGAAGAGTGCAAGGTAGAAGAATGAGAAATGAAGGACAATGTCTCCAGTCATTTCCTGTCCCTCTGGCAAAGCATCTGTCACCCACTTTGCAAGGCTGTCCCAGGCTGGAGTTACTGGGGTTACCTGGGATGTCAGGGAGTCCTCCAGCACTGGGGCACCGCTCTGAAAGTCTCACAGGAGCGTTATGGTCAGTGTGGCCAATGCTTTGAGTTGCTGTGGGCCAGACCCTGAAGTAGAAGTTGTAGTTCTTGGGCACAAGGTATTCAGCCTGTTTGTTCAGGATTGAAAAAGGGATTTTTGTTATCTGGGAAAAGCTTCAGTTTTTGAAACTGAAATTTAAAAAACACCTTTATTAAAATAGTCTGAATACTCTGAAATGTTATTTTTAGTAACTTAAGCATTGAATAAGATGCTTTCCTAGGAAGAAATTGGTGTTTCATCAAATCCAGTTTTTCTGCTGGAATAAATTTTAGACAACAGATTGCAGGCAGTTTAATTTTGAGCATTGACACACAGTACAGAGTCAAGTAGAACTGTGTTTTCTTTATGGGGAACAAGGTTGCAGTAGCTTAATAACTGGTGTGAGGCATGGTGTCCCACAAATTTTTTTTTTTGTTTTTTTACAAGCATGACATTCCTTATCTTTAGGAAAAGAGTGCTTAAAAGTTACTAGAAAGGAACATGAATAGTTTCAAACTTCTTACACCAATAATGAGAAGAGAATCTGAACAATCATACAGCAGAAAGGATACATGTAATTTTTGTGAACATTATAAAATTGATCACACTATTTAGTGTGAAACTGCCTTTGGATATTTGAAAAAATAGTTTTCTGTACTAGGTGAAAAAGTTATTTTGTATTTATTGGGGCATGCTGTTGGACTTCTGTATAGCATTTTGCATGCTGCTGTTCAAGTGAGTACAGATTTGCTCCTTCTTATCATTTCAGTGGGAGCCTTCTGCTATCTTCAAGCCCTCCCCTTAGCTTTTGGAGGCAGAGAAGGGAGAATCTAAACGTCAGTGAGAAAATGAAACTTCTAAACTGATTGAATTGTAAAAGTAAAAAAAAAAAACAAAAAACAAAACACAAACCTGAAAACATCCAGCAAATCTCTCCAGAAGTTGGGGAAAAAAAACCCCAGTACCTCATAGAGCACAAGCCACGGTATGTACTTATATATAATTGTGGACAGTGGGCCACACTCTGTGCATACATATAGCTGTATGTTCTTTTCTATACACATATATTTAAAATACTTTGACTTAAAAGAATGCTTTTTAAAAAGATGTCACACATTTTAAGAATCTGGCCATGCCAGGTGTCCTCTCCATCAGTGCTGCCCAAGCTAATGCTCGGGTGCACCAGAGATTTCTACTGTACCCACTAACCTCTGGATCCTTTTCCACAGTCCCTCTGCTACCACCCGCCCTTCCCAGCCAGCTGCTGTGAGGAGTTACTGCTTCGGTGGTGAGGTTACCCCATGGGGGGAGCCTGACGTCAGGGGAAGGCGAAGACCATGATGGAATTAAACTGAATGCAAGGACAGGTGAGCAAAGAGAGCCCATTAGTCTCTCAGGAGTGCTGCACATTGCAACCCCCAGCCCAGACAACTACTAGAGGCTTGTACATCCACTTGGGCAGGCTGTCATGGCCCCTTCCCAGGCTGAGGAACAGATACGGAAAGCAGGAAGAGGACCATACGTGCTGGGCACCCCATGGAGGCAGGAAGATCCCTGCTGGGCCCTGCCCGAAGTGCTGTCCTGCTCCTTTCCATCACAGAGGTATTGCTCGTGGGGGCAGCCTCTTTGTCCCTTTCATTGGGTTGGCTCTCATAGTGGTATAGACTCAGTGCCCGGGTAGGGGCAATGTTGGATGTCCTGGGGAGAAAAGAGTACGCTGGGGGTGGCAGCGCTGGGACAGTCCATGGAGAAGAGGCAGATCCCCAGGGACCTACCACAGCTCTCAGCCCTGATCTGTACAGGTCATGAGGGCATCAGGGATTTTTGCATGCCCTGGGTGTGCCTGGATGATGCTCTGATGTGCATCCCTCTGTCCTTCCACCCCCTCCCCTGACCAAAGGGGGCTTTGCCTGGTGTCCCTGCCCCAGGGATGGTCATGATCCCTGGGACCTGCACACCCCTGTTCCCTGGGGGATGCCCAGGGGTGCTGGGACACTGTCCCAGGGAGAAGACAGCTGGGTAAATCTGCCTGCTGGGCTGCAGCACTAGTAGGGGTGTGTATTAGGGCTGTGCTGTGATGCTGTTGGCAGAGGAGAGTACCTGAGGGTACCTAGGTACAAGGAGGTACCTAGTGCTCATGGGGCACCACATCCTGGGACAAATGGTCTCTCTGGCCATGTCATGGGCTTGGAGCATCTCCCTTGTGCCAGTGCGCTGGGCCAGCTGACCCAGAGCTGTGCAACACCGTGGTCTCTCCATCTACCTGATGATCCCTCTTCCCCTGAGCTCCCAACTGACTTGGCTGTGCCAGAGCCCTTCCTATGCCGGCCCTGTAGCTGGTCCCCAGTCTCTTCCACAGGACGCAGGAGATCATCCCAGAGTTTTCCCTTCCAAAGCAAAGCCCTGTCGTACGTGCCTGGACATCCCACAGACAGACAGTGGTGCCAGCAAGTGTGTATCCGCAGCAGTAACTGCCCGGATTACGTGCGAGGAGGTTTCACGGGGAGGCCAGAGAGGACCAATGCTGAGCACCCATGGACAAGGGATGCGCTTGAAGCACAGACGGGTCTTGAGGGTGGACAGACGCTCCTGCCACCACACACAGCCGAGTGGCAAGCCAAAAGCCGTGGAGGGGCAGCACGCTGGCAGCTTCCACCAGGGTGTGTAGCAAGGCAGCTGCTGGCCCCCCGTGCCCCCGGGGGCCATCTCCTCGGCTTGGGCGATGCCCCCCTGCTTCGCCTGGTGGGAGGAGGCTCCTTTCCCAGGCAGCGGCAGGTGCCTTATCCTCTGCCTGGGCTGTTTTCCTCCCTCCGCCGCTGCTTTGCTCTCCTTGTTGTGCTCCAGCGGCTTCTTCCCAGCCCTCAAGGTCGAGGGCCGGCGGGGGGCGGCGGGCCGCCCCGGGGGCCGGTGTGTTTTTGGAGGGAGCCGCCCGCATGTCAAGGCTGCCGCCGCCTTCCCACGCCCGGCGCAGGTGCCGCCGGGGCCCGGTTCACACGGGCGGCTCTCACAACAACCCCCGCCGGGGGAGGCGGGGGGCCTCGGGGACCCTCCGCGCCCCAACCGGGGCTTTTGGGGTGGTGGGGCCCCGAGG
>VXAK01000437.1:0-27840 GCA_013399435.1 Arenaria interpres | reverse complement strand
GGCTGGGTTGGGGGAGGCGGGATGGGGATGTCCCTGCCCCATCCCGAGGGGCTGCGGTGGGTGGCCACCCCCTCAGGGCTGCTTGCTGCCCCCCCCCACCCCGATGGGCTATGGGAGGGTCCTTGCCCCCTGGGGTGTCCCCAGCCTTTCCCCGGGTGATGCGGGGGTCTCTGTCCTCTGTGGCATCCTTCCCACCCTGACCAGCATGGGGGTCCATGCACCCTGGGGGGGCTTGGCGGGGGTCCTTGCCTTCCCTGGGGGAAAACGAGAGGCTGCAGTTCTCCCTCCAGCCTTGCATGAGGTCTTGGGGTGCCCCCTAGGCAGTCCCCTCTCTCCACAGGGCTGTGCTGGGACCCCCAAGTAGAGGGACTGAGTGGGATGCTTGCTGGTGAGCACTTGGTGGTCGCCTGGGCTGACGGCGGGTTGGGGTCCCTCTCTCCCGCAGCGCCTGCCAGCCCCACCTGTGCAGCCTCACGCCAGGCCGCCTGCGGTGCTGCCTGCATCCCTGTTCCCTGGCTCTGCGACGGCGAGCAGCAGTGTCCTGATGGGACAGACGAGCAGTGCGGTGAGCGGGGGAGAAGCTGACACCCATCCTCAGTCGTGGGGTGGCTGGGGGACTTCGCTGCGCGGCCACTGAGGGGCCCTGGTGCTCTGGGGGGTCGTGGGGCACGGCAGGCCAAAGGCACCTTGCTGGCTCTGCCAGCGGCTCCTGCGTGGCACCCTGCATGGACCTGTGTGCCACAGAGCTCCTGGGGGACGTCCGGGGCGTGGGGATGTATCCTGGATCCTATGCTGAATGAGGCAGCCCACACCTGCTAGAGAGCCCTGTTGGGGGCTGCTGTGGGCCAGCCCCTTGTCATTGCCAGCACCTGCCCTATGCCGGGACGGAGGGGACCCTTGTAGCTTTTCTGGAGTAAGTAGGTCCCAGTGACCGTGTGGTGTCCCTGCAGATGTTGCCTGTGGTGGTGACCCCCACGTTTGGCAGTGTGATGATGGCGGGTGTGTTTCTAGCAGCTGGCGTTGCGATGGTGCTGCTGACTGCTTGGATGGCTCTGATGAGCAGGACTGCGGTACGTAGTCTCTACGGGGGGCGGGGAGGGGGCTGAGCAGGGGTGGCTGGGGGCACAGAGCCAGGTGTGAGGTGCTGCTCTGTCCCCTCAGTGTGTGGAGCAAAGAAGGTGCAGTGTCCTGGCACCCACCACTGCATCCCGCACTGGGAGCTGTGCGATCGGCACCAGGACTGCGAGGATGGCTGGGACGAGGAGGGGTGTCCCCAGCAGCCCTGTCTGCCTGGGCAGTGGCAGTGCAGGAACAGGGTGTGCATCATGGCCGAGTGGAAGTGCAACGGGATTGATGACTGTGGCGATTCCTCGGATGAAGATGTCTGTGGTAAGTGGGCACCCCAGATGCTCTGCTACGGGGCGAGACCTGTCCAGGCCTTGTGTGATGTAGGGGATGCTTTGTCTTCCTGGGCATCAGCTCCCCTTGGGGTGGTGGCAAGCATCCCAGGAAGCTGTTGATGCTTTGCGAGGCCTCCCCACAAGTCTGGGACCCACGGCTTCCCCTGTGCCCATCTGGTTTGGGTGTGCCCTCCTGATATGAGCTGTGTGTGCCATAGCCCCCTGCCCACCCGGCATGGTGCGGTGCGACGAGGGAAAGTGTATCCTGGAGTCCCTGATGTGCAACGATGAGGATGACTGCCTGGATGGTACTGATGAGCCCAGCACATGTGGTGAGTTGTGTGTGGCTGCTGGCCACTGCCCGTGTGGCTGGGGGGAGCCACGGCATGGACCCCACCTCATGTCACCCCTCCGATGTGTCCCCCACAGGTCGGAGCTGCTTTGTACGCAATGGGGGCTGCTCAGAGACGTGTGCTGACACGCACTGGGGCGTGCAGTGCTCCTGCGGGACCGGCTGGGTGCTGCAGGCCGACGGGCAGAGCTGTGCTGGTAAGGAGAGGGTCAGGGCACGCACGGGTTGGGCACGCAAGGCCTCGGCTGCCAAGAGCTGGGTCTCCCCAGAGCCACCACTGTGAGGGAACACCTGCCATAGCACCGCTCCAGCCTGGGCGTCACGCCTGGCCACGCAAAGGCTGGGTCTGGGTCATGTCCCAGTAGCAGCTGGTGTGTGCTGGGACCCAGATCCTGGTATCTTAGGGAGCCTGCCCGTGGTCCTTGGGGAAGCAGTGGCCGTGCTGCCTGGGGGCAGCTCACCAGCCCTGCGGCAGGCTCCTGGCAGCGCCTATCCTTGCAGATGTAGACGAGTGCTCCCTGGAGTACAGCCCCTGCAGCCAGCTGTGCAGCAACACCCCGGGTGCTTTCAGCTGTGCCTGCCTCCAGGGCTACACCCTGCGGCACGGCACCGCCTGTGAAGTGGCAGGTAGGGTGAGCCGGGGAGCCTGGGCTGTCGGAGGGGCTGGCCAGTCCCCCCAGCTAGCCGGGTCCCTGCTCACTGGGTGACGTTCCCCCTTGCCTTGGCAGACAACGCGACGCAGATCTTGGTGGCCGTGGGAGAGGACCTGGCCCTTCTGGATGTGCGGACCCAAGCCTACCGACCCCTGCTCTCCAGCGAGACCGAACCCCGTGCCCTGGTGTACGACCTGCTCCGGGAAACCTACTACTGGCTGACCGAGGAGGGCGAACTCCGTGCTCGCCTCCCAGGGAAGGGCACACAGCCCCTCTATGCAGGTGGGGAGGAGCGAGGGTGCTGGGTGCCGTAGCGGGGCTGAGATGGGTGCTGAGAGCTGTCCTGCCACCCCAGCCCTGCCTTTCCCGTGGAGGAAGGAGCAAACCCGGGTTTTGCTTCCTGGCCTGGAGCAGAAGTGGTGTGCCTTAAACCACTTTGTCTCTGCAGATGCCGGGGAGGTGAACAGCATCTCTGTGGACTGGTTCACAGGGCAGCTGTACTGGGCCAGTAGCCACCCTACAGCCATCTGTGCAGGTCTGGGTGACGGCCGGGGCTATGTGACAGTGCTGGGGAAGAACGTGGCACCAGAGCAGCTGACAGTGCATCCATCTGCAAGGTGAGGAGCGTGTGAACCCAGGGTTGGCCCTGGGCTCCTGGGTGAGTGATGCCACTGTTGACCGTGTCATGCCTTGCTGTGGGGCTGTGGCAGCACTAGTGTTATGCCACGAAGTGGATGCTTAGTTCCTGCCTCCAGGTCCCTGTACTGGGTCAACCGCGGGCAGAGGGGCCGGACGGTCATTGCTGCAGCCGGCATGGATGGCTCAAACCGGCGGGAGCTCACAGTGGTGTCCATGGAGGAGCCTGTGGGGCTGAGCCTGGACCATGTGGCTGGCAGGCTGTACTGGATCAGCGAGTACAAGGAGGTAGGGATGTGGGGTAGCAGAGCTCTGCACCCCCCAGATGCTGGGAGGCGATGAGGTGGGAGTGGGGAGGGTGGCCCTGGTTCCCTCCTGGCCACGGCCAAGGCATGGGAGGGAGCAGGGAGAGGTGCCCAGGTCTGGCACACATTCCTGGGCTGGGAGGGGGAAGGCAATGCAGGACAGTGCCAGGGTGTGGAGGTGTCATGTGGTAACCATGCCTTGCCTTGTCCCCAGTCCATCGAGACGCTGCGGGTGGATGGCAGCGGGCGCCACTCCTTTCCTGCTGTCCTGCGGAGCCACACCGAGCCACTGGGTCTGGCTGTCTTTGAGAGCCGGTTCTTCTGGACTGATGGCACAGAGCTGGTGTCAGCCACCCGGGCCTCTCCCCAGGAGCACGCAGTGCTGCTCCGTGCCCCCATCACGGCCTTCACAGTGCTGCATGCGCTGCAGCAGCCTCCCCGTGAGTAACCTGCCGGGTGCCCGTGCTGTTGCAGGGCTGGCAGCACCCCGCTACTTCCCTGGGTGCCAGTGAAGGCTGAGCTTGGGTCCTGGAGCCCACCGGGTCCTGCCTGATGGCTCTTCTGGCCTTGCAGTGAGGGGTTGTGACAGAGGGGACATATGAACCCTCAGAAAAGCTGCCGAGTCGCATGGCTTTGGCTGAGCCCTCCTACCACAAGTGACGCTGCTACCCTGCCTGGGACAGCCAGTGGTTCTTGGGGATTGGGAGAGGCGTGGGAGGTCATTGCTGCCTCAGCTATTAATGTCCCCTTGCTCCCAGGGGACACTGCTGCGTGTGCTCCGGGACTGTGCAGCCACCTTTGCCTCCTGTCCCCTGTGCACCCTCGGGGCTACAAATGTGCGTGTCCAGAGGGCCTCTTCCTCCTGTCCTCGGGGAAGTGTGCAGGTGAGCAGGGTCTGCGAGGAGAAGCTGTCTGGGGTGGGATGGATCCCTGTGAGAGTCGGACTGGGGCTCTAAGGGGCTGTGGCTTTGGTGGGATGAGGTTCCCAGCACACACCAGTGCTGTTGCATTTCTGCCTTGATTTGTGCTGGTGGCCCCGTGCAGTGCCCCTGAGGCCACGCTCACACACTGTCCTTGTACCCCACAGAGCTGTCCATCATGTATGCGTCAGGGAAGGCCATCTCCCTGGTGCAGGTGGGCCCCGGAGCACACATCAAACGGGTGCAGGAGTGGCGGGAGCCCCTTCACCTGCAAGATGTGGACTGGCAGAGGTCGGTGCTCTATGGGACAGATGACCGTGGGACACTGCTGCGTGTCGTGGGGCACCCTGGCAGGAGAGAGGCCATTGCAACTGGGCTACAAGGTGACACCCTATGGGGTGACGGAGGGCATGTTCCTCTTCCTGGTGCTCCCTGGGGTCCTTGGTGCAGAGCATAGCAGTCCCATAGTGCCCACGCTGGGGCTGTGCTGAGGCACTGGGAAGCTGTGCCCTGGTTTTAGGGCCAGGGAGGACCCAGGCAGAGGAGCAGGGTCATGGGACAGCCCCATAACTGCTTGCCTGGCTACTCCTTGCCAAGTCTGCTCTGCCCGTGTGGACATCCGCTCGGGGGACCTCTACTGGCTCGCATGTAACCGGAGGGACATTGGGGTGATCCAGGCGTCTGACGTGTCCCCGCGCATCCTGCACCGTGCTCGCAGCAGCATCCAGCACCTCTTCTTGGACTGGCAGCGGGGTGCTCTGTACTGGCTGGCCCGGGGGCAGCCCCTGCAGCAGCTCAGCCTGGCCGGGGGTGCCCCCTGGGATGCCTGGAACGAGACGTGGCCTGGAGACCTGCCTGCGGCCATGGATAGCAGAGCCTTCAGCCTGCTCTGGAGCTCAGCCCCGGGTGAGCCCTGGTGGTATCTGGAGGAGGGAGCAGAGGTGGTTGCTATGGGCAGGGGTGACCAGCCATGCCTACATGCATATGGAACAGACTCTGTCCTATGGGGTGGGACCACGGTCTCATCCATGAGGTCCTTGTCATAACTGTGGGTTGTAGGGGCATGGGCTGGGCCACAAGGGGTGCCTCTGGGCCCCAGGACACTACCATCCCTCTGCCTCGCAGGCCTGCGGGCACTGAGTCTGACCAAGCGGCAAGCAGTCACCCTGGCACCCAGCTGGTCCCATGGCCTTGTGGCCGCCTTCGAGCCATACCTGGTGTCAGCAAATGGGACTGATCTTCTGCTGTGGGACCGGAGGACGCTGTCCCTCGTGCTGTCCATGCCAGCAGCAGGCGTGCAGGGAGTGGTGACCTTCGTGGGCTCGGAGCCACAGGCTGGTAAGAGTGGTGGTGGCTCTGTGCCTGGTGCTGGTGCTGTACCTGATGGGGCTGGGTGGCCTACGCTGCTCCGAGCTGGGGCAGGGTGTCTGGCTGCTGGTGGCCATGTGGGGTGCTCTTGGAGGTACCTGGAATGTGGGGAGAGCACGGCTCCAAATCCAGGCTCATGTTCCTGTGCCTCTGCCAGTGCCACCAAGCAAGGGGTCTGCCCTGCCACTCCCTCCACCTATGACCACCACTACAAGGACAACCACAAGCACCACTGCTGCTAAGTCCACCACCTCCACCACGAGACCTACGCCAAGGAAGACCACCACTGTGCTCACCACTACTCCTGCACCAACCAGCAAGGCTACCACAACACCAACCACTACCAGCCAGTCCACATCAACCAAGACCACTCCTGCACTAACCACTGCCCGGACTACACCAACCAAAACCACCACTGTGCGGCCAACCACCACCAGCACCACTACCACCGGCACCACCACTACCACCACTCGGTCCTTGCCGACCAAGACCACTGCCACACAACCAACTACTACCACCCAGCGCCCAACCAGCCCTGCACGGATAGTGCCACCTACCCCATCCCTCATATCCAGCCTTGCACACCCTCTGACCCCAGTCCTCCATCTGTCCTGTCCTCGTACACATGTGCCCTGCCGTGATGGCACCGAGTGCGTGGCCCAGGAGTACATGTGTGATGGGGAAAAGGACTGTGCAGATGGCTCTGATGAGGATGGGTGTGGCCAGCTCTGCGACACTCCAGGTAGGAGCAGTCCGACTGCTTTCAGTTCCCTGTGCAGCTGGATCACCCTGTACCAGGGCTTCTGGCTGCTTCCTGGTGAGGTTGGCAGGATGCAGCCCTGGGAAGGTCTGAGTGTCTCCTGGGCTCTGATGCTTGTGATGTGGCATGCTGGTTTATTCTGAGCTTGGCACTGGCTGGAGGCCCCGTCAGAAGGCAACAGGTCTGCTGGCCATGCTGCTTGCAGTGACCTTAGATGTGGCTGAGCTGAGACCACCTCAGTCACCTTGCTTGGGACCTAGATGCACTGTCTAGGAGGGACCAAGTGCTGTCACTGTAGAGTGGGGTCATTTGAGGTCTCTAGGAGCCTGGCAGAGGTTCTGGGCACCCTGGCTGTCTACTGCAGGGTTAGCGAGGCCCCTTGTCTCCCCAGGGGCCTTCCACTGTGCAAGCGGAGCCACATGCGTTGGGGCTGGTGAGCGTTGCGACGGGGTGCCACAGTGCCCCGATGCCTCGGATGAGACAGGCTGCTGGAGCCCCACACAGGAGTGTGCCCTGCGCTGCGATGCTGCCACCCGCTGCGTCCCCAAGAGCTGGCTGTGTGACGGCCACGCCGACTGTCTGGACCATGCCGATGAGCAGGGCTGTGGTGAGACCCAGGGGCTGGGTGGCACAGGGGCTTTTGCGGGTTGCCTGCCCCACAGGTGGGTGGCACAGGTTTCCTGCAGGTCCAGGAGCCTGAGGCAACCTGCTGAGCCAGCTGGAGGGGCTGTGCCTTGCTCAGTGCCATGCCTGCACCGGTGGGATGGGAACGGGGATGGGGATGGGGACAGTGCCCCTGCTCAGTCCTGGCCCTGCCTGCAGCGCCAAAGGAGTGCAGCCCGACTGAGTTCCTCTGCCGGAGTGGCCAGTGTGTGGCCCTGGCCCTGCGCTGCGATGGTGACCGTGACTGCCGGGACGGCTCGGATGAGGAGGGCTGCGCCGTGCCCCGGCCACTGCTCTGTCGCACGGGCGAGGTGGCGTGTCCCCGCAGCGGGGAGTGCGTGCCGGAGGCCTGGCGCTGCGACGGCACCGCCGACTGCGGGGACGGCACAGACGAGCAGGTGGGTGGGGTGGTGGGGACACAGCCTGTCCCTGCTCCCTCCTGGGAGGGCTGGTGGCCCTCTTCACCCTCTGCTCTTGCAGGGCTGTCCCTCGGAGGAAGGGCTGTGCGGGAACCTGCAGTGGGGCTGCTCCCATGGCCGCGAGTGCATCCCTGATGTCTGGCGCTGCGACGGAGAGAGTGACTGCACGGATGGCAGCGATGAGGCTGGCTGTGAGCAGCACCCTGCTTTTGTCCCCTCGCCCAGGGGTGGTTGGTGGGTGCCCAGCACAGAGGGAGGTTGGGACGTGTCTGTGCCAAGGCGAAAGGCCCTGCATGCTGGTTGCCTCTTCCCAGCATCTGTGGTGGCTCCAGGCGCCCCAGGTAGCTGTTGTCCCTGTAGGGCTGGTGCTGTTGGGATTAGGGTAGCCTGAAGCCAGGCTGTAGGCACAGCTCTGGACATGGCTGCGGTGAGCCCTGGGCACCCTGTGGGAGCAGCTGACTTTGCTCCAGCTGAGCCAAAAGAGCTGGTGGACAAGGCTCAGGGCAGCCTTCCCTGCATGTCCCTGCAGGTCAGCCTGCTCCCTGCCAGAGTCACGAGTACCCATGCAGACTGGGGCCCTGCCTGAACACATCCCTGGTGTGTGACGGCCAGCAGGACTGCACAGATGGTTCAGACGAGGCGGGGAACTGCTCTGTGCCCTGCCAGCGGTCCTGCGCTCATCTCTGCTACCCTTCGCCCCAGGGCCCCGTGAGTGCCAGCAGCCCTGTTCCAGGGGCTTACCCTGCCATGCTGCTCTGGTCCAGCTGCAGGAAGGAGCCTCATGTGTCCCCAGGGGGGGAAACCCTGACTGCCTCTTTCCCCACAGCGGTGCTGGTGTGACCCAGGCTACCGGCTGGCTGAGGATGGTCTGTCATGCGTAGACATAGACGAGTGCACGGAGCGGGGCGAGGAAGCTTGCACCCACACTTGCCTCAATACCCCGGGGTCCTACAGTTGTGGTTGTCTCACTGGCTACCTGCTGGAGCCTGATGGTCGCGTCTGCAAACTCACTGGTAAGCCCTGGGATGGCCAAGGACCACTGAGGGTCCCTGGCACTCTAGGGGTACACCAGGAGCTGGTGGGTACCCTCCCCCTGTGCTGGCTGCCCATGGGGAGACTTGTAGTCTCGGAAATGGCCCTGTCCCCTCTGCCACATGGCCTTCCAAGCCCCACTCAGTTGTGAGCTGCTGTTTGCCAGCCTGTGGCCAGTCAGAAAATCCCTCTGCCCTAGCTGGGGAACATGCTGTGCGGTAGGGCCGAGTCCCAGCAGGCTCCAATGCCCGTGTGTGTCACGTTCCCTGCCTGCGTGTACTGGGGCTGTGGGACCACCAGCACTGAGTAAGGTCTGGGTGGCTCTGTGTTGCCCCAGGACCAGAGCCCATGTTGCTGGTGGCCGTGCAGTCAGAGGTGTTGTCTTATGGCCTGCGGAGTGGGCGTGAGGAGGTGCTGTTGGCTGCTGACAAGGATCGCGTTGTCTTCTCGCTCGACTATGACCTGGTGGAGAGGAAAATCTTCTGGATGGACCTAGCCACAGAGAGCATCCGCTGGCAAGACCTCGACTCGGGCAAGAAAGGCACACTGGTGAAAGGTGGGCTGTGACAGCGTGGGGTTAGCAGGGCTGGCGTCTCTGTGGCTGTGCAATCTCCAGGTTACAGTGGGGTGCCAGGCTCTGTCCCCTTGTGTGGAGAGGTGCTGGTGGGAGCAGGGTTGTGAGGAGCCAAAGCTCCTGGGATGGAAGGTACCTGGGCTGGGAGCATTGTGCCAAAGGGCCATGCAGCTGTCACCCCCCAGGTGATGACGCTTGGGTGTGTTGCAGGTGTGAGATCGGACTGTATAGCAGTGGACTGGCTCGGGAGGAACCTGTACTGGACAGATGGAGCAGCAGGGCAGGTGCTGGCCACTCGCCTGGGAGCTGCCTGGAGAGGGACACCAGAGTACACTGTGGTGATGGATGGAGACCTGGACCAGCCCCACTCCTTGGTGCTCCAGCCGCTGGCAGGGTAAGGCAAGAGGAAACAGGGACTTCCTTGCCATCCCTGTTCTATTTTCCTCCACAGGGGCAGGCAACAGGATGGGGAAGAGTTGGGATGGCCTCAACTGGGGCTGTGCAGCTGGGGAAGAAGGGGCCCAGGCACCTGCCTCTGCCCTGGGTGGAGCTCTCGGTGCATCCCTGATGGGATGGGAAGCTCCCCGCAGTGCCTCTGGGCTGCACTGATACTGGGATGATGATGTGGCAGGTCTGTGGGCCAGAACCTCTCTTCCTGCCAGGTTGCTGTACTGGTCAGAAGTGGGGAGACACCCACGGCTGATGGAAGCCACCATGGATGGGAGTCGGCGGCATGTGCTGCTGGCCCAGGGGTTGGGCTGGCCCACAGCACTGGCCCTTGACCTGCCCACTCGGAGGATCTTCTGGCTGGATGAGAAGCTGGGCAGCGTTGGTTCTGCACGTCTGGATGGCACCAGTGTGAAGGTGAGTTGGAGCTCTGGTGATGGGGTCCTGATGGTGGCCAGTGTGGACGCTCATGGTCTCTCTGCCAGGTCCTGCAGTTGGGCTGGGTCCGGAGCCCCTTTGCGGCGGCTGTGTGTGAGGGGCAGCTCTACTGGTCGGAGAGGAAGACATGGTCCGTGCAGCAGGTGGACAAGGACAGCGGCAAGAACAGGACTGTGCTGCTGAAGCGACATGGGCAGCCCCATGGCCTCCAGGTACCTACTTGAGGGAGCCCCGAACCCTGCTGCACCAGCCCTCCTGGGGCTCCCACCCTGCATGGCCCTGCCATCCTCCGAGCGCAGAGACACTGGGACCTGTACCCCCATCTCGGTGGTCCTTGGGCAGCAGACCCTGTGGTCAAGGGTTTCTGGTCCTCTTGGAGCATCTCTGCCTCACCATCCTGCCCCCAGCTGGGCTGTGTCCAGGCCTCGGGAGCATGGCGAGGTGTCGGTTGTGCTCAGCAACACCGCTGGCAGGGCTGAGGCTGAGCCTGCCCTTCCCACAGGTGATGCACCCAGCCCTGCGCCCCGTGTCCCCCAACCCCTGCGTGGCGCGTGGCTGCTCCCACCTGTGCCTGCTGAGCGCCAGGCACGCCGGGCAGTGCCGGTGCCCTGCCGGGCTGACACTGGCCGCCGATGAGACCACCTGCCTGCCCCTCCGCGATTCAGCCTTTGCTCTCCTGGTGTCACCGGCAGCTGTGGCGCAGGTACCATCCTCTGGAGCCGGCCCCCAGGGGCTGCTGTCCCAGCTGCTGTCAGGGGAGCAGGGCTCCCATCCTAGTCCTGCCTCCTTCCTCCAGGTCTACCTGAAGGACCTGCCCACAACGGCTGGATCCCAAGGCTTTCCCCAGCACCGGGCCCTGCCCTTGGCCAAGGTGGGCCACCTGACGGCCATCGACTATGCAGTGAAAGACAAGAGCCTGTACTTTGCAGAGGTGGGGGGTGACTCCATTGGGCTGCTGCGCCTGAAGGACTGGGGCCGGCTGTCCTGGAAGCAGGCGGTGGCTGTGGAGGGCACGGTGACGTCCCTGGCCCTGGACTGGCTGAGCGGGAACCTGTACTGGATCGGGGGGCAGCCGCCCAGCATCCACGTGGCAGCTGCCGGGGGGCGGTGGGCCTTGGTGCTGCTCAGCGAGGGGCTGCAGGGGGCCGCCTGGCTGGCCCTGTGCCCTCGCGCCTCCACCATGTGCTTTGTCACGGCGGCCGGCAACCGCAGGCCCAGCGCTACGGTGGAGTGTGCGGCCATGGATGGCACCGGCCGCAGGGCGGTCTGGAGGAGAGCCCGGGCTCCCACTGGCCTCGCCTTCGGGGGTGCTGGCACCCGGCTGTACTGGGCAGACCGGGGTGAGTGTGGCTGAGTTGTGGTGCCTGGTCTGAGGGCATGGCCCCGAGGGGCAGCCCGGAGCCCTCTCTGCCCCCTCGCCATCTGATGCCCCTGCGTATGTGCCCTGCAGAGAGAGGCACCATCAGCAGCGTCGAGCTGGACGGATCCCACTTCCGTGTGGTGCGGGAAGGGCTGCACGGCCTCTCGCTCTTCGCCGTCGGAGAAGGCTTTCTGCTCTGGAGCACGACGTCAACCAACGGCGAGTCCATTTGCTATGTGCTGTCCAGCTCCTCCTTCTGCACTGGGACACAGGGGTCTCTGCCAGTCCCTGTTGGGGTGCAGGCTGCCCCTCCCCAGGGTGAAAGGCAGGCTGGGGGTCCCTGCCTCCCATCCCGAGCACCCTTGTGGGAGGAGGTGGAGCAGTGCTGAACCCCGTCTGTCTCCAGGCTCTAGCAAGATCTGGCACAGCCGGCTGGAGCGGGCCGAGAGCTGGTGGTTCCCAATGGAGCAGGAGTTGGTAGCCATGAGGATTTACAGCCAGTTCTCACAGGAAGGTGGGTCTGAGGCTGGCCCAGCCTGGAGCATCTGGGGAGGGTCGAGTTGTGCCCCGTGGTGACCATGCTTAACCCATGCTGTTTTCACAGGCACAAACGGCTGTGCGAAGAGCAACGGGGGCTGTGCCCAGCTCTGCCTGCCCAACCCTGCAGGGCGGCTGTGCCGCTGTTCTCCTGGCTACCACCTGGTGCGTGGGGTGGCATGCACGCCGGCACTGCCCTGCCCGGCCCCGCTCCGGGCTTGCCCTGACCTCCAGAGCTGCATCTCTGGAGAGCAGGTCTGTGATGGGCGCCCCGACTGCCTTGATGGCTCCGACGAGTCTGACTGTGAGTGCCTACCCTCAGCCAGGGTGTGCAGGGATCCTGGCTGAGCATAGGGGGACCCTGCCCAGTCCCCCCCAGTTTTGGAAGGAGGGTCTCACCTGGGTCCCTCTTTGATCTATGTCCATCTCTCCAGGCCCCTCCGCAGAGGTGGGGACGCAAGTCCCCATGGTGGCACCATCAGGTACATCCCATGTGAAAGAACAGAAACCAGCCTTACCCACAGCCGCACCCAAGCCTCGGCAGCCTGGCCCCAGCCTGCCTGCGGCCCCTGGCCCCCAGGAGCACGGAGAGCCCTTCCTGTTACCCCCCAGCACTGAGGAGGTGCTGGGAGCCATGCCGTGTAGCAGTGAGACGTGTAACCTGCGCGGGGAATGTGCCATCGAGGCTGGGCGAGTAAGATGCCACTGCGCCCTGGGCTACCGTGGTGACTACTGCGAGGAGGCAGAGGTGCAGCCCGTTGCCGGCCCTATCGCCCTGGGGGTGGCCGTGCTCCTGCTGCTCGCCGCCGCTGCTGTGGGGGCCCTGGCCTACATGCGGAGGCGCGACAGGCGGAGGAGGTGAGCTCTGGACTCAGGACTGGCTGGACCAGGTACACCTGGGGATGGAGGGGGACAGGGTCTCCCTGCTCAGGGGCAGCGTGGTGTCCTGGGGCACTCAATGTGGAACGCTCTGATCATCCTGGCAGGCTATTACCGGGGGTTGTGGCAGGACCTTGGGATCTGCCCCACCTCTAGGAAATGGCCATGCCATCCTCAGTGTACTTTGTTTTTTTTTCCCTCCCCAGGACTTCAAGCACTGCCTCCACCCGGGTGCTGACTTTGTACCACCGTGAAAGCGACCCTGAGGAAGAGGATGATGAGGAGGAAGAGCTTCCCCCCAAGAGTGACACCTTTGTGAATGAAGCTTACGATGGGAAGGAGGTGAGTAGCATCTGGAGCAGGCTCTGCCACCGTGGGGTGCCCCAAAGGACCCCTGATATGCAGATCCCTCCCTAGGCCCAGCGCTGGCCCGGTGCCCTCTCTTGAGGCAAGCTCTGCCCTCCTGCTGAGGGCGAGGGGTGAGACCTGGGGGTGCCTGGAGTCTGGCTGGTACAGGGGCTGTGTCACCCTCTGCCTCCGGCTGAAGCCCCTGTGCCAAGGTGTGGGGTGGGCCCAGGGAGGCTGGCTCAGACTCATCCCTGATGCACCTGTCTGTGGTCTCTGCAGGAGCTGCCAGCCCCACTGAGGAAGGGACCATCTCACCCCAACACTGTTCTTTCATAAAGGAACTTCTGTGCAGCGTCTCTGGTGCCATTGTGGTTTGTGTGTGGGCCAGGGAGGGGAGGTTGATTTGCTTTTCCCAGATCTTTAAGCTCTAGGGAACTTACAGTCCAGAGCAAAAAGCTTTGGGAGGTTTTTCAGGAAGTCTCCAGCCCCAGCACACTCTGAGCCACCTGAATCCGATCCCCCACTGCAGGGTGAATCCTGTACCATCCCTTAACCACACTTAGGGCATCTCAATCAAGGCTTAGCTTGCTGACCAGGGTGCTTTGGGCTCACCCGGGGTAGAAATCTGGCTGAATAGCTCAGCAAGAAAGCTGGCTCGGCTCTTGCCCTGTTATGCAGGGTGCTGACCAGGATTTTATAGTGCAGTTCTGACCTCCTAAGTGTCCCTTATAAACCCGTGAGACCAGTTTTACTGCCTTGCACCAAGCTAACTATGAAAGGGGAAATATATGCTACTTTTTCACCCGTGATTGCTTTTTCCCCCCCTGAAGTGGCTGTGTTCAAGCAAGGAGAAACCTTCCAGAGCAGGTTTTGACCATGGGCTCAAGGTCCTTGAGGAAGGTGCTATAACAGCTCCCTGTCCCCTTTTACAGACCTTTCTTCCCGAGTTCAGGCAAAACAGGGGGGAGCTGGGTTAGCCAAGCCCACTGGCTCTCAGCCTAGCCTGCCTGGCAGAAAGCCCATAACCATTCCACAGCACAGACCCGTTCCTCTTCATTTATTTTGCTGTTTGCAGAGAGATGTGGGAGGTGCTCCCCTCCCCTCTTCCCAGCCCTGACAGCTACATGGTGCTAACGTATACCTTGCTTACATGGGAACACCAGAGCTGCCTTTGCCCAAGCTGCTGCACGGTGCAGGAGGATGAGCTTAAAAGTCACATGGAGGGACTGGAGCCAGGGCTAGTCCTCAACCCAGCACAGCTTTGGCACAGCTGTGGGACCTGGAGCACGGCTGGCTTTTGAGGAGGTTGCAGAGATTCAAGCCAGGTCCTTGGTCTTGTTTCCAGACTGCTGTGAGGTGCCCCAAGACAAGGGCATGGCTTGGAGAAGCAGGGGCCAGTGCCGCTCTCAGCACCGGGCAGGAGGGCTGGCCAGTGCCCACTGCTGTCCCTGTTGTGGGGTTTACAAATCCGAGTCACAAGGCAGGGTGCTCCTCTGGTCTTTTCTGTCTCGCTCATCCTCCAGCACATTCCAGGGATTGCAGTAGGCGCTAGAGGTGGACCATGGCCCTGCCTCCAGCGAAGAGCTGGGGGGCAGTTTGGGGGCCCTGCGCTCCTTGCAGCAGTGGTGAAAGCTGAGGGCGAGGGCCAGCCCCCCCAGGATCTCCAGACAGCTTCCCAAATAGCTCAGCACCAAGCTGTAGCCTGCAACCAGCGTGCCCCCATCTGGTGCAGGCAGTACCCACAGCTCATGGGTGTACCAGGAGGCAGGCACCAGGCTCAGCAGCCCCGAGAGGAGCAGCATAAGCCCAGCCACACCAGCCAGCAGGTGCCGTGGCTCCTTCTGCCAGCAGCGAACCCCCAGGGCAGCCACCGCCAGGCCCAGGAGGGTGAGCGCCAGCGAGGTGGGCATCATCCCTTGGGCCACCCGCACGGGCACCTGCTCAAAGTAGCCCAGCTCATCAGCCTGCCCACAGAGGCGGTCGTGGCTGCTCTGCAGCTCTCTGCATATGTCCCAGATGCCCTGCTCCAAGACAAAGTCAACGGGCTGGTTGGACATGTGGCTCACCTGCCTCCAGTTGGGTGCCACCGTGCCCGTGAAGGTCAGCAGGAGCCCACAGGGGCACAGCACCATCCCCACGATCATCGCTGTCGGCGTCCGCATGCTGGGGAGGTGGGTGAGGCAGGCTCCGGTGCGGGTTTCCAACTCCCGTTCCCGTTCGCCAGAGCCAGAGAGGTCACGACGGGAGGGCGAGGGGGGGCTCCGGGGGAGCTCTGGGGGAGCTGCGTCTCGCTGCTGCCACCCGTCACCTGGGCAGAAGAGGTGGCACTGGTGCCCCAGGGCTGCTCGGTGCTGGCAGGGCAGTAGTCCCAGGGTCCCCCGTACGGTGGGCAGCCCGCGGAGCCGGGGCGGGCCACCCTGTCCCGGCTGTGCTCAGGGCTGCGGGGAGGTGCCAGCGGCAGGAGGAAGTGCAGGCAAAAGCGGCACAGGCAGGAGTGGCACAGGCAGGGCTGGGGTGCAGGAGCCTCCAGGCACCACCACCAAAGCTCCGCTGGAAGAGAGCAGGGCTGGGATGCTGGGGGCAGTCAGCCAACCCCGGGGTGCAGGTGGCGCTGGGAGGTCTTGGCGTCACCCTGGGGCTTGGCAGCGCTCAGTCCCTACTCCTCCTTGCTGGGGAAGCAGAGAGCCTTGTTATGGATCCCTTGGTTAAACTGATTTTTGCTCTCAACTGAATTAATTTATGAAAATCATTATGAAATGCTAGCAGCTCTCAGAGTTGGTAAGGACCCCGTGGTCCCCCCCAGACCCAGGAGACCTTCCCACCCCCAGCCTTCATCTTCTTGGTCTTCATCCCAGCAAGTATCTCCCTTTCCTTCAGGGATTGCTCCTGAGTTTGGCCCTGCTCTTCCCTTCCCAGGCTGCGCTCGGAGGCCACCCGTAGGTGCAGCAGCCAGCAGGCTCTTGGTGGGAGAAGTCCCATGGATGTCCACTGAAACAGGTATGGGAAGTCATCGCATTTGAGAACCCCTATGTAGGGTTTTGACCCCCAGAAAGCACTGGTCTTGGGACTCTCCAATTTTCCCTGAACTTCTGCCAGTCATGCTGAGCCCAAAAGAGGGCAGCATCCTCTGTGGATTAATTTGGGATAAGCAGCCCCAGCTGATCTGGAGGGCTGACCGCACGTGTGCGCCACAGCATCTTTGCATTGCTGGTCTTCTGGCCTTGGCCACCTGGAGGGCTGGGTGGGCCTGGGTCGGGCCAGCTGCTCCCTGTCTCCCTTCTCCAGTCCTCCATCCTACAGCTATTTCCCTGAGGGCACCTGAAGCCCTTCTGCTCTATGGGTGCTGGATCATTTCAGAGACAGATAGTGGAGCTGTTGGTCACTAGATCTCAGCCCAGCTGGAAGGGAGGGGTGGGTTGGACTCAGCCAGAGGCTCGTGTCCCCAGCCGAATCTGCAGGGCAGCAACACTGACAGCCAGCTTTGTGTAGCTCCAGACTGGGGACACCTGGATTTGTCATACGCAGCTAGTAGTTTGCTAAAATTTGGCACTCCTCAGCTGAGGAACTAAGCTAGGGCTTGCTGTTTCTCTTTCTGTCCCATTAGCTTTTTTAACTTCTTCCCTGCTCCAGCTATTGACCCTGAGGCAAGCCACCTGTTACTGCCCTTGGAGCTGTGGGTCCAACCAACAGACCAAATGCTGCCTGCCTGATGTGTTGCCCAAGGTTGCCTTCTGCCATGGGACCCCTACCCCTGATGGGAGCAGGCACTGAAAGAGCCCAAAATCTTCTAGTTCCTACTCTTGCAGGAGGCTGTATTTTCCTTTTCATTTGGACACAAGACGGAGGTTGGCTGTGAGAAGACACAGTCCTCTTGGAGGAGAGGGAGGTGGAGGGAAAGGAAGGCTGGGTGACATGGTGGCTCCTCCAGAGCTCAGGAGGTTTTTACTATGATGACAAAACTCAGCTTGGTGGCAATGCTGGCAGGTAAAGCAGTGGTCACCTATGGACCAGCCAGACCAAGATGTAGCTGCGAGCAGGTGGGAACAAGCCCTGAACCCTGTATGGCTGGTGAGGGCTTTGCTCCCTGTCCCAGACATGCGAGTGGGGCATGCACCAGCCCTGCTGGAAAGGGAGAAATTAGGCATCTTGTTGGATTTGCCCCCGTTTTTCCCAGACAGGCCAAAAACTCTAGAGGCCTGCTGCTCAGGATGCAGGGGGTGCCACAGGTGCCCCCACCCTGGGTTTTGCAGTGCCTGCCCTAGGGTGCCTCTCCCAGAAGCACCTCCCTTCTCCTCTCATCTGCCCCCACAGTGATGTTCTGTCCCTCACTCCCACAGGCTTGGTTTTGGGAGGTGGCCACTGCCTGGATCTGCAGCAGTAAGCAGAAGCTGGGTTGCCTTGCAATTAAGCGCCGGGATCAGGCTTAACAACCTAGGCCTTTCTAATGTATTAATAATGATGCCCAGGAGGATGCATCTGCCCTTTGCGCTGGTGCCCAGGCTCCTGACTGTGGGGCAACAATAAACAGATTAAGTGATGTGACCCTTAGGCTGGATGACCTCCCTGAGTAAGCTCGGGGAAGGAAACGGGATTAACAGAGCTGTTTCCCGATGCCATAAAGTTATAGATTGTTCATTTCTTCCCTTTTACTTTCTAATGAGGTGGTATGAAAAGCAATTCAAAGGCAAGCCTGGCCCTTTCCAAGCTCTGGGGAAGCATTTAAAGCCATCTGGTCTTAGAGATAAAATGGTCTAGCTGAAACTGCCTTCCTTTCCACATTTCCCTAGCTGCTGGGTGGGGAAAGCCACCTTACTTGGTGTTTCCTACTTCTCCAAGGCTCTGACTAAGTTTTTCCTACCTTGGCAAAATCATCTTTTCAAGAATGTGATGGAAACTTTACCCAGGCCTGGTTGAGTTGGCTTGCATTTTATTATTATTATTTTTTAACCCCTCTTTGTTAATTGGAGGAGCAGCAGAAGACCTTGAGCTAACTGGGACTGGAAAAGATCCAGGGCAGGATGGTCAGAGCTCGAGATGAATTCCTCAGGAAAAAAAAAAAAAATCTATGGTGGGCTATTGAGTGATTGCTGCTTCCATCCTCAGATACCCCACATGGTTGAAGGCTGGGCATGCATTCAGTGCAATATTGCTGCATTCAGCCTGTTTCCTGCCTCCCCGTTTGCCTGCTTCCAGACACTGATGGTGACAGGACCCCAGATTCGACAAATACTAGTGTCTCTTAGGTGACAGTGGCTCAGTGTAGGATCAGCGCGGATAGGACTAGTGGCTTTTGAGTTACACCGTTGTCACACCACCTGAGCAGACTTGGGAGCAATAGCTGGGCCTTGCCTGATGCCAGAAATGGCCACAGCTGGGGAACACATGCATGCAACAGTCTCCAAAACTTCCTCTGGGATCCATAGTCTGATCCAGACTCCCGGGTCCAGCTGAGCTTTCCAAAAGTGGCTCTGGAGAGGAGAAGAGCTTTCCTGCACAAAAGCAGCTCTGCCCCTATGCTGTCTGTCGAGCTCGTAACACTGAGACCGTGGAGGAATCACCTATTTGTGAGGGGGTTACTCTCACTCCTTTCCCCTCCCCACTATAAGGCTTGTCCTCAGCAGCAGCAGGATCTCTCAGCATCCCTTGCAATGTGCAGGGGAGAGCCAGGGCTGGGGCTGTTTAGCAGGAACCTGCAGCTGGTAATTCCTGTTTACATCCCACTGACCCTGGGGCTTCGCCGGCGTCGCATACAGTAAGTTCCCCCTATACCACCACACTGCCTGCATGTCAGGCAAGGTATATTGTACCTGACTGCTTCTCGGGTTCAGAGTGGCCTCAGCCTGTGCTGGACACGGAGCCGTGTGGCAGTCAGGTCTGCGGACGTGGCAAATGGCAGTGCATGTGCTGTGCTCCCCTGGGCTGCCCCATGTCTGGCAGGTACCCAGCAGGCACAACGCTTGACCCTGGATGTGTATCCTTTGCCCTCTCTCTCATTTTAGGAGACTGTGCTTTGCAGAGCCTGGCAGCCCCCTGTGTCCTGCCTCCTCTAGGAGACAGGGACTGGCTGGGAACCCCACAGGAGCGCACTTGGGAGATTGCAATTTCCTCTGGTCTAGCCCCTTGGACAGGCTCGCTAGCCACCTGTTTGTCTCTGTTGAAACCCTGAGTCCCTGCAGGCTGGGAACAAAAATGGCTCAAACAGCCTGTGCTGGGTTTTTTAGCATTAGACTGGTTGTCTAAGCCCATGGGAAAGTCTCATAAGGCAGGTGTCGGGGTTGAAGGACTTGGTTCTGATCATTCCATTTTGCTGCTTTTTCTCCTAGAATTTGGAGTGTGACAGTTTCTGAGAGTGCAAAATGAGGGTTCCCCGTTGATGACTCCTTGCTTTCAAGCCACAGCCCAGGAAGCGTGTGAGCGCAGCCGGGACACGCTCTGCATTGTGCAAACAGCTGCAGCTGCAATGGGCTTCTCTCAGACCAGCTCCTGGCTTCCTCCCTGGACGGACACACTACTGTCTTTGTGCCTGCCTGGAAGCCAAGGATGAGACCCCAGGCGAGACGGGGTCTGTGGTCCTCCTTGCTGGCTGAATGTGGAACAGACGTCTGTGTGTCCTTCCCAGAGGCAGTGGTGGTCGGCACCCAGCATGCAGCTCCATGCCCCAGCTCTCCAGTCTTTGGGACATGACTTCTGCAGGCAGATTTATTAGTCTTCCATTTGCCCATTGACTTGCTACCCTCAGACTGGCCATGGTGGTGACGGCAGCCCCCAGGAGGCACTTTAGAAGGGTTATCAGAGACCAGGGGATGTGCTGGGTGTGCAAGGGCTTGCAGACCCTGTGCTGGCAGGTCCCACTCCAGGCCTGTGAGCCAGCAGTGGCTTATCATACTCAGGGCTGTGGCCCCTAGGAGTCTTTTTGAGCTGTTCCCACTGCTCAAAACTCAGCGTGAGGGAGCTGCATACACCCGTGCAATTTGGGGGCAGCATCCCATAACGCCTGCAGGGAGCAGTAAATCCTTCACTGAGCACTCTGTTTCTGCAGCCCAGCTGTGACTGAACACTATTCAGACTAGATCAGGGAATGAGTTGTTGAAAGCCTTGTTAGATGCCCCCCAGGTATTCACTCAGCCGTTAAGCTCCCTCACTTCCAAACGGCTGCACTTGGACTTGCCAGATTGCCTAGTGCTGCTTCTGAGTATTTGCTTTCGGTTCAGAGAACGATATAAAAAGCCTTTTTGCAGCTATATCTATTTTTGTCCGACTCAATACTGAAATGGTTGAGAGTGGTTTGGACATGAAACTCCCGTGCTGGGTTTTGGAGATGCAGCCTTTTTTCAGACAGGGAGACGAGAGCGGTTGAAGCTCCATCTGGCTGTGGAAATTGCATGTTCGTCCAGTTGGGCCACAGCGCTTGGGAGCTAAAGGGCAATGCGAATGCCTGTGGGTGCAAGGCACGTTGCAACTGGCAAGGAGAAAGCAGTGCTTCATGTTGGGGTTCATCTAGGTACTGTAAATGTGACTCATCTGCACGTACTTGATCTCTTGGTAGGCTGAAAGGCCTGAAATCAAAGCGCAGATGGCTTATGACTGTGCCTTTACGTATTTTCTAGCAGTTTGGTCAACTCTGTGGGTCAAACCGCTGGACATACGGCCAAGGCTGCAGGAGAAAAGACCTGCTTAAATCTTTCCCCTTGAGAAAGCCCTTGGCGGTAGACAGCTGTGTCCCAGGTCTTTTCTGGGGACTGAGAAACAGTGGGGCTTCTAGTCTATGGGAATTTAATTCTGATAGTGGACAGGATGAGAATATGGGTGTGATGATATTCCTGTCTTGATGATAGGAAATTCCCCCTCTGTATTTGTGAACTACGTGGATATTTTGGGTGGAAGGGTAGTTGCCTCTCACTCCCATGTTACTTGCTGGTGAACAGACTGCCGAGTTTTGCTCCAGAGGAGGATCCTGTCCCCTTTGGAGGAAAGCACAGGACTCTTCCAGGGTAGTCAGAGGAATCTTGTAAATGAAAGGAAAATACTTTTTTTCTTGGCGAGGTGTCAGATCCACGCAGTACATCCTGCCTTCAATGTGCCTGATACCATCAATACATACTTTTGGGGCAGTCAGTACATCGGTGGAGACAAAACTAATTGGTTTTGGCATGGAAAGGCCAGTGAAATCACCAGCCACAGAGAATGTGAAGCACAGGTACAAGTGCAGCAGGATTAGTCTTGTGCCTTCTCTCTTATAGCAGGGTAAAAACGCCACCTCTCTAGACCTGTGCCCTGCTGTTATGCCAGTATCTGCTTCTTTCTAGCCTTGTGTGCCCTTGGGGAGGACAACAGTCAACCCTTGCAATCCCAAAGTGGTGTGTGTTGCCAGGACCTGTCATTTGTCATTCAAACACACATGCTTGGCCAAAAAGCCACTGACCTATGGGCTGTGGCAGGAGGGCAGTGTGTGAGGGGGAATATCACCATTCACCATGGTTCCTATCCCCTCGTACTAAAAATTCACTAGGTTAACAGCATCACTGGTAGCCCTATCTGGAGGACTTTTTGCTGCTGAATTTCAAAGGCTGCTGCTAAATCATCAAGGTGAGAAAGTTCTTTACGAAATGTCACAGAAGTCGTTTCTTTTCCTAAAATGCCAGGCTGCTTCAAAGCTCCAAGAGACTCCTTTACTCCCAGAAGGATGCCCAGTGTGCCACAGCCTGTATGAAGTGCCTGGCGGGACTTGCTGCTCATGAGGTACAGGATTGCCTGTCGGTTGGCCCTGGGATGTACTGTACTGGGTACCCTTACTCAGAGACTGGGGGGGGCTTAATACAGGTGACAGTGGGAAGCTGTCATATGGGTGGATGGGATTTGGGGCAGCTGAGAAAGTATGGAGGGCTGCAGGATGGTGGCCTGTCCTCCAGGATGGGGTGGTCTGATCATTCTTGCCCTGGGAGATAGGTGAGGTTTCTACTGGTGGTATTGTCTTGTGCTCCACTCAAATGGGATTGTGTCACTGATCTTGCTGTGGTGGCCAGGTGTTTCCAGCCCGCTGCAGGGCTGCCCTTCTCTGGGGGGTGTTGAGGATAGGCTGCCACTTGCTGGCCACAGCATCATTCAAGAATGAGCTCCCTCTAAAAGTAGGCATAAACTGCAGGGCACATGGAAATATGGTACCCAAAACTATTCCCACCCTGGTGGAGTTTCATTAAGGCTGAGCTGTAATGAGAGTGGCTGGCCCTGGCTTGCTGCCTGTCCCCATCACCCTTGCCTCTGCCAGCCACTTGGGCAGGAGGGAGAGGGCAGTTAGACACAGTCATGGGCAGGGTAAAGCTAAGGTGAATTGTCTCCATCCCCTAAGTATGAATACTCCTGTGGCATCAATTTGGTCCCTGACACTTGTTCAGTGGGCATAGAGTTGCAAACATCCTTAAAGCATGTGATGTCTCCCTCTCCACCACTGGAGAAAGGCTTGCTTCCAGTATGCTCCCCTGCCTGGTTGGTGGCCTGTGTCATCCCAAGTCCCATTCTTTCCTTCAGTTGGATTGATCAGATTTCAAAGCGTTTCACACCAGACTTGATTGAATTTCAACTAACTGATGTCAAATCCTGTCTTTGCCAGGTCTTTAAGGCCATCTGATGAATCTACTTTCTGACATCTCTCTTGTCTCTTATCTGCAATATTTCTAAGGCAACGTAGCATGGCTTCTAGCCCACAATACAGAAGCACTGAATAATACCAAAGCCAGGACCATTTTCCTGCTGTTCCTTTCTGTATATGTCCTTCTAGTCTGACTGAATAGCTCTTGCCACCAGATCAAGGTGCTATTTTTACACCAATTTTACATCCATCTTTCATCTAGATGGCATTTCCCTTTCTGTCAAGAAGTCTGACTGGTATAACACAAAGTCCTCTATGGAGGTCAAAATTATCACATCTCTTGCTTCCTCTTTATCTGCCAAATCTTTGAGAGAAGAAATTTAAATTGTCTGGTATAAAATAGTTCTTAAGAATTCCCACTTGTCTGTTTCTCAGCCCCCATATTAACCCCTTGGTGCCTCTGAATTAATCCTTTGTGCGGGTTGATTTTCCAGGCACTGAATTATGGATCTATAACTTGACTTCAAGCCTTTTAAACAGGATGCTATGCTCATTCTGTGCCATTTCCTTTGTTCCACTCCAGCCCTCCAGCAGTTCTTGGAGAGCATGGCTTAGGAATTGGAGACAGCTCCTCCTCTGATAATGAGTGTTGCTGTAGCTCATACACATTTCACCTAGCTGAAAGTTCGTGAACCTCTCCTTTCGCAATCCTGGCCCATTTCCCGACCCCTTTTCTGTTCATCATCATGGCTAAATGCCGGGGCAAGAGTTTGGCTTGTATGTGCCTAAGAGAGAGACTGCAAAGTCTCAGCTAGTTATCTTTTTATCTTGGTGGTTTGTGGAGGGTAATTGATCCCTTCAGTGAGTTACTCACCTCTAGATTCAACTTTATGTGAAAGCTAAATGCAAGAAAGACAGCACAGTAATCAGTTTCTTCCATTTGCTTTCCTCAAAAGAACGACAGTGATGGTCTCCCCCTACCCCTTGGTCCTTCCTCTTCACCCTCCTAGAGTTCATCACTAACTTTTCAGCAGATAAACTATCTTCCCACTGGTAAGCATTCATTGGGAAAGTAAACACTGGGAACAGAGCTAGCTGATTCAGTTTAAGGCTACCTGCAAACATTTGAGCTTTGCTTATTCTCAGAACTTTCCTCTGCTCTTCTCTTTTCCTCTCCCCTTCCCTTTTTAAAAAGCTGTTTGCAAGAAATTACTCCTGTACCACTGGGACTTCAGCCTGGACATTAGGAAAAAAAAATCTCCTCCAAGAGGAGAAGCAGCCCTGGGAAAGGTCCTGAGTTTGGTGGTGGCTTCCTACTCTTGGGGATCTCTGAGTGTTGGTTAGACAAAGCTGTCTGGCCTGCATCAGTGCTGGTGATAGTCTTGCTCCAAGAGGGAGGTTGGACCAGAGAACGTGGAGGGCTCTTCCAGACAATGCTGCCATGGGTCTGCAAAAGAAAATATTCAGTACATACCAAATCTGGGTTATTCTCCTGCATCAGGAGCACATCTGCATTGCACTTGGACACAACAGTCCTCTTTTTTTTCTTTGGCCAGGTGTTAGTGCCCTGTGAAGTGGCCCCATATTACTCATATGTACAATGGAAGCACAGCACATGCAGAAGAGCTGACCTTGCATTCCTCCCTCAGGCCTGTCACTGCATTTGAAATAGCCTTACTGAAATGTCTGAACTTGCAGGCTTGTTGCTCAGCTTCCTGAGCACCAGAATTTGCTTTTTTCTTATAGCTAGAGCTAGAGCTGGGAATGCTCACATCCTTTTCCATGGCCAGGGCTGCCTTGGGTGCCGTTGCCTGTTCCATTGTTTTACAGTTTTTGTTGCTACAGCAGTAATTAGGATAAGGTATAATTACAAAGTTTGCCCTGGGACATATGCAAGGCCACTGAGCTGCATTGCAAAGTCCTCTGTGTTTTCTGCTCCTTTTCATTCCGTGACAAATGCCTGACCTCTGGTTTACACTGAGAAGCTAGTGGTGAGGTAGGTATGAGCTGGCACCAAGTTCCTTGCTCCATCCTTCATTCTCCAGAACTTTCCATTCCCCTGGCCTCTCCAAAGTAACCTGTGAGTACTCAAGATGTCAAATTCTCTTGGCAGTTGTAGAGGCAAACAAGTTATTGTAGCTTAGGTGCCTGGTGGAGAAACCCAGGCCAAAGAATCAGGAGATGTGTCCTGAAGGCCAGCAGGAGATGGAAGAAAAGGTACTCCCATCTTTTGGAGACACCCAGGGTCGTCCAGGTAGCACCAGTGAGATCTTATCTCTTGTTGCCTGGCGCAGAGAACTCGCTGGACATGTTTTGGAGGATGAGCAGAAAGTATCCCATACAGATGGCTCAGCATGGCTCTTCTAGACTTTCACACAAGTGCCTGCCTTTGGAGGATGGAGCAAGGGGCTTGCTCCCAAGGCACACTCCAAATCTGGCAGGAAAGAAGACCCAGCTTTTCCAGAAAGTTCACTGCAGACCTTGGAAAGTAGTGGCAGTTTACAGCTTGGTCCCTGAATAAACTTGGGCATGTCTTTGTTAACTATTACTGATATTCTTCCCTTGGCCCTCTGATTCACCCAGACCTACCTTGTTTTTGCATGCCAGCAATGCCTCAGGAGCTGGGCAGTTATCAGAAGACAATGAATCACCCCAAACATCCGCTAACTCATTCTGTAGGAGCTCATCTTACTCAGAGCACAAATTCCATCTCTCAGCTGCTCTGAAAATTTTCTATCCACGGTACATGCAGCCACTCCCAGATGCATTTTGACCCATCTCAATGAGGGACACACAGCTAGAAGACAAGGTCAGCAGCTATAAAATCTCACACAGGGATGAAGGCTTTCCAGGAAGAGACTGGTACCTGTCCCTGATGATTGTTTTTAGAGAAGGTGCGTTTTTTTATGGTAGAAGTTCCCTTTTGGTTCTGAACTTGTCTGACATTACACTAGACAGAGAGTTTTATTCAGTGACTGGTGCCTCCAGCCCAACAATGTGCCAGCAGGCTTGTCTCTGCAGGGCCGACCTTTCAGAGAGATGTTCAACTAGATGTCAGCTACAGCTGCAAAGCCAAATGGAATCCGGTTCTGATCCTGCCATTTTTTTCTACCTTGGCTGGAGCTCCATAAATCATGGAACAAACTTGAATATAAGAAGTTCCACCTAAACATGAGGAGGAGCTTCTTTACTTTGAGGGTGGCAGAGCACTGGAACAGGCTCCCCAGAGAAGTGTTGGAGTCTCCATCTCTGGAGACATTCAAAACCTGCCTGGACACGTTCCTGTGCAACCTGCTCTGGGTGGACCTGCTTTGGCAGGGGGTGTGGACTAGATAATGTCCGGAGGTCCCTTCCAACCCCATGTGATTCTGTGATTCTGTGATTGCCCAGTGATAAAATACCAAGGGGGCCTGGTTTTGTCTGATGCTGCTCTTGAGAGGTCAAATCTTATATTAGCAAAAACAGCCTCTGGGAAAGGGGATACACCGTATGTTTCTGTGCTATCTTCCTACCCCTCCATGTTCTTTTTCTGCACTACTCCAAGAGCCAGCTGGTACCAACACCAAAGTACTGTGCCTGTTGCACAGTACAGCCTGGCACAGCACCTTGCTGTTTCAGCATTCCTGGCAGTCTGGTGTCTCCTGTCCCTGCCCTGTTTGGGTGCTGGTGGGACTCTCACCGCACTTTGCGTGAGCCTTCTCCATAGGTGATACCCACCCTGGAAAAGATGGTATTCCACTCTGCTTGTAAACCAGCCTTCTCATCAGCGTTATTCTGACATGCACTGCCTTGTCTCACCCCTGTATGCTGTTTGTTGTCAGCTCCTACTTTGTTTAGGCTGTGAAACACACTCCACAGGGGAGCACCAACAGCCTGGTGCAGCATCTGGGAGGAAGAAAGATGAGGTGTGTGAGGGATAGTACAAGAAAAGGTGAAAAATCCCTGTATGCTGAAGAGGGCATGAGTGTGCACTGCCTTTCCAACACAAGAACTAGGATCTAGAAAGTGTGGAATAAAGTTAGCAAGAGACAGGTTAAAATTAAGCAATAAGAAATGGTTCCTCCCCCAGGTCAGCGCAGAGCTGCAGAATTACTTGCTGCAGGATGTTGCAGAGGGGCTCCTGCAATTTCTAGGGGCTCCAGGGGAAACTGAAGCTATTCATAGAAGTCTGGAAACGTTAAATCCAGAGACACCAACTTTGGCCGAAGAAGCCCTGCAAGTTTGCTGGACACCAAGAGACCTCCAGATGCCTGTGTTTTTTGGCCATTGCTGGAGACATGATTATGGCCTTCTTGGACCTTGAGTGTTCTTAGGTAGGAACGTTACTGTGGGCCCTGGAAGAGGCACAACAGTATTATCAAGTAGTCATGCTCCAAGAAATAGAAAGATTTGGTCATCTTGGTTTTGTGGCATAAATCTTTAGGGGTCCTGTGTGGGTTTCAAGGCGGGGGGATCGGGTCAGCATGGCTGTACCTTCTTGTATCTCTATGTTTCTTTGGACTGAATCCTTATCCACCACAACCTCAGTGCCAGGAAACCTGTAAAGTATTACAGTCCTAAAGTTTCAAGTGGCTTTTTGAAGATGCATCCTCCAGCTGGCCTGGACTACAATATTCAACTGGTTCTCTCTGACACCTCATTTGGGGTCCTGTCCCCCCACTTAGCGGCTGTCCAGCAGCATCGACTGGCTCAGCACAACTGGTCCCATGGCGTAAGCATGCCCTCCTGTGAGGTGTTAGAGCTTCACAGAATCACAGAATGGCTGAGGTTGGAAGGGATCTCTGGATGTCGCCTAGTCTGATTCCCCCAGTCAAGCACAGCTACCAAAAGCAGGCTGCCCCGGGCCATGACCAGTCAGATTTGGAATACCTCCAAGGGTGAAGACTCCACAGCCTCTCTGGGCAACTTTGCCAGTACCATTTGGCCAGTTTTCAATCCACCTCACTCTCTGGAGTTAGGAAAGCTAAAGTCCAACTGAAGTTGAATCTGGACAGGGATGTTCAGACAATGTTTCTCTGTTCCCCCCAGGTTACCATCCTTGTTTCCACCCTCTGTATGCCACCTTTCTGTGTCTGAGTTTGGCCAGGACTTCCTTGTTCATTCACACGGGCCTCCTGTAGCATTTTCACTTGGCTACATATTTGTTGGGATGGAGCTCTCTTG
>VXAK01000429.1:0-138731 GCA_013399435.1 Arenaria interpres | reverse complement strand
AAAACAAAAAACAAAACCAAAAGCCAAAACCAATAAGCAATAAGCAAGGAACTGCGTGCTGGGGGAAAAATTCCTCGAAAGTCTTTTGAAGCAGTGTTGTGAGAAAATACCAGGAAAATCTCATTTTTATTAGGATTCAGGCATGGAAGATCACACTTCAGTCATTGGAGGGATGTTCTTCACCATATTTTTTCCATGCATGAAAGTAAGTGGTTAGATTTTATTAAAACGCTGTTTCAGACATTCATTTTGAAGATCATAGGAATGGGTGGAAGTCTTCAGAGAAAAAAAAAAAGGCAAACACCTCTCAAGGTTTTTCTTCAGATCTATGTGGTGACAAGGCTATTACTGTCTTGGAATGGGTAGAGTGCAAAGCAAACACAGAAGGCTGCCCATATTCAATTAAAACCAAGAGAATATGAGTTTAGAGAGTCTGGGCCAATTACCCTTACCTAAACCATGTGCTGAGATAACGTCTTAGAAACATCTCCCATTATAAGAAGAATTGATACTTAATGGAGGGGAAATATTGAACTAACTCTACCCGTAGTCTCTGTTTCTACACCTGGTCTCCCAATTCCTGAAGTCTTTTTTACTGAAACGTTTCTCACCAAGGCTAACATCCAATAGGTTACTGGAGAAGCCGCTTGAAAAGGAGTACTGGAAACACTTGGGTTTATTTCTGCAGAGGGAGACTTCTGTGATGTGCCTTGGAATTATTAATTCTTCTCTTTGTTCCTTGTGTTATTGGCCTTATGGGATCACCAAAAAGGCAAATTAACATTTGGAGCACTAGGACACTAATTTCATATTTTGCATAGACCACAAAAAAAAAAAAGAAAAAGAAAAAAAAGTGCCTATATTCCTACCTCTAATGCCTCGTGGTGCTTAGAAGCTGTATATTTTTGAAATGAATGACAATAAAAAATTATTGAGCCTTAATTCTCATAAAAAATACAACAGTCAAGTAAAGAAAGATTTCCTTAAAGTAAGTAGTAGGTCTTTCATATATATAAAATGGATTAGTGCAGAGAATTCAGTAGTTGCCTTGTTTTCTGGAGGAAAAGGGAAGAAGTTACTTAGATTTCCTGCATTATATCTTTTACAGGGTGAATGTGGTCTGTGAGGGTTGCTTGAAGCCTCCCAGGGGTTCCTTTTCCTCATAATCTGATCCAAAATGTCATCCAGCTTTAATATTACTGCTCGATTTCGCTGGAAATACTTCCTAGCTCTTGGGATTTCCCTAACTGATTTTGGGTTGTGGGCATCCCTCAGAGGTTTCCTTGCACGCACCATTCTGCATGGATCTATACCTTTCAGTAGCAAACTTGTATCATGCTAAGTCTGTTCTCAATGACAGATGAGAAAAAACCCCCAAACCATCTAGGTTTATTTTTGTAGAGCCAAATTAAAAGTTCTGAATAAACTGCAATGATAAAATACAATTCTAATTCATACTCAGCGTGTCTTCTTCCTACTCTATGTATTCTTAACTTTACTCAGGATAAAGTTAGGGAGGATACTCCCACCTCTACCTGTTTTCACAAGTTGGTTTATGCAGCTTTTCAGTGGAAATGCAGGAAGTAGCAGCCTCTCTTTCCCATGAGGTTCCTCTGAGTTTACAGACCAGTTAACTCCTTATAAGCTCTCCTACATTGAGCTTCCTGTTGCTCACACCACTTTGATAGTTGTTTTGATAGTCTTCAACTCCTAAGAAATACTAATTGTATAACAATTCTGAATTTCATCACTTCTAGTGTGCTTTCAGCGTTTGACAGAGATGAAAGTAACAATACAGACCACAGGGCATTTAAAATATTCCATCTTTCCCACCTTTACAGCCTTGAAGAGAGCACAGTATTTGATAAGGAGCTGGAGTCGAGAATGGTGAGTTTCACAGTGGAAGACTTAGCTGAAATGTTTTATAAAGATGTTTACGATTATGTGTTTAAATGTTACTGTTTCTGATGAGAACAGTTCTTTCAAAGACAGATCCAAGATATACTTCTGCATAAAGTGTTCAAAACCATATACAATTACCTATCCACCGTTATATATCTCTGTAGGAGGTTGATGGTTAGCATTCACTGAAATGTCGGGGTTTTTTATAAAAAGCAATTCATGACCCTACTGAACAGAAATGTATTTGTTCTGAAGAATGTTACAGTATTTGCAGGGGTTCTTAAACATTTTCATCTTAACAGCGAATAAGGTACATGGTCATTGTAGACCACCTTTCAGTGTGAGATAGATTGAATAACATCTCTATGGCAACTACAACTGTCGCTTACGTAGAAAAATAATATTGCGTGAACATAATAGTCTTACTTCTCTACAATAGGGCTTAACAGTTGGATACAAAGAGAAAAATGGCTCTTTATTTTTCCAGTCATGATAGATATTTTGAGACTTCTGAACATACTTTGGAGACTGTTGTCTTGAAAAGGGCTAAAAGATAGGCAAAAGATAATGAAATATGAAAATGTTGGATATTGCTAATGTGTGATCACGCATGGATGTTTAAAATAATCAATTTGGTGTCTGATCAACCCCAAATCCTGCCAGCCTGTGCCTTATGGGTTTGTTTTCTTTTTGTGGGTTGGGGTTTTTTTTGTATTACTGAAGGGGTTGTTTACACTTGCTCTCTACGGTTGGTCCAGTGTTCCCAGTTTACGTTGTGGATTCTTCCTACTGTGTCATCTATTCCACCACTACAGATTCAGGCAAACTCAGAAATGTGTCCTGTTTTCAGCTTCTCTTTCTCTCTAAGAGATATCACTAAATCTTCCAAAAACAGGTAGTGATGCTTTAGAATTCATCTAAAGAGATGAAAGAAGTTTATGGTAGGTAAAGCACCAGAAGAAGGGCTATTTTCATGTTTTCACAGGATGATTAATTCAAAGTTTGAAAATTTCCTGTCCTGAATTATAAAAGAACTTATTGAACATAAATGCATAAACAAGGTATGATGCAATTCTTAATGGTATGAAGTAGCACTGCTTTTGTCCAAAAGCTGAAAATAAAATACAGCAAGAAGGTTTTCTCCAATGTCGGGCGTTCTTGTTTTCCTTTCTGCAGAAGAGCAACAAATGAAGTGCTGCAGGATTTCCCTATTTGCATCATGTTCTACAGGAGAGATATTTGAATTATAAAAGCTGGTATTATAAAAACGGTTATAGTTGTTTGTATTGATTTTAATGTTGGTCACTTATTAGTTTTCTAATAAGCACACTTGCAAATGATTATATTTACATTACGGTTTTGTACAGTTTACAAAACAGAGCTTACTAGCAGTGCTTGTTGTTTTAAACCGCTCACAGGTGGGCTGACAAAGCCGAAGGCTTGGGACGGTCACCAGATGTTTGTTTCAATTTAGGAAATAAAGACGCCCAGAAACTGACGGGGGGTGTAAGCAAAGCAGCAGGTGCGGTGTTAGGGCCGGGGTTTGTTTGGAAAGCTGTTGCTTCTGGGACACGGCTGTGGTACTCCCGGCGCGGCGTGTCCCAGAGGAATCGGGAAACGCTGAGGTAACGGCCATGGCCCATCTCTGGGCTTGCCCAGGGAAAACAAACACGCTGCTGCGCTGCAGGAGGCTGCTTCCAACCGCAGCCGCCTTCGGGCCCACTCGCCGAGAAACTCCCGGGGCCGTGGTGGCGGCCGGGCCGTCCCCTCTCCCCGGGCCGGAGCCGCTGCAGCAGCAGCACCCGGGCGAGGGAGCGGGCGGCCTCAGGGGCAGCACTCGCAACTTCGGGCGGTTCAACCCTCAGCGGAGTCGCCCAAGACGCTGCTCGCGGGCGGCGGCGGGGCCGCCGAGCCCGGCCCTTCCCCTCGGCCCGGGGAGAGCCGCGGCCACAGGTGNCGGCGGCGGTGCCGGGGAGGGCCGGCGGGGCCGGGCGGACGCATGCGCCGGGACGGCGGGCAGCGGGTGGACCGCCGGGGTCCGGCGGAGTTGGGACTCGCTCGACATCGCTCCGGCCGGAGCGGGGCTGCCGCGCCGCCTCCCTCCCTCCTTCCCTCTCGCCGGCCGCTGAGGTAAGGAGCGGGCGGTGGCCTGGGGCTCGGCGGGGACCTTGCTCAATGTCACGGCGAGGAGGAGTTGGGGCGAGCGTTCTGCGCCCCGGGGATGCCCACCCCGGCGGCGGGGAGAGCCGGAGCCCCCCCGGGTCGATCCCGGCCGCTCCGCGCTGGTGGGCAAACTTGTCTGCGGGCGCGGAGCGGGGCGAGCGGCGGGGAGCGGAGCCGCAGGTAGCGGGGGGCAGCGGCAGGTACCGGGCGGCGGCGGTGCGGGTTTCCCCGGGGTTCCCGCCTGCCTCAGCCCGGGGGAGGAAGGGGTTTGTCGCTGTCTCTCGCCCCTGTGCGTTTGTTTGCAGAAAGGATGAGGCGCGCCTCTAAATAGGTCAGGGTCTTCGGCAGTGCTTGAGATTTGCGTAACGATTTCTCTTATCTCGGAAAGGTGCGGGGGTTTCTTTCCTGGGCTTCCAGGCTAGACGGAGCTCTCTTTTCCTTGCCTACCAAGTGACTTTTTAAATAAGAGAATTGCATGAGCCGAGGTCGGCTTTCTTGTTTTATAAATCACGACGACTTTGGGAAAGGTAAATTTCTTCAGCAGAGGAGGAATTAACCTACATGAAGGAGTTATCCTTGATGAGCTAATTACCCGTGATAAGTGTAAGTGCTTGGCTTCTCAAGCTCCTTCATCACAAGCCCGTGGAAGGTGGTGGCATGCTTAAAATGTTAAACTTTAAGTCCTGGTGACGCTAATGTTTTGAAGCATGTGAAGGAGACATAGGTGCAAAGCTGTGTTTTCTGTGGGTACAGACACGAAATTTCTTTGTTTCAGCGGAATTACCGGAATATTCATGCATATGTGAATGCTCAAGTTTGTTTTCTGTTGATTTTTGACTCCTAAACACATTAGGGAACTCTCTTACTGGGTTTTAAGTCTTCTGGGCACTAGGTCTTTATTGTTAAGCTTGAATGGAAAAGTCTGTAAGTAAGAAAGTTAAAGAAATGCGGCACTGTGAGCACTCAAAAGTTTAAATAAATCTCCAAAGTGAACATTTAACTATGGCTAACTACTACGTACAGGAGGGAGATTATAGGTTTTCTTATTTTACATCCTCTTTGCTGCAACTTCAGTGATGTCTTTCAGGAAGTATAAAAATGAGGTGCAGAACAAGCCCTCTATTGCTGTCAGGAACATGTAAGTTTTCTTATCTGAATGAAATATAATATGAAGCGGTAGTGTGAAAACCTTAAGTTGAATGAGGATGCGTCTGTGTGATTGCAGCACATGTAGATGAATCATGGCTACTGCTTGTCCAGAGTGAGAGGTGGGACACTGGTGAGATGCCCAGGCTGGTGAATGCAGAGTTCATGCTCTTTGCAGCTTCTGCCTCTCACGGCTCAGCCTTCCCTTGCCCTGTTACTTCGTTTCTGAAAAGGAGAAAAAGGTATCTCTTTGCACCAGTCCAGAGCTGATGCTAGGCGTATCTGAATGAGTTATGCTGCTTCTCCATTTCCAAATAAGTAATCTTGCTACTCCTTCCAACTCACCAGGTCAGTAAACTGCTTGGAGGGAGGGATGGATGAGGTTTTTCTTTATTCTTTTTGGTTGCTGAGGTGTTCCTCTATGGCTGCAAACTTTTTTCTGGTGTTTGATCTCACCAGATGGGTTTTCTGTACCTCACACCTTTTCCAGTGAGCAGGGATTGATGTGAACCCTGAAGGCAGAAGAGAAATTGGGAGTTGGGAAATCGGTCATGCTACTAGCTTCTTTTTCTGTTGTTTGATTAAATAATCCATAAGGTAGTAATAAACTAGGAAGGAAACAATCCTCTTGCGTTACATCTTTGCTAAGTTACCGAGTTCCCGTGTTTTTTTCCCCCGGTGAATGATATAACGGATGCTTGGTTAAACTTTATTAACAAAAACTAGCAGGTATCAGGAGATTGTCCCGCGTTGCCTCTTCCCGCGCTGGCGGGAGCTGTCCATCCCCCCCCGGCTCCGTCTGCGCTCTCCCACCAGGGATGGATGTGCTCACACCAGCATCAGGCTCTCTCAACCAACTGTTCTCAACTGTCTGCATCTCTTTTTTTTTTTTTTTTTTCCCCCCCTTTTTTTTGTTCTTTTATGCNCCTCTTTTTTGGTTCTTTCAGCTGAGTTTTAATTGAGAGGATGTCTTCCTACTGGAGTACGGTTGCTCAGGGATGTGGCGGTATGAAAGCAGGAAAAAGCCTTGTGGAAGATAATCTTTTGGGGGAGTGTGGGCTTGTTAGTTAATTAGCTCTGCAAGTCCTTGGATTTCAAACAGCAATGAGGATTGCTGCATAAAACATAACAGATGCTTAACCGTCTTTACTCTTCAGGTTATCACAAGGGACTGTGGTTTCAGAACATTTGCTTTAAGAGTTTGAGAATTTATGAAATGAGGCATTAGTGTTATTTTAAAAATGAGCATATGGTACAGCTGTGGTAGTCTCAAATCCTGAAACATTTGTCAGGTTGTTGGGATGTAACAGTACGGAACTGGAGCACAAGGTTCTCTCTGGCATAGTGAAATAACGTTGCAAAGCTTAGGTCACCTGTTGTTAATGGGAAGGAGAGGTGACTTTGCAGTCTGAATAGCTTACTTTCTGAAATTCTGCTATTGCTTCGTTATATGATTTAAAAATCATCGAAATTCCTTGAATTTGTAGTAGATAAATATTTCAGTCCTTTAACTTTTGCACTTCATTCAGAAAATTGTAGTACTTAATATATGTCACCCATCAAGATATAAGCATGAATATCTTATATGATCCTGTATTACCTCTGGTGCAGTGAAGGTAGACAGATGTTTAATGCCATAATATGCCAGTTAACAAAAGGGAAATTTACCCAAATCCGTAGATGGCACTTACATCTTTTATCCTCAAGCTGATGGAAGGAATTACAGGAACTTCACTCTCCTGTGTGACTGCAATATCCTTCTAGCTGCGTAGGTTGGTAGATTTTAACCGGAAGCTCTGCTTGCCTAACTTTACAGATGCAGTTAAAATGTTTGTTGAAGAACTATTTTCTATTGTTATTTTGCACACAAGTGCAAAATGTACAGCTTCTTTTCAAATGTAAAATTTTTCTTTTTACTGTAGTTTCACAGAGCATGCATAATCTTACTACAGGAAGTTAATATTTTTTATTATTTAACAAATGACAACATTTTTAAAACAAAACAGCTAAAACATTTTGAAAATTCATGTTGTAAGTATTTTTTAAAATATTTTTCATAAAATTAATCTGTTTTCTGGTTTTACATAATGCACAGAGCAGCCTGGGGAATTACGATAAAAATTGCACTGCACAGTGCAATCATTTGACATCATTCTACGTTGCTGGAGAAAGTGTTGCAAAACAGTAGCTAGTATTCTAATACAGTTACATTCAGTGGAAGCATTTATTATTAAGTAAATATTGCTTAATTTATGGCATCAATGGTATGTTTGTAAAAATAACAAAATACTTGGTAATTTATGTTAGTATAATATGGTTTTTATCAAGAGAAAGTCAGTGTTACTCTGCCAAAAAGAAAGTTGTTTGTTTTTTTTTTTTTCTCATTCCCTGCCATACATCACATTTCTTGAAGTTGAGCTAATATTTCTAAGAGTGGTGAATCATGCTCATTAACTTTTGCAATTTTATTGTTTCCTTTCTAGATAAGTGTTTTCATCAGATTGTCTGGAATAGTTCTTCTGAATATCTCAAATGTAACGTGTAGAATCTTAACACTTACGTTGTACATTCTGCGTGCAACTGTGATTTTTCTTATGTATTAGCTAAAGCTGACATTGCTTTCTATAAACATATTAATTGACATGTTAAAAATTAATTAGAGAACCTGAGCTGCTAAGGCTTGTAAACATAGAAGCCTTGTAAACCAATCTAACTGTATCAGTGCAGTTCCAGTCCTTTGCTTATCAATATTGGTACCTTACCAATTTGTTGCTGTTGAACTGTCAGACAGATCTTGTAATCACAGGTGGTGCTAATACACATCTAGGAACATTAGAACTGTGCTGTTTACATCATTAATGATTATTTGGATATAAGCAAGTTAGACTGTTATGAGAACATTGCTAATAGTTCATTCCTTAGTGAAATTATCCAGTAGCACTTTGTTTATTGACAACAACTTTTCTTGGGGGTAAACACTTATTATAAGGAATTTAAGGGAGGGTTTAGCTAAGCATGAGTGCACGTAGAAGCTTTAGACAGATAAAGTCCTTTTGACCTCAGGTTATATATCTGAATTATTTTCAGTTACATAGCCTTCTCTGTTGAAGTGCTTCATAGGTTTTAAAATATTGCGAGTCTGCCTTGTACACAGACTGCATAAATAGGTTTCAGTTTACAGATAGGTGAAATGCAACTTCTTCTGGGGCAGAATGCAGGATCTGCATAATTATGCATCTTGGTTCACTGTTTTCTAGACCTTTTCATGGTGACTTTGCTGCATGACGGAATGGTGGGTTGTGGTATTGGTAAAACGCCGTGATTCTGGAATATACTGAACAGCGTTTCATTACTCTTGGCTTTCTGTTGGTGAACTGTTTGGTGCAGACATGCCAGTGCTGAAAGTATGGAGGACTTGGGACACACCTGCAACTAAGTTGTTCATTCCGCGTGTGCAGTAGGGTAATGTCTCCTACAGCTCACTGAATCATACTGTGAGGTATCTCTCAAAGTCTCCTCTTGCAAACAAACCATGAAGCTCAAAGCCAATCCACTCTGTGATAATATCGTAACCCCATTATTTGCACCTGTGTGGCAGGGACGGTGATCCTTAAAAGACTAAGGGAAGCCTTGTGGATAAAGGAAGACTCTATAACTGCTTACTACAGGCACTGAAGAACAATTGTGTACCTGACTGAAATGATAGGGTTAAAGTCAGGAGAGCAAGTAAAATTAACTGAGGTGAACCTTGAATTATTTTGTGACATTAAAACATACTCCTTTTTTTTGGTGTGGTTTTTTTTTTTTTGTTAAATGTGCCTTGGTATTTTTATGGTTTGTGAAGATTTTGGTGCAGCATGGCAGCCAAAATGCTGCCATTCTCCAACCAGCGTCTTCTCATGCTGAGTGGTTTATAATTGATTTACTTAATGGTGGGCTCGTGTAGTGCTGATTCCCAGCCGAGGATGCCACCTACTGAATCTTTAACACTACTCAGCATTACTAAACTTGTAAGATCTAATGAGTTTATAGCCTAAGTCGTTATGGCTGTAGGCCACGTTATGTTCTCTGTATATATATTTGTGCAGGTACCAGAAAGTTGAATGTATGGTAGGAGATTTTTTTTAACTGCTCATGCTGTTGACTTTTAATTTGACACTTCTCAATATATCTCATTTAAATACAGTAGACTATCAGGTCTCCTTAGTCCCATTACAATTTGATACAATTTCAAAGATTAATTAGTTTAAGGACTAGTGATGTGACAGGAAGCATTACTACAGTATGCTTCAAAATGGAAGGACAGGAAAAAATAGTATAATGTGATTTTTATGTAACTTGGTTTACACTTTACAGTGTTTATTTTTCTGTATCGTAATTTTGAGCTTTAAAAAGGAACTTGTTTTCCTAAGCCAGGGAAAACAGTGCTTTGAGCACAAAGACTCATTATTACGATGTATCCCAGAGAAGATGAGTTTGGGTAAGATATTAAGTAAACACTCTCAAAGTTCTTACCCTGCCCTGTGACTTCCAAAGAAGGGATGGGAGCCTCTTAATGGGATTTATAATGGAAATGCTAATACAAGCTAGCAGAGGAGTACCTAGTCTCTATCTTTGTGTGACTGCATATGACAAAAAAAAATTGAAAAATTGTCTGATTTTTCTTCCTTTAGCCACCTGCTAATAATTGGATAGTGAATCTTTGGCTTGGAATTGCAAATGCACGTAAGTGCCTAGATGCACTTCATCTTTCTTTTAAAATGAGGTTATTCAATATATGTTACTAATTAAGAAATCCTCTTATAAATCAGTGTCAAAGCTTTACGGAAAAAGATTCTGCCTTTGTCCATTCCTGCAGTCTGTTATCTGCAATGCAGGTGCAGTCTATGCCAGAAAGCTGCATATTTGGTAGATCGTGGGGCCTGTGCATAGTCAATACTATGATGCTTAACTTAGTTCCTTGTTGATCAGAGAAACAAGAAAACCCGTATTATAGACATCAAACAGCATTAAGACAACTTAAAAGTTGCAAGGTTAAGTATTTGAAAATTAGGAAATGCCAGAAAATCTGTAGGTCTGAGGTTGTCTATACAGCCTTAACTGAGCCTGTTGTTGTGAATAATCACAAGTCACTTTTGTTTTTTCTTTTTTTTTTTTTTCTGTGGGACTCTCATCAGGTTTTGTGCACAGGATAGCTAATGCTTGCTTACTGACAAATGACTTTCCCTGGACCTCTTGGTGCATGGCTTGTCACTCAAACATTATTCTGAAAACATGGGCTTTTCACTGGTGCTCAGCCTATAGTAGCTGTGTGCTTCACAAACAGCAAAAAGAAAATAAAAAAAAAATCTCTGCAACACTTCCATGACATAAACAAATGGTCTTCTCCCAACATAGAGGGGGAGCTTCAGCACAGAAGAGAGGTCTTCAACAATGTTAGATGCTCAGTTTGAGAGTCGTGGGGACTGGTATGTCAACACTTGGAATGATGTAGTGTGTGTTCACAGCAGAGCTTCTGTTACCTTGAACTGCAGCTTAAGCATTCAGCACTTCTATAAATTAGAGCTCACAGGTATCAAGTTTGGCTCCCAGAAAAGGCGTGCGCAATTAGTGATTGTGGGAGGATTGATTTAAGCAACTTGCCTAGCATTACTAGCAGGTCAGTGGTAGAGCCCAGGCTATGGACAGATTCTGCACTGCAGCATTCAAGTTCCTTAACCTTGAGAGAATCTGTTTCTCTTGGCAATCTCCTGCTTTTCTTCCAACTTCTACAGCAAATAAGGTAGTTTTTTTCAGGAGGTAGCTGTTCTTATGACTTATGTTCATTGTCTTGATTATTCTCCAATCTGTGAGGAGAGGGAAAACATGATCTTGTAATTTAAAGAGCCTATTAGCTGCTTTTTTTTTTAAAAAAAAACAAACCACAACAAAAACAACCAACCAAACCAAACCCAAACCCAAGCTATATGAGCTGTAAATTCTTTCCTAAGGAGTCATGGTAAATCTTGAATTGTTCATCAGTGCTTTTCAAATGTGTAGATCCAGAACCTGGCTTCTGGAGCTTATGGAATGATTGAAGAAATTAACTTCGTATGACTACGTGGAGCAGCATTAGAGGCTTGACGCGATTTGTCTGAATTTCACTGGTATTTGCTCAGGTATCGTCAGATCCCAGCCTGGGGAACTTCAGCACATTCTTTTAGACAGGTGACATGAGAAGCCACAAAACCTTATTATAGACAGTTTTGGCCAGCCAAAAAGGAGTTACGACAGTCCCATAGACAGTATGAAAAATACAAACTGCTCTAACATATCTAGAGAGAGATTTGGTGCTATTACCCTATTCTATATAGTATTAAACTGCGCAAAATTGATAATGTTTTCTGCAAATGTATAAAATAAATTTTGAAGATGGAAATCACTCTCCTCTTAGAATTACCTGAGACTGCTGTAGCTTTACTCATCTAGATTTGAATTTAACTAAATCTACTCTACCTGGGACACTACTGCAGGCAGATGACAGACGCTGTGGAGTAAGTGATATTCCTGAAAGTCTAGGAAAGAGCTGGAATTCTATTTCTCTTTCAAACAGCTTTGAGAAAACATTTCAAGTCAAGTTCTGCTGTCTTTCCTTAGCATGTGGGTTAGTCTCACCAACTCAAGAATGCTGCAAAAATAGCTTTAGAAACCAGACAATGGAACTTTATGAACTTCAGCAAGCATCAAAGTAGGTTGCATTGGTAATTGGTAATAACAAAAGTTGACAGAACTAATGTCAAAGTTTGATTATATCGTCAACTATGATGCAATGCCATATTGGTATGTATGGCACTGCAACATAGTTGACATTCAACTCTAAATTTGATGAGGCTTAATTGTCCCCTTCATAATTACAATTTATCATGTAACTCAAATAGGATCAGGAGGAGAAAGTGAGAGGTAGACAAAACAGGAATGCTGTAATGTTTGTTTCAGTGCATTTGCATTAGCCAATATTTCTGCGTATAACTTGGTGGTGGTTTGTTGGTGGTTACAGTTTAAAAGAGCTGGAAAAACCTCTGACCTTGATGGAGTCTCATGGAGCTCTCATGAGTTACCTGTAGCTCTCAGAAGCTTTTCACCTTGCTTTCTTAACTGTAAATTATAATATTGATCAAGTTTCTGTATTGTAAGAAAGAATTTGAATTTTCTTCTCCATCTGTAAAGTGGGCATCTAGATCTCTTGAGCAAGGATAGGAAAACTTCCTTCTCATTCAGAGGAAAAGATTTATACTAATCTGATTTAGCAAACATTTTTTAAAAAAAAAAAAAAAGTACAGGCTAGCGTTAAACCCCAGATGACATGACGCAGAAGGGCTGCAAGGAGTCTGTGGTCAACAGGAGCATGTGGGGTTTGTAATCTCTACATGCAGCACCGCGGCCGCTTCCTGCCTCATGTGCTGTACATGGTTGATCAGAACGGTTTTTTTACCATGTGGTTGTGATAACTATGGGAACTGTCATGGGTACTTCGGAGTCAACAGCATGTTTGCTGCTGAGCGTGGGGGTCTTGGCAGACTTGCATTTGTACACTACTACTGTATAAATCTGTTTGTAATATTAACATGATGTTTTGTGTAGAGCAGTTCTTGTTTTTACAGAGCTGGAGATTGCATTTTGCGTGACGCTGCATCAAAGTTTTGAATGCTTCTGATTATGTATTTTTGAATCTGTTCCTATCATTTATTGTTATGTTCCTACTGTCATGATGATTCTTCTGAACACCCTCAAATTCCTTTCATGTCAATGACTTGTTGCAAAAACTGGATATATTTTAAAATTATTTATAAGGTTGAACTATTTGGCATTGGGCCATGAAAGTATTTTGCATTGTTTAAAATGACTGTTTCATCTTGCATTTCTGAATGGGCCAGTTTTTAAAAATGGGTACTAGTTGGTTTTTAAGCATTGTCAGAATCTCTCTAGAATCACAGAATCTTCATGGTTGGAAGGGGCCTTTGAGATCGAGTCCAACCATAAAACAAAAACCAACACACCACACCAAAACCAACATCCCATCACCACAACACTCACCACACCCAACAATCTCACCACTAGAGGATGCCCTGAAGTGCCACATCAGAATGCTTATTACAATAAAAATCCTAGTTTTTCCAAAAAACCATAGGCAGAACTTAATTCACTTACCAGAGTACTGCCAAATGCTTCTTAGAGTTAGTAGGATGAAGATGAAAAACTTCCTTGAGAGTGCTTGGGATCTGTGAGGTTTGAAGGTTGAGGGAGAGTGAGCTGTGGCTTCATGGACTGATGGCAGGCAGCCTTGCCTGGCCCCTGTGCTCCTGATCATCCTCCACTCTTTCCTCTTTGTTGTTCCCTCAGGCAGCTTAATGCCTTGGTCTTTGGGCTTTCCTTAAGTAGTTGTATTTCTTGACTTTTCTAATTTCTTGACCCCTTTGTTGGCTTGGTAAGCTTAGTATTTGACCTCATTGTGTCTCTGATCCATGTACCCCTTCCTGATCATAGCCTAGCTCTACAAATTGCAAGAGTTGCTAGCGACTTGCTGAGATACTTGGGATACCTAAGTAAAATGTGAATCTTAAGATGGATGCTGCCTCATTTTTAATAAAAATGTTTTTGAGCCCCCTTTCCAGTCAGTCAAGCCTCAAATAAAAGTATTTTTTAAAGATTTCATGTGCCTAATTTTTTGCCTTCAGTAGAATACAAGAAGAATGCTCTTTATTTTTAAAGCTTAGGTGTCAAACCTCTGCATACATTCAGAGTAGAAAACCATTTGTTCTTCCTTATTTTAAGGTATTTGATGGGAAACCGAAGTTACTGAAACAGATTATAAGACTGCCATATAAACACTTGGCTATTCCTTGCAGTTACATATTGAGGCTGATGAATATGTATATTTTAAAATATATATAGTTAATAATTACTCTGAGATTAATTCTCTTGCATTTGATGAATTGCTTTAGTAGCTACAATTACCAGGTCACTAAAAAGAAGGTGAAGAAGGAATAAAAATAAAACCTATATCCGTATCTATAAAAACCCTTCAGAGAAAAAGCTCTTGGAATTAGAAGCTCATCCTCAAGCTTTATTTTTATATGGTCTTGCTATAATGGGTTTCTCACCTACTAACGGATGCTCTAGGTGACGCAGTAATATTATGCATACTTAAAAGCCCTCTTGGGTTGTGAGAGAGATATATATATTTCAGCTAACATGTCTGCATCAAATTTACCTCTAACCCTTCAAAGATCTTTTACCACGTAATTGCGTTGACTGAGAAATCAGGAAATAGATTGTGATTTCTCAAGTGGGACATACCTTATTGGCAAAGGAATCCTGTAAATAGCCTGAAGTGCTCACACTTAAGTTTAACTGCTAGATTTAGGTGCGTTTGATTAATGCTTTGCCTTAGTGCACATAGAGGTTTCCTGGGTCATGAATTTCTGTCTTCAGAAGTTTGCCTAGGAGTTTGCTCTAATTGATTAAGAAATTAAAATGGAATTAAAAAGTTGATTAAGTTCAAAGACTGTATACAAGACTGCACTGCAACACATGTGCAAGGCAGAGTTAAGTCTGTTACTAAAAAAGAAAAAAAAAAAAAAAAGGCTGACTCAGGGTTTCATGGACCTTCCGTGCTAGGAAATGAAATATCATTTCAGACAGTAATGCCCACCTCTTAGAAGAAAATACATATCTGCTTGAAATGTCTTTTAATAGTTGACAATATTTTATACAAAATATGTCCGATTTTAAAACACTCGGATATGCAACAATGCAAAATTATATGTTTAGCTGACCCTTTAATTAGCTCTCATTCTGTCTCACATGATTTATAGCTCCATGACTCCTATGTAAAAATGATATATGACTTAATGAAGTGGAAAGCTGGAATGGGTTCACACCTCTTGTTTAATGGTTTCCCCTAGCTAGGTGACTGGAGTGCTGGAGGAGAAGAAAGCAGCCGTAAGCATCTTCTCATTTATTATGGCAAGGACGTAAAAGTCCGCGTTGCCGTGACTTATGGTTGTTTGCTTCCTTGTCACATACACAATTCAGTGGAGCGAGGAGGGAATGTGGCTCTTCCATAAAGCATAAAAATAGCAGGTAAGAATAGAAATGCAGATGTAATCGTTCTTGCTCAAACTTAGTTTAATGCAGCTGTTTCATATATTCAAAATCTAGCTCTAACTTTTTCTTGATACTACAGAAGTACTATTCCAGCATGATTTAATTCCAATAACAAGGTGGAAAACTCTTAGCAGGCCAACTGATTTTGTTAGCTATGGGGCTTTGGGGAGGTTTTTTTAAAATGGTTATTTTGTTAAAGTAACATTTTTTAAGAAAGAGGTAATTGTTTGCTGTATTACTCTTACACCTGACCTTTCTCTGGTTATGCATCGGTTAGGTTCAGAATATTTGTCTTTATAACATCTTTGATAAGGTCGTTCTCATATTCTTATCTACAATACTGTAAACTCAAATTAGTTAATTCTGGATTGTTATTAGATTAGTTAAAATGGTTTAAGTGTGTCTTCTGGAGTGGGGAGGGGAAAAAAATCTGGGATATCGCAGAAATGAAATGACTTCAGCCTTGTTTTGACCTCCAGAAATCGTTTGGTTTCTATCTGGGGCAGCTGCTTTCAGTAATCACTGGGGGGAGGAATCTGAAATACAGGAGTGGAATGAGAGGTCCTTTATTTTCTGCTGTGCAGCTGCATACTTTAAGTTTGAGAATTATCACCACCTTCTGCCAAGATTGCAGTAACATTACAGGTCTACCTGTTTCTACCATCTGTATGGAACACAAACATACACATATTTAATTCTGAATCTGTTGTGATCTATAAGCATTTCCTGCATATTCCAGGAAGTGTCCATTCCTTATTTAGACTGTAGTCCTATATCTATGGAGCCACAAAAGCTAGAGCCTCTGCTGGCTTGCATCTGAGAGTTGTGGTCTGTCCTGAGAGATCTGTAGGTCCATCCTTTTTTCTTTTTTATTATCTTTTTTCCCCTCTGGTCAAGTTTGGATTTACTGCTATTAATCTTCAAGGAACTCTGTGGTACCTTTGCAGTTTATATAATACCGTCTGTATACATGAACTACTGAGTTTGTGAAGACTGTTACCAACTCCTGTGTTGGGAGATATGGTTTATAACATATTTTAGGGTTGACAGAAGGTAATGTTTTGCTATTTCCAGGTGTTTATTCATTAATTATTTAAGGATTTGTAGAATTTACAAGTTCTTTCTTCAAATTTCTGATCACTTTCTCATATTCATAAATATTTGTTTAGTATTTGTTGACTTTTATAATCTCTTTTGGAACCAGCAGTCTTTGGGACAGTTGGTCCAGAAATTTTTAGTTATCTGGGGAAAACATAACACTCTCCTTCCAGGTGTCCTCCAAGCACTGGCAGTGGGTCTAGTTGTTCAGGTGGCCTGTGCAGGTTATTGTTGTATTTGTGTCTTTGGCTTCTGGGCATTGGACTCTCGTCATTCTTTTAAATGTTAGTAGCAGAGAAACTGTGACTTGTCCTTTTACAATCGCAGTTTGTGCTTACTTCACGATTGCAGGTAATGGAAATACAGTATGCAAGGAACTGTGCAACCTTCTGAAGTTGTGGCAGAGCTTGAGAAATTAGTGAAAAGCAAAGATTACTGCTCTTGGAAAGGTAGATTGGTCCTCTTAAACTCTGTATTTGGTGTTGTGTTAGCTTGTAATTCCAGAAGTGAATTATAGAAGCTTTCCCAGCACTTCCGAGATTGTTGCAACTTCTCCTGGGAAATCTCAAACAAGCTGTAATTCCTGTTAGACTTTTCAAGGAGGCTGTTTTGTAATATGTAATAGGGATCTTGCTCAAAGTACAAGGAACATCAAAAGAGCCGTTTCCAGAGTAGAGTAAGGAGTATATGTGCCATTCACTGAATAATCCTGGAAGTACTTTCTGCCAGAATGGCAAATTTCATATTGCAATCCCCCCCCCTCAAGCACTATGTGCTGCTATATAAAATGATCTGCTTCAGTCCTCTGAAATCTGGATGGAGGTTTTTTAAAGGTTTGTGTCAGGCTTGTGTCTCAGTTGTAAATCAGAATTTTGGTAATGGTGGTGGTTCCTCATTCTCTGCATGTGTGTTAGGTTGCTCATTGCTACGAGGTAGGCTGAGGTCACCTACTGAGAGCAGCTCTGCATGTGAGTGGGAATACCGTAAGAAAATGGACTTTCTCTTTCTAGTTTAGGTCATCAACTAGGAAAGCATTTTAGTTAATATTTAGTTAATACCTATTCTGAGGTATTATAAATAAACATGTTTAGATTTGTGTAAGGTAATGGGTACAGATGCTATTAAGATCATCCAGCATTTTAATTTTTCTTTGGGAATGTTTTATCCAATTCTGAGTAGGCTCATCCTGGCTTGACTTGGGATATGATCAGTTATATTTTACAAGGTGATAAGTTTTGTAGGGACTTGGAATTTTAGTTACACATTTTTCTAGGTAAGAAGTATTTAAGTTGGTGTATATGTGAGTATAATAGGGTAACACTGATAATATCTTTATGTACAGAGACGTTTGTATACTTGCTGTTACAATAAGGTTATTACTGAATAATTCAATTGTTCTTGTTCCTGACTCCAGCATTTTTCAAGGTACAGATACATGGATGTACCTGGCTCCAATCATGCAAATATATTTGCATCTATGGGTCCCTCCTTTTCTCAGGAGATTGTTTCAGGCTCACTGATCCACCTGTGCAGAAGCATTTGTGAGATCAGAGCCTAAGCATATTACTGCTAAATGTAATTAGATGTTAGACTCGCACTGTAGTGCAATTTCTTCCAAGTGTCACCCAAGATTAACTGAAGAACAGGAATGATTGAGGACACTTTAACTGCTGAATCCTTGAAATACCATTCTGAAGAGGCGGACGTTTTAAAGTGAGAACTGGGGACTGTGGGTTGTTACCATGTGTAACTCCTTGCTGAACAAGGAGTTTTAAAATGTTCCTCCTTACTTAGTCTACTTTTAAAGAATAAATATTTTTACCTATGAAATAATTTGATCGAAAAGTGGTATCTTAGTACATTGATTATTTGCTGCTGATTTTGTATATCTGAGGGTGGTGTTTACTGATAAATTTTTCTTTTTTTTGGTCTATATAAGAAATTTGAAATGAGTATCAAAAAGGCAGGGTCAGTATGATCAAATCAAATATTCCCCTACTTGAATGAAATAGTCTATCAAAATGGCAATCTCTGATGCCTTACCGGCACTGTTTAGGCTTGCTATGTTTTAGAAACCTTGGGATTAGTGTTTATCTGTCCCATAAAGGACACAAATCATTTAGATTAGAAGTAATCTGATTGTATTGAAGTACAAATTATAGCACAAAGGCCATTCAAGTGGGTTAAGTGACCAGGGTTGGTAAACACCATATGACTGCTGATTGGTCGATGAAAGAGTATTAACTGAAAGATAATGATGGATTTTAATCCAAATCTCTAAAGTGCAACAGCTGTAGTACCCAAATGAGTTCACTCTCTGACAGAGTTTTAGGACACTAATTTATTTGTTCCCAACTATTTCTCTTGCACAAGAATTAATTTGAAATATAATTCACTATTCCTATATAGAATATAGCTATTCCATACAACTTGCTTTTATTAGATTTCTATACTGTTTTCAGTAAATGAGCTTGCTGTGATTTTTATGTGCATTGGAGAAATTGCAGTGTTTTCATTTCAGTGTTCTGCAGTATACTACGGTAAATTGTTAGTGTGATTTGGTTTAGGAAAATCAGCTGCTGGTCTTCCTTGTTCATGTCTTTTATCAACAGAGTATGAAGTCTTGCTAAGTATTAAAAAGAAAAAAGGGTGCTTATCACCAATAATAAATGACATAAATTTGTGGTTTGCTTTATTCCAGAGGGTCTATATGTATTTTTTAAATGGGAATTGCAGCGTGTAACAATGAATTTATGATATCCCAGGAGTCAGAAGTGGCAGCTGTTTAGGAGCACAATGTAACATTCTTTAGGGTGTGAAATGTAAAATTTAGGCAGGCTGTATATATTAATCACCTCAGTGTCGGGACTGTACTAGTTTTGGTGGTTGTTGCAATGAGTACTTTGCTAAGTTTCGGGTTCTCTCTTAAATTTTTTCCCCCAAAATTTGTGCTTACCCTGAAATATGCATGTTCATTAAAGGAATTAGATGAATGGCTGCAAAAGGAAAGTAATTTAAGTTTGTGGTTCCCTGGTGCATGTGTCTTTTTGGTTTGGGAACGTCAACAAGAGAACAGATGAAGTGGTTTTAAATTATCATTTACAGTCCGAGCAGTCAGACACAGGAAAACGAGTTAAGGTCCTTTAAAATGATACTGGTTTATGCTATCTGTCTTTGTGTCTAGAAAATGAAATGTGCATGATTAAACCATTCCTCTATTGTTATTCAGGATTTATTCAGATAATCTAGGTAAGATATGCCCTCGTGGCAGGAGCAGGCATTAGATCAACCTACATACTGTACCTACATATTGTTTTGAGAGCAAAAATGGAGTCATTAGTACCTAAGTCATGTTTTATCCTTTTGATGTAGACACACCTAATGTTATCGCAAGTATAAGTAGGTATGGATCTTTTCCTTTATATTTACAGTGTAATTCAAAATACAGTCAGGAAAACTTTAGCCGGTACACAAGTTCTTGGTGAATACCTTTGCAGAACTGGGAGGACATTGTTCAGTGTATGTTGAAAGGGGACCTTGAATGCAGTTATGTTAGAGCAGTATGAAATGTCTTTAGAAAATCATGACAAAAACTTGTGACTTACCTCTACTTGGTTTTGGAGTTTATGGAGTCTTTTACTGTAATTTCTTTTCTTATAAATTGAATAGATACTAAGTTATTGAAATGCGGGAATTTTCTCACTGAGAAGCTGGATAAAGCAGTCTTCCAATAAATGGTAACTATACTGCAGGTGCTATCTTGAGAGTTATTTGAGTACTATTTGAGCATTGGTTTCTGCATTTCGGTAATGTCTATTTTACTACTACTTCAGGGAAAGGGTAAAGCGAGAGAATCTGACAAGGTGACTGTATATGTCTTACATGTATGTGTGTGCGTGCATATGCCATGGCCCAGCAGTAGCGATGGGATATAGTGGTGTCACGTGTCATGCTTGCTCAAGGAGTTGTGCAAGAACTTTGTTCTGCCCAAAGTTAGGATAGAATAGACAACAGGATAGAGTAACCTGATAAATTTTGTTTCTTGTGTTGACAGACAAAATGTGGGTTATAACTTTTGACCTTTTGAATGTGGCTAATTGATAGGTGATTAGCTGTGTGAATCTTTTGGTCGTTGTAGTTTATGAAGCTGGGCAAACCCAAAGGTGGACGTGAGATTGTTCCCGTTCTTTGTATGCTCCAGTTAGCTTTGGGAATTTTTTGCAGTGTGGGGAATGTAAGACTGGGCCACAAGTATGCAATAAGAAACTCATGAAAAGGTCTGTCCTATGACTTTCTTCTGAGAATTTGTCATGATCCAATGTGAACCTTGAATATCTTTAGAGGTCAAGAGCTCCAGGCTGATCAATACCAGGATATTGTTATACTGTGGCTGAAGGTTCTGCTATAGCATCTGCAGTTGCACTGAGCTATAGAGTTAGCCCTTAAGATTCTTCTTTCTCCCTATTGCCTATTTTCTTGTTTTGTTTTGTTTTTTTGGGGTTTTTTTTGCTTATTTTTAGAAGAGATTTTTTATATATCAAAGGGGGAAAAGGGGTATTAAGATACAGCCCCATTTCCTGCAAAATATTTGTTGGTCATCTCTAGCAGAGCTACAACTGCCACCTGAGCCATGCCCGAGTTCAAAACATGAGCAGGATTGAGGAGGCTTTCACAGTGTCAGTCTAGTTCATGAAGGGTCTCCAAATTACAGACCTCATTGGTTAAAAGTGTTTGGAAAACAAAGCTGCTACCTCACTTAACTTCTTAGTGTCAATTTTGTTTCCTGCTCAAAGTTTGGGGAAAAGTCTTAAATGTTAAACACAAACAAAAAACCGTTTCAAAGTTGTTTCTGTAAAATTTAGAATTCTTGAGTTTTTCATTTTTTTCCATTTGTGACCCTTGTTGACAGTGCTCATGATGCTATTTAATTACTATGCAATTTCTGAAAATAACATTTTGACAAATTGATTGTTTTGTAGAGAAAACTTTAGCTACAAAACAGGGTTTTCCAAGGGAAGTAGAAAATGTAATTGGAAAATTTACAGCTGCATATATTTGGAAATTTCTTCTGGAAACCAAGTCCTTCATATCCATTCCTTTGCAAGGATATCTTGTGGGATCTCTACACTCTAGTTGCTTTCACATGTGGTTTCCTGTGGCAGATGACAGTCTGTTTCTGCTGACAGTTGAAATAGGCTTTCTTTGTTCATATCTTAGCTAAGGACTGATAAATATTTAAAAACAATAAAGTGACATTTAATTGACAGTTTGGGTTGGTGATTGAATTGCCATTTAGCACAAGCTGAATGAATTACAATAGCTGAGAACTCTCACTGATACTTGCCAGTTCTTTAATTGCTATACCTAATGAAACATGATTAAACAAATAAAAAAATTGATTTGTATATCATAAGTATTTTGTTAAATGAACTAGTGATGCCTAACCTTCCTGATTTTTGAGGGATAAGGAAGCATTAACATCGCAATTGCAAAACTGATGAGTCCCCATCTGGAGTTCAGGGAACTGGTTTGATTACTGCTCATGATGAGTTCAGACTGAGACAGGCGCAGAGAAGTTTTCTGGCTGGGGAAAAGGAGATCCTGTTTTTTTATGGGGAGAATTCCTTAGTCTTGGAAAAAATAGTCTAGGTGAAGTGGGAGGTTGTGGAAACACAGGAGAAGAGGAAACACCTGCCTTCTGATGCATTTATGGACTGCACACACCAGGAAAAGAGAATCTTTAAACCAACAGCCAGCACTGGCCCACAGCAAGTGGCTGGAGACCACCCTGGAAAGCCATGTATGGTGAAATACACGTCTGATTTTCGGAGCTTTGTCCTGGCTGAGGTACACAAGGACAGGACTTAAAGGTCTTTTTTGTAAGTCTTGTGTTTTTTACAGTGATAAAGCATAGCAGCAATATAGAAATTGATCAAGTGCATGGCTGAGAGAACATCAATGCATCTGCCTGGCTGCCAGAAATATTGTCAGCTCTGAACATGCAAAAATTTTGTCGGGTCCTAGATGAAAATTGAAATTGGTTTCTCTTTAATTCCCTTCTAGTTTTTGAGCCTCTAGGGTTCATATTTTCAGTCGTCTCTGCAAGGATTAGAGGGATATTTAAAAAGCTGGAGTTCCTAGGGATTTTTATGACTGCATGAGCCAGGCTTAAGGAAAATGCCTAATACTGCAAGATAGGGCTGCTGGCTCTCAGAATTCTGAACTGATGAGTGGAATGTCATAAGAAAGAGAGACATCAGATTGATAAACTCATTTTTCTTAAGTGAACCTTTCTAAATGTTCGATGTTTCAAAATACCATGTTTATGATGTCAACAGAGGAGGCATGTTCAATCCATTGGGTCTTTTAAGGCAGTAAGTTTGTTTAAAACTGTCTTTTAGCAGAAATTGTGCTCAGTTATCAGCTATTCAGCAGCATATAATGAGCACAGGTCAACTAGGTAAGCTAGTGTGAGAGAGCAAGGCCTTCATTAGTCAGGGGATCTATCACAGAAATTGTTTATCAAAAGAATATTTTGCATCATGAAGTCAACAGGAACATGCAAAAAGAATATGATTTTTTTTATTTCTTAATTAATAAAATGTTTAGGAAGTTGAAAAAACACCAAAAGTCTTCAAGGAATGTGACAGCTCAGACAAGGGAGAGAGATCTACTGAAATAAAGTACAGAAGTCAGCTTTACTGCAATCTTAAAGTTGCAAAAGGCTTTGAAAAGTGAATGACCGGAGAGAGATATCTCATGAGAGTAAAATGGGCTTCTGAAGAATATCTTCAGCTGTAAATGCTAAAGTAAAAGCTTCTTGTTGTGCACCTCAGCATTTTCAAGTGCAAAAAATATATATTCTGCTCACACGTCCATCTTTCTGGGGGTTATATTTATTTAGAGGAGATTAACGGCCAATTTTCAGTGTGACTGACTTCATCAGAAGTTTATCCCTTTGCAAAATGATGTTTTCACTTCTTATGGGAGCAGTATTCATGAATTTCTGTGAAGACTTCAGATTCATAGTTGTAAAATAAAGGTGGAAAAATATTTATATCCCTAAGGAGATGCCAGAATTGTATTCTGTGCAAGATGGCAGTATAAGACCAACTATGACTTGTGTAATTTTATTTGTCAGATCTTGTTGTGTTAAATAACTTTATTTTTATATTGAGTTTTAATTACATTTATGGTTACATGGACATTTAATAAAGCCATGTATTCTGCATATAGCTGCAGTAGGATGCATAGTTTGGTATTTGTGGTCTCTGCAGTAGGCAGCACAGTCTGGGATGATTTAAAGTAACTGACGGTTGTACTAACAGTCACTTAAAGGACAGTAAGGAAACTTTTTGTTAGGTGGCATGGAGAAACTCTACCTTGTGCCCCTCATTGCCTCTGGTTGCTTGTGTTGGGGGTGAGGAACGACAAACCTTTCTCTTTGCACATACTTCTCCAGATTTTCTTTCATTAGATGACCTCTACTTTTTCTTAAGAGCCAAGCTGTCATTTGGAGATGACTGGTGTGTTCTGTTCTTCTGCCCTGCCTCTGCCTCACATGGTATGAATGCTGGAGGAGGTGATGTGCTCATGCTGGCTAGAGGCATCTTCCTTCAGCATCCGCTGCAGTGTTTCCAGGAGGATCTCTGGTGATGCAGCCCTGTTGGCGTGGGCTGTAGCACCTGGGGCTCTTACAGTGTTGGGCCCCTGCAGAGACCTTTGCAGCCGCTGTCCCTCCCATCATGTGCAGTACATACCCTTATGATCTTTCTCCTTTGTGTCCTGATTTTCTGATGTTAATGATTTAAAGGCAATTTGGCCATATTTTGAAAATTCACTTCCTAAGGGGTAAGCTTAAGCAATACTTTATATTTGTTTCTTCTGTGTAGACAGTGATGTAACCTTTACGCTTGTGCAAGGGTTAATTCCCTGCCTCAGTGAAAGGTATTCATGTACCTAATGATTTAGAAGTGTTTGGAAAAATGCAGTGAATGTGTTTTCTGGTTTTCTCTGCTTGCTTTAGATCTTTATCAATGCACAAAAAGAGATTAAATTAGATGATTTAAGAAGAACACGTAGACTTACATAGTTTGAGCGGTTAATGGCCCCAGACTGGGGGAATTGCTATATTCTCTGTTAACCTTCTATAAATGGGTATGGCAGATGAAGTGAGTAAGAGGACGTCCACACAATCTGTGAGGCAGGCAGAAGATGTCAGAGTCGTTCTGCTTTTTAATTGATTTCTGGTTCCTCTGTGTGCATAGCATGGCAGCACATGAGCAGGAGGAGAAGAGTCAACGGAGATATGGGTGTAGGAAAAGAGATGGGGCTAGGCGAGAAATCATAAGATGGAGAACAGCTGTCAAAATGATAATGGTAGAGAGATGCAAGAAAAGGCAACAGAAAGAAACATCCTGTCAGCAAGAAAGAAAATTTCTGAGATTTCTTTAGGCCAAAGAAATCAGTAAGTTCTGCAGAATTTCATCTTGCTTCTTGGTTTCAAGGTTCCCTGTGGTTCCCTCTGAGCCTGTGGGCTGTATATGCCTTTTGCCACTGATCATAGCGAGAATCCTTTGCTGTTCTCAGGGTGTTAGTGGTGGGCCTGGCAGCACATTGTAACGAGTTCTTGATTTACTGCATGTCTGTTACAGTGCATCTTACCCTTTTTCTGTTGCGTATTTGAGAGGGCTATAGCCTCCTGACCTGTCTGATCTAAAATAAACTTAAACTAACCTAGTAGGTCTCCAAAAGTCTTATAAACTTGACAGCAGATGGCACATGCTTTTTGTTTAGCCCTGCATATACTATCTTGGTGGGTGGTAACTGCCTTAGGACAAAATCAGCATCCCACCAGTCACCATCTGGGATGGCAGATGATATGTGGGACTGTCATGAATAAGCATTCTGATGTTTGTAAATGTCCGAAGGAAGACACCGCTTGTTAGCACAGCAGTTGGTATGCAGTCAGCACTGCAAGAAGATCACTTTATGCAGTGATCAGCAAAAGCTGAATTGTGTGCCCTGGGTCCATCTTTGTAATATGGGTGGGTGTAAGATGGTTCTTCCATTGCTTGTTCATTTTTACAGTGAACTTGAATAGCCCTTATTTTGGCAGACCTTTAGTCTTTGTTAGTGCTTTTGTGATAAAAATAATTCTTTTGTTTCTTAGGTTCTGTGTCAGAGGTGATGTTTAGATGCCTCATATCTGATCATACCTGATGAGCACAAATACCCACTTCCCTCATCTTCTCTGTCCCTGACTCTATGCACTAAGCCTCTTTTTGAAAACTACTATTTAGACCAGTTTTGGTTGGAAGGATCAGATGTCATTCATGTGACAGGCTCTTTAAGTAGAGCATTTTAGATAGTAAAGCTAGTCCCGTAGGAAGCTCTGGGTTGTATCAATTATAAAGAAGAAATCCATGCATCTATCATGCAGTTTGCTTTATACTGCGGTTAAGACATCTATTTTGATTTTTGTTTAAGAACGTTTTATTTGCACTTAGCTGGTATGTGTATCTGCTGAAATGGGTACGAAACAACAGTTTAATGAAATGGAATCTAGTGAATCAAATAGCTGACTTGGCTGTTCTTTTTCTCAGTACCTTCAGGATACTTGGTGCAGAATATCTACAAGAGTGCAGGACTTAAAATGTTTATGTGGTTTGCTGCTGTTGGAATTGCCAATGATTCTTTGGTATGAAGGTTTTGGGGTAGGGGGAAATATACTTTCTGAGTCTCTTCAGGTGTTTCTGCTTCTGAAGTACGATATCCAAATAGTATACTGATTTTATACAAATGAATAATAAAAGAGAAGAAACCCAAACTATAAACCCTACATGAATTCCCAATTCAAGTACTACCTTTCAACTTAAAATGGAAAGGTTAGAGGTATGTCCAAAAGTTTATCAAACCTAAAGGAAATTAATGCAATAGTATGGTTGCACTGGCTGGAATGCAAAGAAATGAGCAGGGTTTGTCTGTCAGATTTGTATGAGCAAATGCATTCAGACTCTATGAGGCTTGTAATTGAGGGGACAGTAGGGTGGATTATCTGCAGCATGGAAGCACATGCCTGTGCTATTTCTGGATCAGGGTGTGAAGTGTCAGCAAAAACAGTGAAAGGCTGCCTCATTCTTTATGAATGGAAGTGTGTGTTTTAATGTGGAATTAGATGGGTATTCAAAATGGATTTTTTTCATAAAGCAGTTGCTAAAGCCTGAGGTGACTGGCAGCTTGAGTTTAGGAGAAGTCTGTGCAAGTCTGTGGATGGGCAGGAGGAATTAGGGAGTGGCCATATTTTTGACTCCACCAGAGGACTCTCTGAGTTAAATATTAGCACAAAATATGCTTACCCGTTGTTCCTTTAAACAATGAAAAGGGGAAGTGAAGGGTTACATTCAAGGCAATGTCAGTTTTAACGTGGTCCATTCCTGCAGGTGGCTTCAAACTAGGTGATCTGCTTGCCTGTTCTTCTGATCTGTCACTGCCAGTTGCATAATTCTCCTATAAGTTGATCATAAATCTTAAGTAGTTTATAAGACAAAGCATATGTCATGTCCCTTTACCTTTGTCCTCTAAGGGAACATTGCTTTAAATGTTTTTTCTCTTCCAAAAGAGAAAATGAATAGTTTAGATGGACATTCACAGTCTCTTATGGCTGACTAATCTGGGATCATCTTTTTAGGAGCATGTTGGGATTGACATTCACTGCTACTGATTATGCTTGCAGTTTTGAGCAGGGTTTTCTCTTAGAATTCTTAGTGCTGTCAACCAAGCCAATGTGCCTCAATCTCATGCTATTTCTGAATGTAGCTTGTTCTTTATTCATGCCCAGTTACTCTTTTCACACAGTCCTCAAAGTTCTTGCTCTTGTATCCAAGAGCTCTTTTGCAGCATTACCAGGCTTTATTGTGAATTAATGGTTTCCAGTCCAACTCATAGTCAGCTCCTAGCATTGTCAGGCTTGTGCTATATGAACAAGAAGGCTGTCTACTCTTCCTGGCTTTCCGTTGTGTCTTCCTTTTATGCTCAGGTGAATCCTTGATATTTTTAAGAAAGGTAGGAAATGATTTCAGCTTCCTGAGACCAAAGCTTTATGTACTCCTCAATGTGATTATGCTCAAGCAAGATAAAGCAACAGCCAGGTACAAGTACCCTGTGGGAATTTCCCATTATGTGAGTGGATTTTGATCTTTATTCACACAAGTTCATGCCTAAAACCTTTTCTTGCAATTAAAATAGGTGCTTTACTAGAAGTACCTTACATCTTGTACCAGTTCTCCAATTAGTTAAAAGCCATTTTCTTTGCAGTGGGTATTAAGTTATCTTATGTTTTAAGAGTTGATTGTAAAACATGTAGTTTGCTCTTTTGAAAAAAAAACAAACCTAATTTTTTGTGATCCTTTTATTGTTCAAAGAAGATTCAAACTATATACTCTACATCATTTTCCTTTTATAAGTTTGTTTTCAGCTCTTCTGAGTTGTATAATCTGGTGGACATGCATTAAATTTGTGTTCTATGGGGTTTTTTTCTATGTAGGAATGCAAGAGGAGTCCTTTGATTTAATAGAATACTTGGATACAATGCTTTGAAAGATGCAAGTAAAGAATCCAACCTAGCAACTTTTTAGAAGTCTAGAGATTTAGGAAATAGTCTTAGAAATCTTAGAGACAATATCATTCAGTTTATTTTATTGAATTAGTAATTGATAAGACAATTCTGTAGTCTCAAGGAAGCAGATTGTGAACATGGACAAAATTGGGAATACACTTAAAAAAAACTCACTTTGTTCATTTTTACTTGGAAAAATTAAGCTTTTTTTTTTTGTTTGTTTAAGTTTTGGTCTGTTGTTTGAGGCTATTAAAATGACCTGTACTTTTAAACCTTTAACCTTTTAAATGCATCCCACCTATCTTTTTCATTGGTTTTTGCTGGCTGCTTCACAATTTGGCAGGTGATATGTCTTAATCCTGGCTCTGTCCAACAAAGAACTCATTTAAGTCTGTCTGTACTTTTGCAGTTTTTTTAATCCTTCCTGGATGTTGCTTTAGAATTCTATAATATTTGGGGTTTAGGTCTTTGAGAGAAAACTAGAGTTTGTGGATGAAATAATATATAAATATGACCCAATACTGACAATCGATGATGTCTGGTATGTCGTGGACTTTTTTTTGTTTATGAAGACACTAAAACAAAAGACTGGACTATGTGGTACCTTGCTGAATGCGTTGCAATTAACACACCATGGGTGGCAGTGTGGTTATCAGAAATATTTTATGGGTTTATACAACAGACTTACTGATGGAGAAAGTTAAAGTAGCTGAGTAGCCATTTTCCTGGCAGGTCTGTTCTCTCTGATAGACTTATGCACGTGGTAGGCAAGGACAAAAGTCTAAGATGACACATACAACCATGTGTTGGACACTTTGTGCATCTAGATGTTTTTCTACAATTAGATAAGAGTACTTAAAGTAGAGTGCAAGTTGACTGAAGGTAAGTAATGGCTTAATGACAGATTCCCAACTAGAAGACACCAACTTGTCAAATGGTTCATCAAGCCATTTGTCATGGTAATGTTGGAGAATGTTCTATTCCTTTTGAAGCATAATCCAAGATAGCTGTCTGGACTCCAAACTTGGTTAACTTTCTTGGCAGCAGTCAGATGTGTTGTGCCAGGTGAGGACTCTTTGTCAAATAAGTTGATGTGTAAATCTATTGTTAATGTTAAGCATGCCAGGTATCTGTAAGTATAGGGGCTAAAGAGGAAAGGATCAACCTTATAATTAGAACTAGCTGCAAACATGGGCACCATGCAACCACAGTCTGATAATCTAAGTTGAGAATGATTTTATTTACTGTGGTTTAGCTGAGCTCACAGTCTACTACAATGGGTCTAATTTTAGGTTTCCTTAACGTGGACAATTTCAAGGCTGGTAGAACAAAACAAAATACTAGCTACTTGAATGTTTTCAGCTTTCTGAATTACCTTGTACTGAACAGCTAATGTTTGTGTTGTGAAACAACCATCTGTTTTTAAAGAGAATCTTGTTCAAAATGTTAAATATTCTAAAATGTGTTCGTGAAGAGGCTGTCAGCCATTTGTCATACTACACCATTCACAACTTTTCATGCACAGGAATAGCAAGCTGACTTCCTATTCCTCTTTGATTCCAGCATCAAAATGCAGGCTAAAAAATTACTTAACCTGGTTTGCTCGGTGTGCCATGATTAATTGATTATTCTTTACTTGTCACAAGGAATAAAAATGTATTTACTTCTCTTAACCATCCAGTTTTTACTGTAACTTTCAATTAAAATATGTGTTTTGTGAGCAGAGATGAAAAATAAGAAAGTGTTGATCAAATGTGTATGGATGGGTAATAAATAGTTTGACAGGTGGAAACATTGCAGAATATGATGCCTCCTTCAGGAATTTCAGAACAAGATGAAGATTAAACATGGCAGTTCTCTGTTTTGATTTGTACTGAAAGAAAGAGGAACACATCTTCTGAAAGGAAACTGGTCCCTTAAACATATGGGGGATTTTTCAAGGTTGGCTTCAAAATAGTCTCTCGTGCTTTTTTAACACTGTAGGATACTGTGCACCAGGCACTATGCATATGCTGTTCACCACAGTATCCCAATAGAACTTGTTGCCCAGATGGTGCAAACCATATGCCTCTCGATAGTTTATCTATGTTTGGGAAATACTGTCTAAAAATATAAGAAAGGTCATGAGACTTCTCAAAAGCAGCTCTAGGGAGTTTCTTTTGAATAATGCCTCTAGTGAGTTTCCTTTAAATAATGTTCTGGAGGTATTCATGCTGGTTGCTTGCTTTTTTCCTTTTTTTTTTTTTNTTGGTATGTGTGAGAGATGAGGAACCATGGAATCATAGTTCCTCCAGTGCAAGACCGCAGCTCTTAAGGCATGCACATGGACTTCGCTGGTCCATCTGCATGGAGAGTTTTTCCCTGTAGGAGGCGCTTGATAGGTGTACAGCACAAGGCTCTGTCTTGGGTCTCTCTTTTTCTACTTTTTCCCCCGGTTGTCTGAATGAACCTTTTTGGAAATGTAACAAAAGCCAGTTCATTTTTCTATTTGTTCCCGTGTCTTCTGTAATTCATTTGACTATTTCCAAAGGCTAAAGGAGAGAATTCTCTTTGACCATATGTAAGTTGTTAAAATACATTTTCTGTTTTGCTTACCTGGCACAGATCCACAGAGGGATGGCAGTCTAATTAAATTTCCAGCATAGTGGTTCTTTGAAGTATCAACTAATTAGAAATGGGCATTGCAAAAGTTTAGACCAGCACTCAGGAAAAGAATGCTTCATGTAACCATCACTAATTCATTAGGATAACCAAAGCTCATTTCCTTTGAGTAAAGATTTGCACATTCTCACCTACAGCATTGTACTATATATAATACTTCTTTGTAGCTCGTCTGAAAGCACAACTCTGTTTAAAAGTAAATTAGCTAAACTGAAAGGCTAATTGCTTTGAGCTTCATGTACAAAGGATGTCCACACTTAGATTTCTTTGCCAGCTGCAAGAGGCTGAGAAGATGTGGTTTCAGAAATCCCAAAAGAGTATCTCATGACACCTAAGCTTTTTAATGTGGTGTCATAAATCACTAATTTATTCTTGCTTCAGTATTGCTTGCAGAATCTAGTCTGGTAGATCACACTTCCGTGTACTGGGGAGGAAATGTGACAGGGGGACAACTTGTTTAGTCTGGTAACAGTTTATGTCAAATACCTGAAAAGCTCTTATACTTGCCTTGCTTCCTCTTATGATTTTGATCAGAGTAAAAATGAGTATGTGTGGTTTGATGCAGAACTTCAAGTACCTATGAAAGGTGAATATGATATACAGTCCCTTTACAGACTTAGATTTTTTCTGGATCACTTCAGCTAGATGTTTTCTAACATATTTGAACACTTTTCTTTGTTTCCTCTTTTTTTTCTTGATTTCACAGTCTCATCTTTCAATTTTTAATTGGGTCTAGTCATCTACATCATCTAATAAATACAACTACAGCGATATAGCACTGTCTTTGTAATGTGTGTGTCACTCCAGTGTGATTCACAGGATCATGTCCTTTTTGAATGGGATATTTTAATTTGTGGATATTGTTATGTATCAGCCTCTGCTGAGACTTGACACACTGTGCTGTATCCAGGTTATACAAAAGTGGGAGTTCGCAGGATTGATGTATTGTATTTTCCTCATATGCTAATTCCCATCCTTTCTCCCTTTTAATGAAATCATACTCTTGTTTTTAGTCTTAAACCAACTTTTAAATACTTCACAACCCCATCTAAAACACTTATTCTTCACAGTCTCATCTATGACTCTAAATTATTTGATTTTGCAGAATATAATGATCATGTAACTTCTCTTTATTCTCAGTTTGCTGATTATAGTGTCAAGTAGCTGCTTCTGTTATGTGATAATGTTATTGAGCTACGTGTAAGCCTGAGGAACAAAATGGCCCCATTTCATATCTGATTCCTGGTGAGTGAGAATAAGTACCATCTAGAACTCTTAAAAATCTGTCTGCAGTGAAAAGCTCTTTTTGAAGGAAAAAGACGCTTGCCAGATGCTTGCATAAATTTGAGTGACTAGGAAATGCAGAATATAGGAAGAGTGCTCCAGTTTTTTGGTTTGTGGTTGTTTTGTTGTTTTTTTTTTTTTTCAATTATAATTTAATGTGAATGTAGAGGTTTCATAAGTGTAAAGCTTGCTGATTGCCGTCTAAAGAAAGGGTCTGCATTCATTTCTTGCTGCAAGTACAGGTCCTCTCCAGGGTCAGACCAGTCAGAGTATGCTGCTACATTTCCTCCTAAAGCCAAGGTTTAAAATGTTCAACGTAGGTATTTTTTCAGAAGTGCTTTGCATCTGCTACTCCCAGCAGTTGTTGGGAGGTCAGTGCTGCTTATAATCAGATCACCTTTTAATTTAGATATAGGCCTTTAGGCAGAGTTATTTTAAAATTTCAGCTTGTGATTTTTAATTCTTAAATTAGTAGCAAGAGATTGCTCTAAGGAAACATTAAGCCATTCTATGATTTGTCTTGTGTTAATGCAACTGAGACAGTACTTTGTAGTAAAAGTGAGTTTAAAACTATCAGTTTGTAAATGCAAAAGTTAAATTTGGACAGTGGATTCTTCTTGGTTGTCTGAATGCTAATTTTCTTTCTAGACTGGCAGCTGGGATGCAGCCTTAGGGTGTAAGGTGCAGTGTTTGAGTTCTTGCTATGCTCAGTTTTTCATTCTGGGTGTGTCCACATTAAGAACATTTTTGGTAAAGTTTTAGGCAAGTGTCCTAATTTTCTCCATTAACGCTGCTTTGGTTCGTATTTCTGCAGTCTCAGACTTTATCAATCAAAAGGTTGTGTTCCTTTGGATGAAAGTAAATAAAAATGTGCAGTCTAGGAGTGTATGTATCTCTTGCTTCAGTGATAATGGGCTAATGCAGTACCAGGTTGATGCTTTCCAAAATAAAGCGCCTTTGAAAGGTTCTGGTGCTGTTGCAGGTACTCGGCAGCAGCTGTCTGCTCCATCAGTCTGCCTTTGGGACCGTGCAGATTTCTGATGCATGTGTTTGGCTCTGACACTTTTAAATGTATCCAAACCAGCTGAGTTTCATTAATATCTTAGAGATTATTGAAATAATTACTGAATTATATTTGGAATTATTATTTGCTTTCTGCAAGCAAACTTACGAGATTTCTGATAAGCCAGGATTTTTAGGCTGTTACCAATTCTATTATTAAGTAATTATATTTGTATGTTTATAACATCTAGAACAACGTAATATAAAAGCACTTGTTTCAAAACCGTTTACTTCAGGGAACAAAAACTGCAATAGTGCTGTTGAAATGAAAATATACAGAAAACAAAGGAGTAGGGGAAGTTATTTATGGTTTAAAAAAATACATTGAAAAGTAACAAATACCAAAGCTCTAAGCAGATTAAATTTTCAGATGAAAATGTCATCTAAGCTCAACTGAGTCGAGGATCTTGGTTGCTTGCCTTGAAATATGATACTTATGCTTAAATGATTTAGTATGACAGTGTCTAGCTTAGGTTTTCAGGATCACTAGTATTTAGTTTTTAAAAATGATCAGGTTCCTGGACACTAAAATTATTTTTCATAATTATTTTTTGTTTTAATATTTGATGTGATGGATATCTTAATGTATTGTGGGGTTTTTTTGGTTTATTTGATGACAGAACTGTCAGTTATATGAAACAAATACATGACTACGACTATGAACTCTGTTTATTTAGAATACTTGATTGCTGAATCATGCTTGAGGAAGAATTTCTACAAATACTAAAATTTTAAGCATGGGCTAAAGTTAGGAATGTGACGAAATAGTCCATCCCACCATATAAATGACTCTTTAAATAACCTGTTTCTGAAGTTGTTTCCATTCACGTACCTGTGCCAAAGAACCAAACAGACTTTCTCCTGGTAATATACTTGTCTGGATAACAAGTGGAGCGTTCTAGTATTGCTTTTGACTACACTGTTTTGGGTGCAATTGCTTTTGTGTTTTGTTTCGTGTGCCTGGAGATGTGGTCTTTCTTATTCCTCTTGTCTAGTAGAGTGGTAGGTACACACAACGATCTCTGCTGCTGTGGTACCTGGGCTGAAAAAGGGACCTCGTATTTGAAGCCGCTTTGCTTCTAAAAGCTGAATATAGATGCAGTCTTGCCTGGAAAGAGCTCTTCTGCGCAGCCCCCCGAGCCAGCCTTCGACTGATCCAGAATATTTGGGTGGCGCTGGGAAAGAATAAAGCATAAAAGAGCAAGTTTTTTAGCCAAGAAAACAGAAATCTTTTCTATTTGAGTTACCTTAGTCCCTTTTCACCCTTACAAAGAGCCCTCTCCCCTTCTTCTCTACTGGCTTAGCAGCACACTTTAAATAAAATACGCACCTACGCACCTCCTCCTCCATATATATAAAACTGTTCTTTGGTTCATTTATCATGAGATTTTTATTCTCTAGGGACAAGTGCATATTTCAGGCTCTTGGATTGTTGTCTAGGGACTGTAATTTACTGGGAATTTAGATATCTCCCACAAGACTAGCTTCTAGCTGGCATTTCTCTGTCTAATAGTTTTAATTGTAAGGGTATTGATGGACTACTCTATACATCATCTTAATGCTTGTTTGAAGGCTGAAAATTTGGGTGTATATAAAAATGGAAAGTATTCATTAGTCTCACTGGGACAGTCTCCTGTCTTCCAGAGTTTCAGTAACATCTCTGTCAGCATCCTTTTTGTTGAACAATTGTATTTGGGGCAGTGGGTACTGCTGTGGGCATTGGAAAGTGAAAAGCTCTGCAACCAGTGTTTAGAGAGGTGGAGGAAATGTATTTGAAAATAATCTTAACCTCTGCTAGAGATGCAGTAATGAACCTGCTTTAAAATAGAGAGCTTGCAGAACAAAATAATGAGTTGTGAGTTGCCGTTGTGCACAGACTGATGTATTGCCAACTTATTTCTGAGCTCTGCCGTGTGTCATAAATGCATGTATTTCTTTATTAAGCAACGCCTCTGCAATTTGGAACCTTATTTGTTGTAACTGGTCTTTTGTTTGTGTTGCATAGCATTTAAAAAAAAATGCTGATTTAGTAGTAAGCATTATTAGTTGGCTTCTAGTAACAATTTTGTCTGTTTGCTTTGTAGGTATGAAGCGTCCATTAAGTCCTGACCACGTCTTTGAAGATGGGATTATGAATCAACCAGCTGTTCTACGGGGCTTTGAAGAAAAAGGACTGAGGAATGACAGACAGGACTATCAATTAAGCAAAGAAAAAAAGAAGATACTGTTTTCTTTCTGTGAAGTGTGCAATATACAGCTGAACTCTGCAGCACAAGCTCAAGTTCATTACAACGGGAGGTCTCACCTGAAAAGAGTAAAGCAGCTAAATAATGGAAAACTCCCTACAAGTACAGCTCCTGGCACTTTGTTTGCAAGTACAAGCACAGGTACATGATTAGTATGAGATGTTGGATTTTGGTCAAGAGTACTGAAGAAGCTTTTAAGCTCTGCCTTCCCCACCCAACATAACCATTAAACTTAATGCAGATTAATACTAGTAGTTAATAATAGTTTGCCACATTCAGAATTAGTGGTGTATTTATTTTTCTGTGAAGCCAACTCGTATTAACGCAATATTGCATTAATGCATGATTAATGGCTGTGTTGGGCCTTGCATAGTTGAGATATAGTCTATTTTAAAAATAGCTGTTGAGGATTCAAATAGTCATGTATTTTGTCATCTGCTTTTGTTCCCAAGACAAAGTTCTGAAGGGATGCTGTGGGAACAGAAGTGTAGTGGTGGGAAGAGGAAGAGGAGAGGTGGAACTGAGAGCCTTGGCCCTTTCATTGTTTCTGCTTTCAGTGGTCTGGGTTTTAATTACTCTCATTCAAATGAGAAGTAATTTGAAATAATACTTTTTCCTTATTAGGCAAAACAAAGGTACCAAATGCTTGGGCAAAATGTATTTAACCTATAATGGAAAGGTGCAAAGTGCCAAATGTGCTTTCCTGTTAGTTTTTTTTTTTCAGTGTTAGCTCACAGCTATTCTGAAAAAAATTTAGTATTTCCTTCTCTATGCAGATAAGAAAGTGAACACATAGAACAAATGATTCAATCTTGTATGGTTTTAAGGGTAAGGATTCTCCTTCCCTTTTTTAAGAGGTCCTGGTATCCCATAGGGTCTCTTGCTTTGATGTTCATAGTTTAAGAATTTTGCTGCAGGATTATCCTTTTGCCGTGATGGTCCAACAGCATTGAAGAAAATTTGTTAGAGCACTTTAAGGGTGTTTTTTTGCCGACAGTTGAAATAGATACTTTCTTTCTTCCTTTCTATGTATTTTGTTAAAGAAAATTCAAGGGGGTTTGACGTTCTGTAGAATCCAAAACAGTCAAAGTTCATCTTAAAAAGTACTCTTTACCCCAAGCAAGTATAGCAAGTAATCTTTTCTGGTTCTGAGATAAATAAAATGCTACAGATTTAAGGAATTATTGTCTAGAACAAGCAAAATTTGCTGCTTATTAGCACTTGGTATTGATGAGGTAACAGATCTCAGTCTTCATGAAAAAAATTTTTATTAATTTTATTAGAGGTTTTTTTAGTAGCCGCATGAGGGGGTTTGCTTAGGGGGTTTTGTTTTTTTTTAGAAACAGTCAAACTGCATTAAAGGGTTAATTCTTGTTAACTGAATTTGACTTTTCTTGAAGTCTGTGGTATTGTTTTGTTTTATTTAGACCCAAGGAGTGTAAGGGTATCACTTGGGTAAGACTCATGGTCCAAAAGATTATATTCCTACTGAATAACACATAAATGACTCAATTGTGTGCATTCTTAGAATAACTTACTGGCTATGAGACATTGTAAGTTAATTTAAAATCCTCTTCAAATTTGAAACATTTGCACTGTGTGTTTTCTTTTGCTTTTTGTTAGCTGGACCCCTGCACATGATGTCTTTGCAGTCATTCCTGGGGACTGCAGCTGATGCTCTGGCACCATTGCTCAAAGAATGCTCTGATGCTGAGAATATTTTGTGTTTGCTGGAATACATGCTTTGGGGTTACTGTATAGCTTAGGAGTTAAAATTCATAGAATCATAGAATGGTTAGAGTTGGAAGGGACCTTAAAGATCATCAGTTCCCACCCACCCTGCCATGGGTAGGGACGCCCCCACTAGACCAGGTTGCTCAAAGCAACCTGCCAGGGATGGGGCAGGATTTCATGTTTCTTTCTGCTGTTCACTGATGTCTGTATTAGATTATATCCTGGTTTTTTACTAGTTATGCGTGTTGAAATAGGCATTCTGTTTTCATAGCTGAGGGATGTTAGTTTCATATTATTTAAAAGAAAGAAATACCCTGCATAGGCAGCTTATTATCATTATTGCGTAGACAATTTAATATACTGCTTAAGAGCCAGTACGAAACCAAGATTTACTGAAATGTACTTCTCAAAGAACACTTTCCAAAAACAAGTAGAAATTAATTTTCTTATAAATTGACATTATCCTGGTTCAGCTTTAATCCACATCCCCTGGAGTGTTATTATCCCTTGTAATGGGAGTCTGCCTTTCCCATTTCTTTGGCTAACGTTGTAAACAGAATTAATTGTGCAGATGGTGAGAGAACAATTATATTCACCCCACCTCACCAGGACTTTATTCCACGTGTGAAGGAAGCAAATAGCCCCTCTTATACTTCACTGTTAGAACTACATCCCCTTCTAATGAACCAGGTAGTGAACAGTTCAGCACACCTCAGGAAGCTTTCTGCAAAGGTTCTTGCTAATCTGTGCTTGGAGTTTTCCTCTGTTTCCATAGGATGAGTATGAAATTAATAACATTCCTGTTGGAAAATAAGGTGACTGTAAAATACACATGACTATACATATTCATTGACAGTAGAGAAATGAGGATTGCAGACCTGCCAGAACTGTCTTGATCCTGTGTGACAAAACTGATGTGTGCATGATCACTGCTTTCAGTCCCCTTGACACTTGGTGAACTTTCTTCCAAATGGTGATGAACGCAAAGGAGTCATGAGACATATTTTGATATTTGCCCTCTTCTGAGGTCCTCTCTATGACAGATGGCCTCAGGTTGTTATAAAGTATCCTTTTAATTGTTGACTTCCACTGTGTTTCACAGCTACAACCTCAATTTGTTGCTTGTAGATTTCAGTAATTGGTAATGAAAAGTTTACTAAGATTCAATAACTGTGGAATTCCAGTTCTTGGCAGTAATACTTTACAATGTATAGATGAAGGAGTTTTATATATTTAAAGTCTAGATATCTTTTGTAGAGATAACTTTAAAGTTACTTCTTTATATTTAGTGTAAGATTGTAATAGAATTTAAAAAGGTATTTAGCAACATATTTTTCTAAAAAGCCTACTCTGTTTATGTAGATTCTTGTTTATTTTGTCACCTCCACCCCATTACTGAAATCTAGAAGTTATTTTACCTCTACTTGCAATTTCAGTTACTTTACAGCAAGTAAAATTGCATATAAAATAAAGTTTACAGATGCTTTTATTTATATTGATTAAATCAGTAAGTTGATTGATTAAATTAGAAGGCTTTGGGGATTTGATCCACTCATTGAACTTCTCAGTTTCTTGAGATTGGTGTTAAAAATTATGTGTGTGAGGAAAACAGTATTCTACTGGAAAAGCGTATTGCACACAATGTTAGAGCCTTGGCTACTGATTATTAGTGATTGTTCATTACCATTTGTACCCATCCTGTCTTACCGCAGCTCAGGCTGAGTTTGTCAGTGATACCATCCCCAAGGGCCATCCCTCTCCTTGTGCCAGGCATATCTGATGTTCGGCCAGGCTTCTGCCAGAAGGAAATAAATGAATTTTCAGGGAAACAAGAAAGTGTGTATTTGCTTCTGCAGCTTGAATTGGAAATTATTTCAGTTATTTCCTATAAGCAGGAAAAGAAAGGGTAGTTTCTGGCAGCTTTGGTGAAATGTATTTTGGACTGGGCCTGCTAAAAGCTTTTCAGCAGCACGTCTTGCTGGAGCCTGCAGTGGGTCAGGTCTCGGCTCCTCGGGGTACCTGAAATCCCACTTGCCACCCCGAAAACAAGGGCTAAAGTATCTGCTCTTCAAGGGGAGAGGAACCAGTTTTGAGACCATGGTACGACCCTGGCTAATTAAAGGTTGCTTGCCTCCTTGTCTGCTGACAGATAGCTAGTGAGTTAATTGTTTAGGAAATGAAGAAAGGAGGGGGGCAGCGTGGCTGCGGGGTCGCAAGGCTTCCACGAGATGGTGCTGCAGCCCGGGCGATTGAGCCAACGAGCCCAGCTGCGAGGTTTGTTGCCTTGTTCTGCCTCTATTACTTTCTTAAGCCTTTTTTATTAAGCAAGCTATCTGTAGGGATAACAGCGAGTTGTTTGTTAATATACGCTGTGGCCAGTTTTGTGGACGACTTTGTTATATTTCACCCGGTTCTCATTTGGAGATGACACTGATTTTGCTCCACAAATTCTCATTACTGGGGTGGTATCTCATGGTGAATCTCCTGATTCTTACTCCTTTACCCCCATGCTAAGATAGGAACGGTTACTGCAGTTTTAAGACTGAGTCTACTAGAAATACCTATAGAAGTCCAAATTTTACAGATCTCTGGAAATGGGTAGGGCAGTTTCATTTTTGTTACAGAAAGTGCCCAAATTCTAGAAGTGGGCAAAGCAGAATAACTTTTTTTCTAGGTACTAGGATGGTTTAAACAGCAAATGTGGTTTAAGGTCCACATGCGGCTCGTTAATGCCCATTTGAAGATCTTTCTTTAGGTTTGGTTGGAAGTGAGATTGGGAGGTCAGTCCTCTGGCAGTATATTCTGGTAGCAGCTTTGCTTGTTTGCTCTTGAAATCTCTGACCCTGCAGGACTAGGACAGTTTTGGAAGTGCTATGGGCCCTTATGCTGTGACTCTTTGTAGGGAACAGGCCTATGAGTTAATGTGTTCCCCTGTCATACTGAGGAAATAATGACAGGATGATTTCCTGAGAGATTATCAACACACAGTTGTGTGAATTGGCTCACAGCAGTGACAGCCAGGAATGTGTTGAACTAGCAAAATAAATATTCCAGCTAGCCTTAAATCCACATGCCCACCTCTTGGCCTGGTGCATATGAGCTGCATTTTTTTTTAATTATTTTTTAAATGAAACTGTAAAGAATTTACCATGCCAGGCGACGAGATCAGTGCAGGATTGAATGATGGTCTGTTACAGTAGAATAAAGCTGTAGTGCATTACTCGGATTTCAGGGGAGGTTTTCCTTGGCTTTTAATTGTCAGATGAATCTGATCCTAAATGGAGGTCTTTGTATGTAAGTTTGAATCCTTAGCTGGGCCAAGACTAGCTTTCTGACAGGTAGCTTAGTTGCCATCTAAAACTGCTTTGTGCCAACTTACTGGAGAATTTTTTGCTTACTTTAAGCCTCTTGATCTAGGTCCTCAAATTCCTTATCAATGTTTGTCTTTCATTTTTCTAAAAAAAAGAACAAGGATAATCTGACTTTTATTACAGAAGATCTTTATGAATTATTCCGCCAAGTACTCAGAGGAATGTTAAGCAGTAATGAAAAGTGTCTTGGAAAAGTTTGTGAGCTGAGTCCTACTAAATGTATGCATGCATAGCTGTAGAATTGTGTATAAGACTACCAACAAGAGAAGAGGAAGATGATAGTAAAAAGCACTGTGAGTTTACTCTTTCTTGTCTTATGGCAAATCCTTTTTTAGACTTGTAGACAGTCAGCACTTGTTCTGCCTTCCATATCTGCTGTCTACAGCCCAACATTTTGGAAAGCAGTTTGAAAAAAGCTGCTGCTGTGGGGGCACAAAGTAGAGCAACAACTCGGGGCTTTCTTCCTCTGCCCTCCATGTGAAAGGGAGGTTGTTCCCCATTTTGCTATCCTATATTGCTAGTCTGTTTGGAAAAGATTAGACTTAAGTCTTTTAAACTTAGTAAAAAGCAAAACTATTACCTTTCCCCAATATAACAATAAATAAATAAAAGTTACATTCCTGTAATGCAAGTTAGATTATGAGCTGCTGAGAAACTGAGTTTTTAACTTCTTTCTATAGGGTATGTTGACTTTTCATACTCAGTGGTCTTTTGAAAGAGATTGCATTTGGTAGTTGGTTCCACATTCCTTCCATCACTTGAGTATCTTCCACAACTTACTTAAGAAATATGTAATGTTGCATAAATTAACATTTTTCTTACAATATGAAATGTATTTATGATAAATGATTGCTATTTTTCTTTTACAGCAGTCATGATTAGCTGCTCTGAAATTAAGGGTCTTTATTCTATTGTTTTGGTGCACTTGATGCTCCATCAACATTTTATAATGTTGATTATGAGAGTTAATATCAAGGGACAGAGCTGACATTAAAGATGACTTCTCATTTGCTAATAGCTACAAAATGTATCTATAATAATTTATTCTGTGTTTGGGTAGCTGCACTGTGAAAGTACTGGTAAAATTCCTAAAAATAATAAGTAGATTATATGTATAATTACTGGTAGTCTTCAAGTAAAAAAAAAAATATGGAAAATTATTGTTTCATTGAGGTTGGTTGATTTTAAGTAATTGTCAAGTTGCATTAGAGCGAGACATTCAAAAATTCCCTAATGGAAAAAAGAAAGCCCAACCTTTTTTGATGTTGGTAAAGGTTGTCAGACTGATTATTTATTTGTAGCCTTGACTTCATTCTCTTAGAGGTGGGGAGCACAGGAATTACATTTGTAAGCAAACAAACGGACTATGTAGCTAGTATGGAAAAAAGCAGTTTATGGCAGGTGATGCTTTGGGTGGAGCAGGCTAGGGTTTCAAACTAAAGTTGGCTACCAAAGTTGGCACTCTTTGCTACTAGCTTGCATAAATATATTCTTATATCAAGACTCTCTGCAAAATTCCTTCTTGGAGAGTTTGACCTGTCTTCTGGGGCAGTTATGCTGTGGTGAAGAACCAACATTTAAGACATCAGATGTTCTAGAGTCTAGGACCAAAAATACAGCTGCTCATCAGCCATGATTTCAAGTTGAGAATGGCTGCAGGAGAGGTGATGACACAGCTGCTTAGGTGTCACTTAAATAGCCTGGGCAATGGCCTGGAGAGCTACTGAAATCAGTTGAGTTTGTGTTGCTGCAAGGGCTTCTTCAATCTCTCTTTGAAGGATGTGATGCACAGTTTACAGGTGCAGACAGCTGAGATTAAAAGGGAGCTATAAATGCAGAGCCATCGTTTTTATTCAGTGCACATTTCCAACAGTGTTTTCTGTATTAAAATGACTGAAAAAAAAAGTCAGATTTGTTTATTATTTTTATCTTGCAAAAGTAAATCAGATACTCTCTCTTGTACAGTAAATATCCTCATGTGGGATCAGACCCTGACAAAATTTCTCTTGTAGTTGTCTTGTGACACATTAGTATATCTGGATAACTGTACAGGTATTATAATAAAAACTCCTATGTCTTTCTATTTCTTTGCAAACTTAACCTAGTCGTGATTACATCTGATTCTTATTATACTGTGTATCTCTGTGGGTATGAGAATGCACAGCGACACGTGCCCTCTTACCTTTTTTGGGAAAGAAAACGTATGAAGTACCTGAAAAGACAAAAGATTTACATAGTAGGGAGTCTGTGTGGGAGTTGGAAGAGCATGAATTTAATAAGCCATGGAGATTTTTCATAGTAAGTGATTGAAAGTGATTGGTTTTGAAAGATGAAGGCATTGGTCATGTAATGTCATGTAAGTTGTTGATGTTTGATGGGTTGTTTTTTTTTTTACAAATACTTAATCTGCTGGACTGTACAAATCTTTGCTGGGTCAGTATTTTAAATTTTTTCATCCAAATATTTATGTTTCTCTTTAATACATATCCTATTTATTTATAATAGACTTTGTTATATGGTTAAAAAGTACTTATTTGTTCATTTGCATAACTGTAAATTAATCTTATTCAGAAAAGCTGTAAGGAATCATTAATTTTTATTGCTGGATATTTTTCAATAATGAACCTCATCAGAAATACAGGCTACCGATTCTTCTCTGTCTTGTGCTCATTGTAGAAAAGACAGAGCTATTTTTAACATTTGCACAGTCTAGATAGATGATTCTTCGTTCTCTGTGGTTTGGAGCTGAGTCTGTGGAGCCTTTCATAATCATATCCTTTTTTTTTTTTTAATGGGTTTGTTTGAATTTGATCACTGTAGCTGATTCCGTGCATCGATAATGAAGGCTTGGGTTGCCTGTTTCTCAGCATAAATTCACCTCAGACTTCTACTTTGACAGTGCTCTGTGTTTCGGCACGCATGAAGATACAGAACTGAAATTGCTTTGCTTTCTTTACAAATGACTCAGAGTGTGCTTGTCCTTCCCTAAAATGTTGCCAGCGTGTGAAGGATTTTCAATGAGCAATGCAATAAGCCGGCATCTGGGAAGGTTTGAGGCTGCACTGATATAACAGTGTACTGTCACACAGATGATCAGGGCTGGAGCCAAGACTCTATAGCACCGTAGATCATATTGGTCACATACTGGAAGTTTTGTTTATGTAACTTGGTTGCTGTTTAAGCTGCTTAAATAGTATTGCCATAATGTGGAGTGGACTTCCCAGCAGAGGTGAGCATGATTTTTATTATTAAACTTCACTGAATTGCTTTGTGATATGATATATTAACAGTGGATGCTTACATGTTTGGCATTATTTCTGTGTGCATGTAATTTGTTTTTTAGTTATTCCAGTGGAAAGGATAAAAAAAATGGCAGGGCATATAATGCATATTTTTCTTCTGTTCTTATTTCAGTATTTAAAGTAACTCTAAATATGTGGCAAGCTCCCTTTCCTTGCTTGCTGTTTGCAGAGAGCATCTTTCCAGTAGGTGACTTCCTATGCATTTTAAATGTTTTTGGAATATGTCAGTGATGCTGTATTATTGTTAGAGAAAGAGGCTAATTAGCATTGTGACTAAATACCTCTTACCAGAGCTTGCTTTCTGGTTTGTTAAATCTCAAATTATAGTTACAATGATATATAAAACACAAGAGCTGTCAGATTTTCCAGATAAACTAAGTAAAGAATGAAATAAATTGTATACTGAATTTGACATTTTGCTTATGTCTGTCATTGTTAATATTAAAAGTTATGACCTGTCATGCCCAGGATAGTTTCTAGTGATTCATTTGCACTGACAGCTTGCTTTGAGAAGGGTATAAAATTACTGTTGCTTCTCCCTAACCAGTTAAATTTGAGATTTAGTGCAGTGAGTTTTATTTAGGGAAACAGGTAGTGTGCTAAAGGTAGCCTGTGAAGTTCTAGTAGTAAATCTTTAAGCTCAAAAGAAGCATTATCACAAACTAAATAGACTTTGTACCTACGTGTTTAAAAAAAAAGTTTTTTTTTAGCGAGAATTTCACCTATAGCAGAACACAAAGAAATAGTTCAACTGAGTTACTTATTAAGCATTGCTGTTCTGCTAATATGTTTAGTTTGTGGTGAGACCTGCTATGATTATATTTGCCTTTGCTGATAGTATTTTTTTTAATAAAAGGAAAGATGCTGAAAATGACTTATTAAAATATTTTTCTTGCTTGCTATAGAAATTTCTGTGTTTACTATGTAAAGACTGCTGAGGGTTTTTTTTTTTATGAGGAACTAGGGCAGCTCATGTGTTTTCCTGCTAAATATATTTATGAGGCAGCTGTTTTATAGCTTTCAGCTCTAAAGTTATAGATAAGTGTGTATTTGTTTGACAGAAGATTCGAGAATTTCCATTTACTGCCAGTACATGTAAAGCTTGGCTAAGCAGACTGCATCAGGAGCACACACCATTTGTATTAGCCAATCTGTCTTTGCAAGTCCCAGGGCCACTATCTTGCTAGAAGCCACTGTGTGCTTTTGAAAGCATGAAATTAGTTTTATACTGAGCACATGGTTTCTCATTTAGCAGTTCTTTTTATGGTAATGGTCAATTTATGGTTCAGTGCCAGAGTTTCGGTGTTCTGTCAAAGCTGATAGCTTCTGCTAAGGTGTTCTTTGGAGATAAAAACAAACAAACAAAACCTGAAAAAACACAGCCCACCAAAAAAACCCAAAAAACAAACCAACAAAAATACAGTTTGTGGTGTGGATCCTAGGGAGAACCTAATGAAGGAGAATTCTCCCCAGTGACCTAACGACTCAGAAGTCTGATAGCATTTTAGAATTATTTTGTTGTAGTCTTTCAGATAACACTTGTAAGCATACGTTTGTCATTCATGACATAACATTACTAAATTCATTGTCACCTTCTTAACACTTCATATAGAGTTTTATAATCACTTTGCAATAAGCTTATTTTTTTGACATGGAAAATCACTACCCCTCGATGCTAATTTTTGCTGTGTGCTTATTTAGTGATCAAGGACAAAATACACTTGAAAAATGTATATAAAGCACCCTAAATATTCGGGAGAGGTGCTTTTGAGAAAGCGACTTTAGAACACATTACAAACTTGGCTCTTTCTTTGGAAATCCTTAGGAGTCAAAATAGGTTGTTAGTAAATACCTTTGTAAAACCTCCTTTAATACCTATAATTCATAAGTCGATGAGCCAACTTTTTTACCTGTGTTTGGTTTTTGGAAAAGGGCATTCTAACTCTGCCAGATTGCTAACTATTCCCTCACTAGCAGCTATCTGTAGTGAAAGACTAAGGTGGTTCATGTTGTGTGCTGTTAGACTTCACTTGGGTTACTTTATCCAGTTTACACTAATCTCTCTTGTATATTAGGTAATTTTAAATTGTGTTGCTTTTAATGTAGTTCTCCATAATTCTGACTTGATCCTGCAATAAGCATTTTTTTATGATACAATATTTGCTTCTTTGCTTAGTGCTGTCTGCAAGGGGCAAAATTTGACGTTGCATTTTGTGTGGAAGATGTGGTGGGCTGTAGAACCATTAATGTTTCTTCTCTTACGTGCTGAGAAGAGATTCTGATCGGCTACCCTTATGCCTTCCTGGCAGAGAAGCTGGAGGCCGAAGCTTCCAGAAGCTTACTTGAGAAGTAAACTTAAGCTGGTGTACCAACTTTTTATTATTCCATCATCATAGAGGAGGAAGAGAAACAGCAGCTATGGAGACTACTGCGCTCTGTCAAAGGCACTTGGAAGGCGCGGCAGAGTATCACTTCAGCAAAGCTCCTTTCTCAAAGCCATGTTGTTTGGATCATCCTGTAGTCACGAAATAGATGCAGACTGACAGCTTGTTTTTTATACAGCTTTAAAAAACCCAAACGTTTCTGTAATTTTAGGACCTTTGAATAAATTTACTTGCTATTCTTCAGCATGTGTTTAAAGGCTACCAGGCAGAAAATACTGTTATGAACATTGGGAAAACAATGTGTGACGTGTCACTACCATGACATATAAAACTTGTTTCATTTCTTTAAGTGTTTGAGCTAGAATGCCTTTCCTTATCCTTTTATTCTTTTGGGGAATCTTTTTATCCGTGCTTTTTATCACTATGAATACAAGCTCGTCACATTTCAAGCTGGCTAGCCCTTTGTTCCAAGATGATGTTGTTTGTAAGGTGCTTTCAGCTTCACAGATCTTGCATCCTCTTCCAGGTGTCTTTTTTTCTGCATATTTCCCTTCCTGGCGTTTCACATTGGTAGGTAAATGTGAAGTAAGATCTGGTGTGCTTGTTACACTGGACAAAACTACTTTGCTTCCTGGCAGGAATCTCTCCTGTTTCAGAAGCCATTTTTGTATCCAATTGCCAGTTATCACATAGCACCATAATTTTAATTTCTTTCATTTTAGAAGACATCAGAGTTAATGTATGGTGATCTTTTGCAGCTTGAGAGGGTTTGGGGGATAGCAGCTTCACTGCAGCAAGGTTACTTACAAGGAAATTCTGAAAGGAGAATAGATACTGTAAGCTAAAAGGAAAAAATGATTGGGGAAGAGGTATGGGGTTGTGAGCAATTCCATGTTGATCACTTGACTTTGGGTCCCAAGTCTAGCCAAGTTCTTGGAAATCTTGAATTTGCCTTTTTTAGTGAAGGTCACTGATGATTTCTGCCAGAGGAGTGGAGTAAACTGAGAACTGTAGTTCACTGTGGCAGCTCTGTTGAAGCCCAACTCATGAAGCTGGAGTTTATATATGTTTTTCCCAGTCTACATGCTTAAAAGCCAGAGATGTTCTGGAGGTCTAGCCTAGAATGTTCAGCCAAGAAATTGTGCATTTTTTCATATGCTTTCTGTTCTGTAGGTTTCTAAGCAGTGCTCGTAACATATCTTTGAAGGGAAATGAGCAGAGTAACTTCCCTTTTTTTGTTCCTGTAAGGATTTTTTTTAAAGATTTTTAAGATTTTTTTTATTATTTTTTTTTTTTGGAAGTGAAGAAAGCAGGGTACTTTTTGATCTGTACAGATATAGGGAGGGTGTTTTTGTACTGACACCAGCAGTCGGGACAGATGAAAGTCTAAGTTCCTTAGCCCCGGGTTGGTCCAAGACCTATCCTGAAAAAAGTTTTTTGTCTGTGATTGAGCAGTGCAGATCTTAGGAGGAGATGAGGAAGTATTCTTAATATTCTGTGAATAGAGACATACAGCTTCTTTGAGGACTGAGACTTTCAAATTTATATAGTGTGTTATAGGAGCTACCTGGGGAAAAAGATATAATTGTGAAAGAGCAGTGGACAAAACTTTTCCCAGTAGGCAACTTGTGAAAATGTCAGACTTCTGACTGGACAAGAATTTGTGGTATGATGTGTTTGGTGATACCACTTGTTAGTGTATGTGGTTGCTCTGGATGGTGTGTGAGATCTGTATTCAGATCACCTGTGCTCAGGGGATTAAAGGATGTTTACATATCTAGGGACTTCTGTGATTATTATGGTGTGTTCTTTTCTGGACTTTTAGTTTGTTTCTTCAGCTGTTCAGTTAGGTAATAGGTTTATACTTTTACTGAGCTAGTAAAAGAGGCAGAGAGAGATGGTCTCTAGTGTACAGTTTTCCCTTTTGCTCTCTTCAAGCATTCTGTAATGACAAAATTAGAAATCAGAACATGTTGCCTGGAAGTTTGTGACTTCTAACCAGGGGCCTTCATTTTCTTTCCTTAGGATAGTAGGGGAAGCAGAGAGAAGAAGGGAAGAAATCTATGAAGGAAGTTCTTAAAATTGTCATTCTGCTCAAACTGGATTCAAAATTTTCACATGTGCAATCTCTTCTTGCTCAGCACAGGGTGTTTGCAACAATTACATCCTAAAATGTTTTGTTTCATAATAGGTAGAATTAAACCATAATTCTGGGACTGAGCATTTAAATGTGAACAAAAAAAGAGGTCTTTTTTTTTATCAGCAGAACACACTTAAATGAAACATGGAGAAAATAAAGAGGTGAGGAAGATTTCTAGGCTTTAGAGTGGCACATCTGGATAAAGAGTCACAGAAATCACTTCATCAAGAAAAAGCAGGCTAGTTGGAAGGAACTGAAGGTTATTGTTAGGAATTGCAATTAGTGTATTGTGGCCAGCTTTGTTAGTGGTACCATTGAAGCCTGATACATCTTTGGTAATGTTCTGAATAGTAAAAATCCGTCCTCTAGGTAATCATTGTAGCAACCTCTTTTTAAGGAAACATAAATAGTACTTGGCACCTGTGTACCCAGGTTACTTCTGAAAATGAGATTTAAGCTTTCCAGTCACTTTGGCTGGTGAGCAGGGCACAGACTTTCAGAAACACCAAAGCTGGAACACCAGAAGTTTATTTGATGGGGATTAAATCATCATGAAAAATCATCAGGGTTTTTTGTAGACATTATTATAATGGCAGTGGTATAGTACCAGATTTTTTGTTAATAACTGTTGACAGAAACAAGGAAAAAAAAATGGCAGAAACAAGTAAAAATATTGTTGTCCCTTCTTCATTTTGTTTGTCATTTGCAAACACTTGCTCATTTTAATAATTTAACCTCTGTAATAAGTATTTCTCCTTTGAGGGAAAAAATCTCCTGTTTTCTCTTTTTTTTTTTTTTTTTTTTTTTTTTTTTTTTTTTTTTTTGCCTTCCTCAAAGCAAACAAGTTGAGTGACTTTGTTTTAGAAATTACTTCAGATTGCTTTTGCTGGAAAAAAAAATGGAGTTGACATTGTTCTCTTAAGCGTATACTAGACTTCTACTCTGGAAATTACTGTTATTGCATGGTATCTATGCTTTTGGTATCTTTTTGTAGGTAATGTTTCTCAACTGGACAATTAATGGAGCTTAAAATCCAAATCAGTAAAGTAATAATTTAGCAGCAGCTAATGAATTAAGTCTGTTATCTGGTTATACTTTGTAAGGAAATACTTAGGCGTGAATATCTGGGTGACATGCTATTTACTTAAATACTTGATAAATTCTTAAATTTTGGATTTTTTTGTTGCAAATAGTCAGTGTTTGGTACTTAGTGCTTCATATAGTTGACTAACAATTGTTTAATTAAGAGGCAGAAACAGTCTGTTGCTCAATATCAGGATACCCACTAGCAAACAAGTGGAAAAAAATGAGAAAAGCATGACTTACGGAAGATTAGTTAGAAATATGTATCAAAGCTATACAGTAATTACAAAAAAAAATATTTGAATTGACATAATTTCATATGTGATTTGCTAAGTACAGCTATATAATTACAATTTTTAATTTATAAACGGATACTGGATTTGTAAAGATTTGTCGAATAGTTTGACCAGCTTTTATCCAAAACTATCATGTTTTTCACAACACGATATTTATTCACTGGTCAAGCCCAAGTTTACTGGAGTCTTCTGAGAAATGGGACAAACCAGAATGAGCTATTCTAAGAATGGATAAAAGCTGCTTGGGGTTTCCGTGCTCTTAAAGGTGCTCTGCAACCTAAACATATGTCTTCTCCTCCTGCTCTCTTTCATGCATATGCTTACTTGTTGGAAAGATGTTAATGGTCTTGGTGGTGAAGAGGGAGAGTTTTGAGTTAGAGCTTAAGTATGATGTACCAATTAACTCAAAAAGTACATCAGAATAAGAGGAAGGAATTTGTGAGAGCAGAAGGCATTGCTGCATCCTAATGCATGAAATGAAACAGCGACATGTCTGGAGTCAGGGTGTTCCAGACTTTTCAAGGCTGGCTATCCTCACACATGCACTTTATCTGAGACTTTAGTGATGATTAATCATATCATGCACCTAAGGTTAAATGTCCATGTCAGTGTTCACAGGTTGTTTGGTATAATTCATGAATATGAGTTTGAATTGGAGCAGAAGAAAGTAGAACTTCAGGCTATTGAAAATTTCATCTTAAAAAAAGTTGTATTAAATCAAGATGAAAAGTAACACATGATATTTTTGGGGATAGGCCTAAATAAATACTGCTTGGGGAGGTGCTCACTGAATTTTGATTCTTTTCATTTGTTCTGTTTTTCATTTTCCAGTTGTTAGTTTGATCAGTTCCCTTATTTTTCTGCCTGCAGAAAGTGAAGCTAATGCAAGGTGTACCGTGGTGCAGTACTCAGCCCCAGAAGGTTGGGGATGCTGATGGGTTTTGCCCCCATCAATGGTGCCTGTAACTGAAAGTGAAGGTGATCATAGCTGAAGAGCCAAATGACTAGACTGTATGAATTCTGTGGTGTATTTTGAGGGTTTTGTTTTGGTTTTAATTTAAAACATTTTTTAAAATCTAGGAGACCTTCTTGTGGAGAAAATTTTTTTTGGGGAGGTGCACAGTTCATCAGAAAAATAATTCTGAAGAAATCCACAAACATTTTAATTTTGTAAGGATTTTGAGTTGCTTTATAGCAAGAGACTACTATTGGAATAAATATGGTGTACTTCACATTTTTACCTGTGTTCAGAAACACAATTTAATAACCAAACTATTTTTTATCATCAGAAGTCCATTTTATGCATAATAGGCATGTTATTAAATTTAAAAAAAATCAAAAAGGTTAAAAATAGCTTTATAAACAACATTTTTGTGAGATGATTTAATTTTTATTATTATTCTTTCAAGTTAAACTTCCAGCCACCTTTACTGAAGCCTCTTTTGAAGAGAAGCTTTGTTAAGTTCTCTAATTGTTGATGTAGGTTTCTTTGCATGGTAGTTTTTATATACAAGAAATATATTTGAAGGGTTGTTAATTTGTTGAATACCAAGCATCGCTGAAATTTAAAGACCTATTTGAAATTGAAGTTATAGATTTCTATTGCATTTTAATCAAGACTCCAATGGCAGAAGGAAAGAGCAGGTTTTAGTGGATAATGATCCTGTCTGTTGCACATTATTGCACTGGACATCTACCCTGGCAAAGACAGGCCATGTTTACAGTCATAACATGCTTATTTTTTGCTAAAATCCTTGGAAGGTGATGGAATGGCAGACACATACTTTCTGACTTAGACAAAATGCAATTATTCTGTCTTTCTGCAGTTTTGCTTCAGAAATATTTGTTATGATTATCCAGACTGTAAGTCAGTGGATGAATTGGGCAAACAAAGCTCTCTATTCTTTTAAAGTATTTCTGCTTTGTACTGTTTTCCTTATTTGAAAACCTGGAGTTGCTTTGATAGATACCGAGCCTGCCACCCTGGCTCCTTCAAGTCTTCCCTTTGCAAGGTTGACACAATGCATCAAGCTTACTTTAACTGCTTTAAATAACTAAGATAAGAATCCTAACCAGAGAAATTGTCACACATTAATTGAATAACTATGGAGTGGAGAGCAGGAATGTGGTCTTTGTGCTGGCTGCCAATTAGCAGGCTGTTCGACTACTTGGAGTCTCATCCATCCTGTGCGAGGGGTTATCATTCTGAGAACTGACAGCTGCGCGCTGTGCAGAAGGGAGCTGATCCAGCCCCTCTGAAAGAGGATGTGCCTCTCTAGTTCAACAGTGATCTCCCTGTTGCAAAGGCATACTGCTGGAAAAGCATGAGGATTTTAGAAAGACCAGATGACGTGCCCGTGTATGAGACAGGGAGCATGCATGGAATCTGGGTGAAAAAATGGCAATCTATATTCCGTCTTGAGTGGTCAAAAACACATGGCTTGAAATGATATATCCTAAAATGTGTCAAAATAGCAGGTTTAGCAGATAGTTGGGTGGTGATAATCTGCAAGAAACTGATGTGCAACTGTAAATACACTACCTAACCTGAAATTGAAATACCTTTATTCACTGCATTATTTTCGAGGCCGTCTGTTGCATGAACATGTTGTTTATTGCCTAACTTTAATGGAGTTCAAGGGTCAGTAGAAATTTTAGTGCAAACTCAAGGTTTCAGGTGTTATATAGTTGTTAGAGCAACAACCAGTAACAGTGCAGGCACACAATGGCGTACACTTTGAGGAATCCACAATCTCGTAGAAATGGTCTCTTTTTTTTTTTTCTTTTTTTTTCCTGCTGAGCTAGTCTATAANCTGCTCCCTTTGATCTTGTTGCTGAATGTAAGTAGAACACGACTGTACTGCTGTGGTGTGGAGCAATCAGCTGCCAGAGACAAGTCTGAAGGGACAGCTAACAATTAGCAACAAATAATGAGAAAAATCTTCTTGTTAGACTAATCAAAGCGAACTTGTTACCAAGAAATTTGGAAGTCAACAAATTTGTAAGCCATGTATTGTCTAGCCTGGTCCTTCTGCTACAAACAAATCCAAATCAGTGCATCCACTGGGGCTCATAGACTACGAGGACCAAAGGAATCACCAAGCCTTATCTCCTGTACAATACCAGAAAAAATAATCTCAAGCATTAATTCCTTCAGTAGAAGAAATTGCTTTCCCTAGCATGCCAGTGCTTGCTGTTAAGTCCAATAAATCTGCAATTGAACCACAACACATTATTTAGAGACACATCCAAGTTCAATTTAAGGACTTCATGATGTGATGAATTTACTTGCTACACTGTTGAATTGTTTAAATAACCCTTTACCCTTGCAGTTAAGAACTGCATCTTACTGCCAATTTGAATTTTCTAATTATGAGCCGGGAGATGCCTTTTCTTCCCTACTATTACAGAACCCTTATTATTAGATATACTCTCCATTTAAAATGGCAAGAAAGCTTGATTAAAAGTCCAGTGCTGTTTGTATTAAGTTTGCAATTACAAACAAAGATCATGTAACATCTGAAAAGAGTATGTATTACTTTTTTCTTTTAATAACAAGGTTTGCATCAGTGGTCTCAGTGACTTTCGATGAATCAGAATGACAGCTTTGCCTCCACAATGGTGGACTGTTGGGTCCTGATTTTTAAAGTCTGCACAACATACTCTTAACCCTAACAAATACTCTTTCAACCAGAACTGAGTTCATAAAGCTCTCTTTCTTAGCATCGAGTTTTCAAGATTTTTATGGACTCTTCCTCTCCTCCAGTTAATTTTCAGCTGGCAGGATCAAGCTTTTTTCAGTAAACACTTCTGAAAGGACAGCCATTTTGTTTTCCAGGTCAAATCTCTTGCTTATGGGATACGCTGCTTGTTTTGATCTTCTATAGAGTTTGGCCTTCATTTCTCAACCTGTATGTTAAATACTGAAAGGCAGCTACGCAGCAGCTCTGTGTCCACTACTTGACACCATCTAGGGTGTTCAGGGACCTTTGTCACCCAAAGTTACTTTACTGATTGTTTCACTTTTTCTTTTCAGTATCACTGTGGGCATTGGTGTGGTGTAGTTTTAGTCTGATTTCCTTTATATAATTTATATATATAATTTCACCTAATTTTCTGTATATTAATTTCAAAAGCATACCTTCAGTGAAGACACAGGAAATGGAATACAGAATATTCTGTCTATTTCCTAACCAGCTTGTAAAGCCACTGCATGCATAGTTTACCTCACAGATATTTTCCTATGGTTTTACCTGAAGCTTTGAAACTAAGAATATCTGTAATCTAACCATGGAAATAATTTTGAGTCTTCATCTTCTTTTGGTACACTAGTACGAGTACCTGACAGGCATGCCTATTAGCCACTGTCTTTTTCCCACTTCACTGGGATTGTTTAGAGACAGTATCATACAGTGTTATGTTTGGACTGTTATCCTTGGGATGTCTTTAACTTCTTTGGAGCATGTCCTCATCAGCCACAGCTACCTAGCCACAAAGATCTCTTTCTGTAATTTGCGGTAAGAGTGGAAGCACGGTGTAAGCAGCATACTAATTTGTTTGTATGACACATTCCTTCCTGTTTTACGTAAGGTAAAATGCTTACAGTTTAGTTGCACAAAACTGTCTTGACAAGATGTCACTGTTAACAGGCTTGGTCTTAAGTCTGTGACTGTAATACCTAATAGTAATCTTTCTAATACCTTGCAAGCTGGTGTTCAGAATTTCTGACTCCAAAGAGTGTGCTGCCAGAATGTGACTTTTTTTCTTTTTTCCTGATACTAAACTTTCTCCTACAGAACTGGGAGTGAAAAAGCTCTATGAATTTAAGTATTGCCTGGAATTTATTTCTGCAATTTCTGTATCGTCTGCAAACTTGACCTTTATCTAAGCTCTTCTCAGTTCTGCGTCAGGATGACCCCTGATCCATATGCGTACCTGTATTAAGGATTTGAGAGTGCTGTCTGTGAATAAATACAAATATATGTTGCAATTTCGTATTTTAAGAACTGAAAATCACAGCATGGTTTGAATTAAAAAAGGAAGCTGTTTTGTAGCAGTATCTAAAGTGGAAACACTCAAACTAAAGCAGAAGTAGAATTCTACTCTTCTGCACATGATTGAATGTCTGGGAAGGTTACTTGCTCCTGAATTGCCTGCTTTTTTTTCTGCTGTGCAAACCCTCCCTCTACTTCCCCTTACTGTAGTTAAATAGTTACCCTGGGTTTGTTACTGTTTTTTTCTGAAACATCTTACATTCCTGTAGTCTAAATTGAAATTTTTTTTGTAATCACATGGTAGAATGTTCTCCCCTTCTCTATATTTTCCTTTTAGTGTCAGAGTTTATAACTGATTTTTCTCTACAATGAAGTTAAAACGTGGTATGGTTTCCTGTGACTTTGTTCCTTTAGCTGCAGAATTAACTGAAGTTTAACATATATAAAGGGTTTTTTTTGTTTATAAATAACTGTTCAGGTTGCCTCTCATTTTATTTTTATTTTTTTCATGACAAACCTAATTTTGCCTGTTCTGCTACATGTTTCAGCTCTGAAAGTATCTGAATATTTTGAAACATAATTTTGGAAGTTGCTGAACAAAAAGACTTCTTTTTTGGTAAAGAAAACATTTCTAGAATGTGAGAAGTTGGAAGGAAAATATTTTCATCTAAGGTATTGAGCTTGGCTTGGTTTCTTTAAGATGACAACACATATAAGTGGTTTTCCTCTTTTGTCATCCATCAGCCACATGTACATCTGAGGCTTCTGATCTTTGGCTTAAACTACTGTTAAGTTTTCATTATAAATGTGCCACCTACTGGAGCAAAAGACCCATCAGCAAATATTTATTAATGTTATCTTCTCCCAGACACATTTGCATAGTAATTTCTTGCTAGATTCCTGTGCTTCTGGTTGTCAAATCTACACTGCTTCTTGTCAGCCTCACCATAGGCTATGAAAATGGTAATAAGAATTGGAGAGGATGTGGAGCATGGAGGCTTAATAAAATGCCTTTTTTAAAAAAAAAAAAAAAAGAATCTATATAATGAATTATAATGAAAAATACCTGCCTGCCAATGAATGTCTAAAAAGGGAATCTTGTGTATGTAGGTACTGTATGTCTGGATATCAAGATTAAAAAAAATGTAATTGTTCAATGTAGCCTTAGCCTTGCAGCAAAAAGAAACTTTAAAGAAGATTTTAGATAATACTGTGATTTTTGCTGATGTTTTTAAAACAAATTTTCAGCCTTGTCTTGAAATAGAACTGGTCATGATCATCTTTACAAATGAGAGGTGTTTTGCTCAAAGCTTGTTGTGTTTTATGTTATAGTAATTAACTGAATGATTATTTGTATTGCAGGCATGTCTTAAGATCCACAGCTTTATAATGCTAGACTTGTAGAGAACTATGGGAAAGGGTCATCCCCAAAAATTTAAAATCTGTTTTGAAACATAATGTGTGAAAATAGTATAGCAAATCGGATTAAGAGAATGATCTCAAAACAATTGCTCTGCTAAAGTGAAGTGATTTTCTTGATTCTTACGAAAGTGAATGTTTGGTTTGGCAATGCTTCATTGTATCTTAGTAGAAAAATGGCTAATGTACAAGCCATTGAACAAGTACAAGCAGAATAGCATCCTGAAGATTAATCTGTTTTGCTGCATATTAAATTTGTGTGTTCCTGTAGGACAGTCTTTGGCTTGGGCAGAATTGCTTTTTTTTTTTTTTATTGGGCAAAACACAGTGTAACTGATATGTTAATGAGACAGCTATAAAAATTTGATGTTTTTCCTTATACGCGTTGCTAGTTGTTTCTTTCCATGCCTTGCAAGTAAAACTCAGCCATGAGGGCATTTGCTTTTGAAAAGGAAGAACGAATCAATGAACCACCCTCAGAAAACAAGTCCACAGTCTAATAGGCTATGAAGAATGAGGTGGGAAGAGGTCAGAGACCTCCTGTCTCCTTGTCTGAGGTTCTGATGCATGTTGCACATGCCCAGGTTTTCAGCAACCCACTTCCAAGTCCTCAATGTTAAATGCAGAGGGTCCAGATTTTATGCTTGCTGAATCTTAAAATTCTGTTATATTTCAATAGAAATATAAATATCCAATTCCATAAATTTGGGGTATTGTAACATGGATTTGTAAGCTGCCCACAATAATGTGTCCTTGTATGCTGCCTGTTCATTCTTTTAATCTGTCGAATGCTGTTAAATTCTTTTTTGATCTGGAGGTGTTGGGATGGTGTTCAGCATTTGGTCCATATATCATAGATAAATAGAATGTAAGTGTCTACAAGAGACTGTCAAGGAAGTCGGAATGACTGCTGATAGGGCTACACGGCATATCTGGGATAGCACAGTAATTGGAAGGAGCTAGTATTTGAAGCATATTTTCCTTCAAGTTTGGCACCTATTTCTCTGCTTAAGGGGGAAATTGAATTTCTTAGTCATAGGTATTTGTTGCACGAATTCTCTTTTCAGTTGTTTATTTGATAATTGAATGGGCAATTTCATACTGCTGGGTGAAGGAAATTTAGCTTTGTTAAGGTGTTTTCTGATGTGTGCAACTGAACCATTTCCAAAACATTCATTTTTTAAAATATATTTTTTTGCCTTTATGCATGTCAAATTTGTGAGCAAAAGCTTGCACATTCATTTTTCAGTGCTACATGAACAAAGAAAAGATATGTTGAAAGGCTCAGTGAATTAATGGCTTTAAATGACTTGGAGATCGAAGATGAAAGGTTTTACAGAAATATACTGATTTTGATTTTCATTTTCCCATTACAGAACTATCTTTGACTTAAGTCTCTTCCTTGGAGAGAATAAGCTTTAGGGTTGGTTATTTTTTTTTTTTTTCCTTCTCATGACTCACCTGGTTTTATATTGAGTAGTCCTGCTTATTGAAAATATAAATGACTTCTTTTTCTCTGGTTGGTGACTGAGTGTGTAGGCTTCTGCAGTTTTGTGAAACAGGCCAGGGTATATATCTGGTTTCGCTCCAGGCAGTGAGCACTTGGAGTGAGCTGGGGCAGTGCTTCAGGAAACATGCTGCTTGCAGGAACAGGACTCACATTTCCATTGGCTGGAAAAGTAGGAACATCAGCTGGAGTCATTAACATCGTTGTCTTTAGGGGTGCCTTTAGCTGATCTGCCTACTTTCCCAGAATGGGATGCTGAAGCCAGTAAATAAGGCAATAAAATATTTCACAGGTAATAAATCTCATACACCAAAAGAAAATAAGATCTAAGCAGTTCTAAGAAGAACACTGTTTTTTTCAAATGTTAGGAGATTGAGCTTGTATAGAAAAGGCATGGATAAAGAAAACCTGCTATTTTTATAGGAGGTGGTAAAGATTGTATCACAGGAAACTTCTGAAATTATCTTAACCGTTTCAATAATGAAAAAAACAGAAAAGGGAAGTAAGTCCTAAGCAATGTCTGAAAGTGAAAACACTTAAAGTACGTGAATGTAACTCAAGGAAATACCTGAGTGCAAGAACATATCCCAAGGAGATATTTGAAATAAGCAGAGTACACTATTAAAGAACTGAAAAATAAAAAAAATAGAGTTCTGCATGCAGTTTTATGGGCACGTGGAACTGATTCAAGGTCTATTTCTTCATAACTGGGCTTTCAAGGATAAAAAAATGACCTCATTTATTACTAAAGCCGTTGTTCAAAGCGTTGAACAATTTTTCAGAATGATTTGGTTATTAGTCTTTTGTCCAATGGGTTAAATAAGCAGTTTTTCAATTTATAATCCTTTATAGGGATATATATGCTTGTATGTAGTATATGCACATGTAGAATTAAAAAATAACTAAAGATAATTCAGAGTACAAAACTGAGGTGGGCAGAGAACTGCTATACTAGTGGTTGTCTAAGCAGTGATAGATGATTTCAGTGAATTGAAATTAATTTAGAATTATGTGTATTCATAATAGCAAAATAAATTATTTGGTTCTCATTTGAGTTTATTTCTTGTTATGCCTAAGCAAAGGAAATATGCTTGGGAATATACCAAATTCAGGACTACAGAATCTAGCAAGAGTGGAAAAGACATGCTAGTTGAAGTCACTGTGAGATATGCATTAGCTAGATGTGTTTCGTAAAATACTGTGGCATCTTAATTGCAGCTATTCAAAAATATGGCAAGCTTTTTTGTAACATTACCATAAGCTACTAAAAACAAAATCTTTCTGGAGGAATATCTGGAAGTGTTTTGAAAGTCAAAAGTTTGGGCCTGACTAACTCAAATAATGATGCTTTTCTAGGCTAACCTCAAAATAAGCAGTTTTTTTTTTTTTTTCTCAACTGTATGTTGTAACCACAAATAAAACTACAATTTTGTTTGTCTGCAAACCAAGAAGAATGGTTTGCTAGTTACTTTTCCGTTGCTGATATGTCAGCTAAACAAGTGTGCATAACATTATAATAAATTCTATTCATGATGTTACACACTTCTTATCACCATCATGCAGAATGCCCTTAGAAGTACTTTGAGATGTTTTGAGCATTTTTGTGTGCAGTTCTTCCTTCCTGTGTACAGGAGGAAACTGCAAGGAAGGATTTATGAAGTAAATGCATAAAGGGATATGATATATTTTAGTGAGCATGGTGTGTTCAAGCTTTATTTGTGTGTGTCTGTATCTTGCGCTTGTGGCATTGTGGTTGAATTGGGATTCTTTTTCAGCCTAGTAATCTTTATGGCCCCCATCAACCACTGAAGTCACTTCTACATTAGTCAGTTGAGAATGATGACTCGGCTATGTTTGTCAGCATCTTGGAGGAGGTTCAGACTCATATATCCCATAGGGAAAAATCCTTCCAGATAGTATTCCTTCTGAAGAAAGGTGGCTTCAGCTGAGGGAGTGGATATTGTTGAGCATTCTCATGGTGCCTTTGTACTCTGAAGGACTAAGATGGTCCTTAGCTGCATTTGTAAAGGCAGTGGGCTGGCTTCCTTATTTAGTATGTTAGATAGAGGCTTTTCAGCATCTCTTCAAGTGCAAGAGATTGCAGAGCTTCTCTCCTTATGTGAAATGACTTGTGTCTAGATAACTCTGTTTTTTCCGTGCTGCCAGATAAGACCTGTATCTCTACCCACTGCCATAAGTCAAACTTTCCATCTAGATTGTTCGTTTTGAATCGGTATTTTAACATTCTGCATAGTTCACAAAAACAAACTGATTTTTTTTCCTTTTGTCCTTTCCAAATGTAGCAGTTGAGCAAGGTATTGCTAAAAATAGAAGCTAGGTAGGCTGTCCTGAATAGTTGCCTCCAGATATTCACTGTCCCTCAATTATCTTCTCAACTTAGCAACTGATCAAAGGAGAATTACCACTTGCAAAATTAGATCTGTTATGAAATGTTCCAATGTAGCTGCGATCAAGTTGCAGGTTCATGAAACTCAAGCTGAGTCACTCCACGTTTACCACTCTAAAGTATTGTGCGTGGCTAAGCTTTTACACGGGACCAATCATTAGATTATGCTGACTGCCATCATCAATTAGTTTCTAAATTCTGTCTCTCTAAGATGGAGGTGCAAATCCCTGTGTCCCACATCTAGATTTCTGCATTTCAGCCTCTGAGATTTCTGAGGGGTTTGTAAAATTGTCTGTTGCCAAGCCGCTTTCTATGAGCGCACCTCTGGGAAGGTTTCTGTGGCTCACTTATTTTATCCAGTAGGAGTCTTGAAACAGTTTCCACTCCAAAAATGTGTTCCTGATTTCCATATTTGAGATGGTAGTGTACAAGGAATTGAGTTGAAGAGCTTGAAACTTCTGCTTTTAGCCAGATTGGACTGTCTTCAAACACATGTGAAAAACATTAAGCCGTCTTAGTGTATGAATATTAAATTGACAGAAACTTGTATAATGTGAAATTATACATTATTGTTGAATTCGGTCCTGATTTTTGAGTTAATAGCTATATTCATTTGTGATAAACTACAGTAACTACTAATATGATAATCAGATAAATGTGATACCATGGGGCATGCTGGCTTACAACCAGTGTTTAAAACCCCTTTTTGTTTCTTGCATAATAATACAAGCCTCTATTAATGTGTTAACATGCAATGCACTTATTTGGGTTTTTTCTAAAAACTGTACTTCAGGTTACTGTTGGGGTAAAAAAAGTATTCACTGAAAACCCTTTGAAGATTTGTATCAATAATATGGATATTAAAATTAGCAAGGCCAGGAAAACTCAAGGTAAAGTTGCATGATAGTTCATCCTGTGCATCACAACTTCATGGTTAAACAAAGCAACATATGTTTGGGTTTCAGCAAGGACTTAATATGGCAAGGTATTGAGTTTGCAATCCCACAGAGCACTATCCCCAGTGGTAGAGGGCATAATACAGTACTGATTTCCTGATTTACAGCATGCTTTAAAACCTGCCTCAGGAAGTATGGGATCACAGATAGAGAGAAGGAACATGGTTATAGGCCAAAATAAAGAAGATTATGTAAAAAATACCTGATGTTTAGATAGCTGAGATATGTAGTGCTGTTGCTTTTTCACAAACTGTACAGTACAAATCAGTTAAATCCCCTCATGAATCATCTACCTAGCTACTAGGTGGTGACACTTTCTTCAAAATAACCCATTAAAAGGTTTATGATGGCAAACAGGATGACCGTTAGACAGAAATTTTGAGTGTCCGGGGTGGCGTAAGGAGTGACCTGCTTGTGAGAAATGAATGAGTTGATGCTCGCATTATCAACGGAAGGATTGGTGAGGGGGCTAGAGAGAGATGCTTAGCAAAGGACCTTAAAAGTTACTGTTCAGCATCTAAACATAAATTATGCTCGTGCTTGTCACTGTCAAGTGAGTCCAGCTTCTGCACTTGTGTTTAATGAATTAACATCAAACCCAATGTAGACTTTCATTTTGGCTTATAATGGTGTTCATAACTATAATATCCAGATGCTGTCTTCAATTATTTGATCATTATTTTCCCATTTTCTTCAGCAAGCCGTGCATTACCCAGGCTTGCTTGGGATGTTGTGGGTACTGAGCAAAGCCTTGCAGCAGTGCGGTCCCACCACGTGCAAGAAATGGTGCTATAGACAAAACCAGAACAGTTACACCTTACAAAGCAAACCATAAGTTAAATTGCAACCAGGGTAAATATTTGAATAAAAAGGAGCCAGTATGGAGAAGAGTGTGCTGTAGAGACTTATTAGCTGTATCTGAAAAGAGCCCAGAAGGACAATCCTATTGATTTTATTCTTATCTTGATGACCTTGTAGTTTGAGTTAATGGTTTCTAAGAGTTTGTAGGACAGTCCCGTTTGTCTCCAGTCAAGGAGAAAGGAAAGTAATGTAGAGCTGAAAAACAGACTCTTAAGATTTTGTTCATTCTCTGAATGTTTAATATATATTTTAATTTACATGGGTGTAGAATCAATGAAAACATTGTATTCACATAATCTAGAGGAGACTGAAATGTAGTTCATCTGTGCTAAATAACATATTTCTCTTAATAATCTGGAAGTCATCTGGAGCTACAATAGGTGTACTTACTATTACCTAATTGAAATTCTTGATGAAGCTGTGTTTTGAGGAGGAGGAGGAAAAAAAGGAGTGGGGTCTTACTGGTCGAAAAGCCAGGCTGTTTCTCACTGTGGCATTCATGGTGTGGCTTCAAAGGCAGAATACTTTTATGCATATCTGTGGATACATTTATCTAGCGAGGAAGCTGTTCTACTTTTGGAAAAGTAGGGCTGCAGAATCATCCAAGGGAATGATCTTTTGTGACAGATCGCTAATTGATTTTAAAATTGTCACAGCATTTGTAAATCCAGACACAAAAGCAAGTATGCAGTATTTCCTGTAGCTAATGTTAAGGAACATCCCAATTTTCACTTGACACGTGGCAGAGTGAACTTCACCTTCATGCATAATGTTGTTGCTAAATCTTGGACGCTGGGCTTTTATAGATGAAGAGGTTGTTGCTGTCTTGTAAATGTTAAGTATCAGAGCACTCTGCATAAGATCAAGAGGCATCAAGGGATAATGTAATTGCAATTTTCCAAACAACTGTATCTGTTTCAGAATGAAGATTCATGATAAGACAAAATAAGACAAAATAGATCTCATAGTTTCAGCATAATTAAGATTTTTGCCAGTGGCTATTATGGGAAAACTTTCTTAAATATTTCACCCTTACCCCTTTGAAAGATTTGATGTTAGATGAACAGGATTTTAATTCAGCAGCTGCTTTGTTAAGCAAAAGCATTTCTGATTCCCAAACTTGTAGCTGACAAAAAGCACCAGAGTTGTATTCACCATATTTAATTACCTTTTCTTTTGGCTTTCCTGATGGAAGTCTTCTTAGGTCTATGTATATGAGAGGTAATTACGTTAAAGCACGAAGTGTTTTGTTCTTACTAAAATGTTGAGAAGAAATCAGAAACTATGTAACAATATATTTTTACATAAATTATATAAAAAGATAAAGCCAGGTTTGAGCATTGAGTTTTATTTGTTACGGATTTAAATTATGTAAATGTGTAAGGTCCCAAGAGCAGATATATTAGTATCCTCTTCAGCAAGGTGGCTAAGCATGCTTAAGCATGTCTTCTGTTTTGTACAGGCAAGGAACAAAAATAAAAATATCCAACAAACTTATAGAAGGTGTAAAGATAAAAAAAAAGCTAGTATTCTTACAGTTATTTTTGTTTTAGTTCAAATGAGCGTAGTAGCAGTATGTAGAGGCTTCTATATAAAACTTCCATCTATGAGCAGTATTAAAGCTCCATTTTAATATTATTTAATATTGACACGTAAACACTTGACCTCTTACATGTTATTGCAGTAGAGATGTTTGAAAGAGCCTTATCAACCTTTGCTTGGTTCCTTTCTTGAAGATGTCTGAGCAGAAGGTTTCGTCTAGATTTTTAAGGGAGATTCATAGAATCATGGAATGGTTAGAGTTGGAAGGAAGCTTAAAGGTCATCTAGTTACACCACCCTGCCATGGGCAGGCACACCTGCCACTAGACCAGGTTGCTCAAAGCCCCATCCAGCTTCCAGGGATGGGACCTCCACAACTTCTCCGGGCAACCTGTTCCAGTGCCTCACCACCCTCAAGGTAAATAATTTTTTTTCTAGTATCTAATCTAAATCTACTCTCTTTCAGTTTAAAAGCATTACCCCTCATCCTATTGCTGCATTCCTGATAAAGAGTCCCTCCCCATCTCTCCTGTACCCTTCAGGTACTGGAAGCCCATTATAAGGTTTCCCTGGAGCCTTCTCTTCTCCAGCTGAACAACCCCAACTCTCTCAGCCTGTCTTCATAGGAGAGATACTTGTATTAATCGGCCACTCTTTCATTTCCTGAACTGGTATCATTTAGCACAAGTTATTTGTTTATTTTTTCTTCATTTAAGTGCTAGTGGTAGCTCTCAACTGCATGGAAAAGTGTTAAAACCAGTTGTAGAGGTCTTGGGAGAATCAGTAGCCATTTTATTATGGTCTTGTTATGATGTTGCTGTATCTTAACATGTAACAGAGAGGAAATGATTTAAGTAAAAACAGTAACTAATATTGCAATTGAAAAGTTTACACGATTAGGGTGGAGAAGAGGAAAGAACTTGTGGCAGAGTAATGTATTTATGCTGAAAATTTATAATAGCTTTATTCTGGCAAATTAAATTTTTTTCTGAATAGACAACAGAAAAAATAGCAGGTATGAGATAAGTAAAGGATTTGGGATTTGACCTTTCTGTTTGTAAAACTAGTGAATACATTTCGTAATACAAGACTAGTCTTATGTGAAATTAAAATAAACCCATTTGCAGGTCAGTATGTGCTACAAAAAAATGCATTTTCTGAGGAAGAGGAGCACAGAGCATGGAATATTAGGTGCTGTTGCAGCTAGTTATAATCAACAAGCACTTTTGTGTCAATATTATAATAATGAGTAAAATAAAACCTGACAAACTGTAGTGGGGGGGGGCTGGGTTATGTGCTTCCCCTCATGTTTCAGCAACTGAAGCTGCAGACGTGAAATTGCCATTTCATATTCACCCTTCCAAACCCTAATATTACGTGTAATTTTTTTTTAATTTGAATATAAAAGTGGATCTCCTATGTTACTTTCACACTGGGAGCTTCAGAGAATACATGTAGCAATAGACATCTTTAAAAAGCCTCAACTAGATCGTTCTTGGAGGTTTTATATCTTGAAAATTTTAAGTCACAGTATTTTGAGTTGTGATCATTTAATCATAAGAGCAATAGTTTTTCCATGTCTCAGGTTTCTGTACACAGAATGGACTCAATCATTTCACACAGTCTACAAGGATTTTGGCAGGTTGCTGTTAGCAATATAGATGGCCACTTTCACTGTAGGTTAATTTAATGAGATTTTTTAATGTTATTTTTATGCTTTAGAATTGTATGTATAGATCTCCTATCTATTACTAGATAAAACTGTTCATCTTCAATGGACTGGGCTGTAGATAATGGCTGTGACTTGGAACTTGCTTAAGCAAGAAACCCTGTACAAGCAGAATTATGGAAATCATCGCAGGGTTTCAATAACTGTTTTGAAAAAGAGTGAACAAGAGATAAGTTCTTTTATAATATTGTTATGTTAATTTAACATTCTTGTGACACATTTTTTTAACTACATCGATTTTTTTTTTTATAAGTCTTTTGGAATCTTCATCATATATATTATACTTATAACCTTTATCATGACATAGTCTTGCAAAACAGGTTAATTGTATTATTGGAGAACAGCCCAGTCTGTAAGGGACCTCGAAAGACCATCTGATCTGACCTTTCTTGGGAAGGGGAGGCTGGATGAGATTACCTAGCACCCTTTCCAATCGCATCCTGAAAACCTCCAGTGATGTGGACTTCTCCAAGTCCCACGGGAGGTTTTTCCAGTGAATGATTGATCTCACTGTAAAAAAATATTTTTTTTCTCGTATTTAGATGAAACCTCTCCCAGAGTAACTTGTAGTTGTTGCCCCTTGTCTTCTCCATGTGATTCCTTGTGAAGAGAGAGCCTCTATCCTCTTTGTAGCTGCCCTTTTAAGTACTAAAATACTGTGATGAAGTACCCCGAAGCCTTTTCTTTTCCAAGGAGACAAGACCCAACTCCTTCAGTCTTTCTTCACAGGGCATGTTCTCCAGATCATCTTCAAGGCCCTTCTTTGGACCTCTCCAGTCTGTCCACATCTGTCTTGATTTGTGGGGAGCAGAACTGTACACAGTTCTCCACCTGCAGCCTGAGAAGCACTGAGTGGGATGGTCACATCTCTATCTCTGCTTATAAAGCCTTTGTGGCTCCAAGATTAAAGATTAATCTTAATTAATAAAGAGTAAACATATTTTTGTTTTATACTGAGATTTTTAAAGTGGTAGAAATGACCAGAGCTTGTTATGCTGTTCTGCAATCTCTCTGGTTTTTGATTTGCAGTCAGTAATGTTAGACATGGTTTCTATTTTATTCTGTTCTTTATATGTGGGTTCTTATTGATATGATCTTATATCTATTTCTCTGTAAGAAAACACTAGGATATTGGTCTTACTCAAGAGGTAAATGTGAGATTGCAAGAAGATGCATTTTGGTGCTAGTCTTTGTGTAACTATGAAAATAAAAAATTATATGAAGGATTAAGACAAAGCTGCTCTGGCTCTTCCTTTCATCTCAGGTTTCAGTCTAGATCCAAATCTGGCTCTGGTACAGAAGCAACATTTGTCTCATTAGTCAGTTTTTCTCTTGTCAGGGGCCAGTAATGCTGACTGATATAAATGAACGTGACCTGTTTGGGAGGGATAGAGTGCTTATGTGACTCTGTTCGGAGATATCCAAGAATAAAATACTGAATTTTGTTTTTGCTCATTTCTTAATGTGGAAATATTCATATCTCACAGCTCTGTTGCTGCTATTCTTTCATGTTTATTTACACTGACAGGAGACAAATGCTTGGCTGCAGGTCCAATCTATTTCCAAAAGGGCAAAAATTTTCTGTAAGGGACCTTTTCTAGGTTCAGGAGGTACCCACCTCTCTTGTGATGTATTTGAGAACGGTTGCCCTCTGCAGGATAGCCCACTGAAGAGAGAATATGCTCTAGGACAAGACTGATTCTGATACTGTATTCTTTCTTCCCGCTGGTTTTGAAGAACGTACAGCTCTTGCCTTGTATGATTTGAGGACATTGAGTTAATTACTCAGGCTTTTCCTTTCTGTGAGTAATTTTTTTTAATACATTTCTTACTGCTTTGTGTATAAAAATCTTGAAACCTGTACTTCTTTCTCAAGCAGTTATTGTCATAAACAACATATTTTTAATTATTTGAGATGCCAAGTTTGTTTTCTGTAGAAGTCTAGTATTTAAAATAAGAAACCAAAGTCAGTTTTACTCATTAAGTTTCTCTTTAAGGAGTGAATGTTTTGAAAAAAAATCCTCAAGGAAGATGTTATTTTTGTCTAAAGAATGTGAAATTGAGAAGAGGAAATGTAAGGCTAAATTATCCTAAGATCAACCATTTCTGCTCATCTTCTACTAAGTCTGCTTACCTACTGTGTGCCCGTTAAATTTTCCTTTCAAATTGGTGAAATGAAAGAAGATACCTGACATGCTCAGTAAAGCAATGGGCATGGAGACCTAGAAATATGTGCAAAATACAGAAATAGTAAAATAATACCCTGCTGCTTAAATAATTGCAAATAGGTTGGGAGTGGGTGAGCTTGTCATACCGTCCCTTCACTAAGTGAAGGCACTTGTTAAGGTACTTTAACTGGCAATACTGTAATGCAGACAGCAAGCCCAAACTACTCAGTTAACCCATTCCCAAACAATACAAACATACATTTTTTTCATACATTGCAGGAGAAATGAAAAATGAGGTTAAAAATACATTACACCATTATTCATCTCCCTTTAAAACCAGAAAGTGTGACTTAGCTTTGCAGGCTGCTCTGTGCAGCCACATTTCTAGATGCTCGTGTCTGCATCTGAGGGCAACACAGCAGGTAAGTAGAAACCACCAAAGTAGTGACCTGGAGTCATAAAGGACTGTGGATCACAGAACAGCAAGGCTAATGATGTTGTGTAGTCATTAGACCAGCAAAAAGGTTTGGAGAAACAAGAAGCAGGTGACTTTTCTATCCCAAATTCATACCCTAAAGCATGCTTAGCTTCTTCACTAGCCTGACTTGAAGAAAAATGTAAAGATAAGTGAAGAAAGGGCTTTAATGTCACTCCGTTATTTCTGTAGGTAGGTGCTGGCTCCATCTGCTGCCCCGGTAGGGTTTTAGCCGGTCCCGTAGTCTTGTTTTCATTAGCATCTTGATCTTGGTGCAGGAATTGATTTGTCATTGGAGGACTGGGGATTGACAGAAAAGCATTTTTGTCTGATGTGATCCTATGAAATGCTTGATGCTGGCCCAAGGATTTTTGGAGCAGTTAATAAGAACAATATGGGAATTTGTCCATAATAAAAATAAATTTTAAAAAAGGAAGGTAGGTAATTATATCATTGATGTATTTTAATAATTTATATTTGCATAATCAATTTTTTTAATCTAATTTCTTGCGAGAGGAGATGTGGAAGGTAGCTTATTGTTATTTTAAATATATTGATAATCATTATGATGTAACTTACCTTTTCCAAGTGTTAGGTACAGACTTACCGCTGTCAAAATGAGCAGACTTCAAAAACTGACTCATTCACTGAAAGTAGTCCTCAACTCAAGTCAAAACTTGCTCCTCTAAGCTTTAAGCTTTCTATTTAAGCACACCACTATTATGATTTTATTAAACTGGAAAATATCGTGTGATCTCCATCACTTTTTTTCCTGAGCCCAAGAGGGACATAACTGGGAAAAGTGAGGAACTTGGGAATAACTTGGTATTCTGGGAGAGAGCTGATGACAAGACTTATTTGAAGTTTTGATATATCCAGAGTACTTTTTCAAGGAAAGACTCTAAAAAACCTTTACATGTTTAAAAGACAATGTAAATTGTCTCTAATTTCCATTACACTGTGTTTAAGTGCTCTTAGGCGCCTAAATGCTCTGTGGCTAAGGGAGATACTGGCTATACTGTGAAGTCCATCGCATTCAGCTGGTTTTAGTTCATCTGTTTCTGACTGTTTATTATTTGTGTTTCATTGTGTGGCAATGCATATAACTTCCCTAGCAAACTGGCTTGCTCAGCAAAATGTATCTCGTAGTGTCATTTACAGGTAGGCCAGATATAAACCTCATCCATGTTAGTTAGTCTTGCCCATATTTTTGTTAGGAAACTGGCCTATGATAGCAGCTTAAATTAATACTGTATAAGCAGGTGTACTGGCAATTGTTGTGGTTCAGTACCATTCATTTAAAGAGAGCTTGGGTTGTGATTTCTTTTAAAGGTAGCTCAGACTTAAACTGAAGTGAAGCTGAAGGACTGAAAGTCCCAGAAAGACAGCTAGCCCAGTTATCCAAGGACACAGTTTCTTTTGGCCTCTGTGTAGCTTTAGAGGCTCAGTGCTTTTGGAAACTCGGTTGAGTGGCAGATAATAGTGAAATAGCCCTCAGGAATGATCACCAGATCAGTAAAAGATTAGTCAAGTGGCTTTACACTTCTGACACTTTTATTTAGATAATAAGGCTATTGAAATAAGCTAATTTGAATGACATTTGTATTGGAAAAAATGCATATGCATGTCTGTTGTATTTAAAAAAAGAAATGTGATGCTTTTCCATTTTCTGTATGACAATTAAAAACTCAGTTTTGTTTTTATGGGCATAAGTATGCACTCTGTCATGCATTGCAGTATGTTGGTACTTTGCAAAAAAGGTGGCAGACTGCACTGCTGTGAATCTGTGGAAGAATACACAGATTTGTTGCAAGAAAATGAGTGAAAATACATGCCATGCTGATTGAGGAAATCCATATGAGTTCAATCTATGATTAATTAAATTAGGTTGCTTCAAAATTCATAGCATGTGTCTGGAATGACCTTACTTAATGCTATCGGTGCTTTAAATGTCTCTGGAGAACTTGTTTTAGCTGACTGAGTATCCTGTTAAAGAAAGGATGTCCTATGTGAGCAAGTTGTCCCAAAGGGAGAAAACTGGTACGACTCAGGTGCCCTGGAAGAAATACATACCTGAATGCATGTGACAAAAGGCAGCTAAGGTATCAAATAAGAAGTTTAGAGGTTAAAATTGCAAGATTAGTATTTTATCCAGATTGGAAAGAAAGGATATTATGTGTACATTGCAAATAACCTTCTATGAGGAAAGCTGATTGAATACAAGGCGAATCAGAGATAGTATTTCAAGATGAAGTAAATGCTCTGAGGTGTCGCTGTGCTTTTTGAGCAGTAACAGCATACCCTACACAATTCATGTGATGCTTTTAGAAGTGTTAGCTTTGGAAGCTGCAGAGCAAACTGCTGGAATTTTCCATCAAAAGGGTGGAGGTCTGACAGTGAAGCCACTGCTGCAGCGCTGTTCCCGGCGTCGGGGAGGGGAGAGTTCTTTTTCTTCCATCCAAAGTCTGGACATTTTCAGCCAATATTCTGTATATCTTGCACTTGTTCATACACAGCTTTGGAAGCATATGCTTGTATTCACACTAGATATAAATACTTATGGAGTCTCAGAAACATTGAAACAACTGTGTGCATCTGTGAACCTGCAAACCTTTTGGGATGGATTTTAACAGGTGTAAATCTGCTTCTAGTTCTCATGTGTCTGTACAGATACCATCTCTGCAAAGCCCATGCACACAATTCAATGACTTTGTAGAAAAAGAAGTCTGGCTGCCAAGAAAAATTAACTCCATGTCTTGTGTCAGTTAAGCTGTTGAATTGGCTTTCACACATAAGGCTGAAATAATGAGCTACTGGTTGTCACCCTGCACTGAGAGACCGGTCTCTTTGTAGAGTAACACACATCCATCTGCTTCAGAGGGAATTTATTACAGCAGATTGTGTCCTACTACACTGGAATTCTGCTGTCTGACCCCAGAAATGATCTCCCTGTGCAGTGCAGAGCCCTTGGTTATCTTCTCACACACATCTTCCATGTCCAAAATAATCCTGACATGGATTCTCATGTGCTGCGTGGCTCCGTTCCTTAAAACTTTCTCCCTTCCCATGATCTGCAACGTAGCTGTGCTGATGCAAGAGTGTGCTTGCTTTCTAGCTGGCTCTGAAGTGGGTGCTGTTGATCTCATGTATTGCAGAAATACAGAAATATTGGAACCGAGGCTCCAGAATGAGATATTATGCAAACCCAGGCACAAAAACAAAACAGCTGCTAACTCAAGCAGCTCCAAAAAGGAAAAAGATTTGGTGTGCAAGAATGAAAAACAATGGAAGAGAGGCCAGATTCATCATAGTTGTGCACAGTGGAGTGTGAATTAAGTAGAAAAAGGATAGATGGAAAGACCAAGAAAAGGAAAGCTGAGAAAAGTGGCAAACAAAGAAGAAGGATTAAAGGGAAGGGAGTCTGGGGAATGTGCAATTCCCCTCCAGCTTGGGGAGGCTGTGGGAGAAGACTGGAGCCAATACACAGTCCACAGAAGAACAAACATCTCACTTCACATTTGCAGAGTATGGGTAGAAACTGTGTTTTTCAGATTGTGCCAGTTAAGCAGCTAAGCCCCTGAAGGCAGCAGACTTTCCTCAGCATCTGTTTTACAACTCTGGATTAACGCAAATACTAAGAGTGTTACACCATGTCATACTTGAGTCCTGTTGAAACATAGGGGTTAGGACTACACTGTGTAGCCTTCCAGCCCAGCAATTTATTAGAAGCATTTTCATTGCAGAAACTTCCCATTGTGCCCTGCCATTAAACAAGAATGTCCATTCAGGGAGGGGAAAAAAAGAAGTTAAAGTCTGAACAGAATGAGATATTAATATCTCGGATAAGTCTGCCAATAAGATCCCCTAATGAGTGAACCTGTGAATCAGGGATGGTGTTTCTTGGCATGGTTTCATTTCTTGTTCTGTTTCTTCTTGCATCAGGATGCTGCTTGTTTAATAATCCAGCACATAAACATCAGAAGGTAATTTGGGGTCATTACTACCACAAGTTTGAGTCAGAAGCTCAGTAGTGTCATCAACTCTGAGTATTACAAAAAAAGACTGTCCTGCCAAAAATAAGAACTGCATTGATCAATGTGTCATTATCTCCTTGAAAATGTAAATGAAACAAACCAGTTCATCAAATGTTTTTTTTTGTCTTTGCTGTGCTGCTTCTAATTTAAAATTTTGTTTTGAAACACTACAGGGAGAGGGGAAAAGCTAAATTAATAATTGTTATGAGATGGTCCTTAAAACAGGGAATTAATGCAGTTTGAGCTGTCAGCCCATGTTGTAATATATCTGGATGCGTCATTTGTTTCTTATGGTTTCATCCTCTCAGTAAAACTGTCTTGATATTTCCTGCATATATTCAGACTTTTTGGCTTATCAGTCCTTGTAAACGGTGTGTGTGGTTTTTTTTTTGTTTTGTTGGGTTTTTTAAAAATAATTTCCAAGGCTCTTAAAGTCATTGGAAGGATTTGAATGTATGTTCAAACTAAATAACGGCTCAGAAGGCTGTCTTAAACTTACTTTTTCGTGTCAGTGCAAATGTCTTTCTCATTTTTTATCATGAATCTAACGTTTCTGTGACTCTGACCTACTCTGCTTCCATTTATGTCATATGAATTAATGATCGGTTTGCTAACATCTATTATCCCTTAACAACGGAGAGAAGCATGCTGACTTAAAAAACATATCTGCACGGAACTTTTTATTGCTTCCTTGCCACAGCCTTTACTGTGTTTTCATATTTCTGGTGTCACAGGGGTGGCTTTCAAGATAGCGAAAGACTTTCTTTCAAGGTATTCATGATAGTGAAGTCAAATACTTTCCTTAGAAATCAGACAGCAGCTCTTGCTGGTATCAACACATGTCACTATATGCTCCCTCTGCCCAAGCTGTAGAAAGTTCTTTTAGCAACTCAAATCCCTGTCCCCTGCTGCCTTTTCCTCTTCCCTTTCTCCCTGAAAGTGTTTTTCTTCAAGCACAAAGGCTTCCCCAGCCTGACCGTGCAATTCTTTGCACCACAATTTGGGAATCTCTAGAGCAGGGGTGTTGCTTCTTCCTGAGAGACAAAGTGCTTTGCTAAAGGCATTGGACTGTTAAGGCTTTGTGGTGGGGGTTTTTTTGATTGTTTGATTATTTTTTTTAAAATGGTGTGTCAACGCTTTCTAAGAAAACCTATATTTCAGGATTAATGTCACTGGGATTTAGCCGTTGTGATGGCATAACTATTTTCCAGCTCTACTAAAGATTTTGAATTAAAGAAAATGATCAGAATAGAACATGCTTAGTAGAGAAGATTTGTTATTATAAAGTAGGGCATATCACATACTTTCTTCTTGACTTCGGGAGAGTCACAGATGCTTTAATTAATTACACATAAAACAATGTACTTGTCTTGGACTTTTTTTTTGGTATTCCTCACTTGAACTGTAATTTCTTAGGTCAGGAATTCTTTCTTAACTTGTGTATGTAGAGCTCTTTGTTCTTTGGAGCTTGATGTCATTTGACACCTCTCAGTATTGCTGTAATACGTAAAGTTAGAAATCATCAAGGGATGTTTTATAGAATTTTTAGGCTAACTTGCAGCTGCTTAAGCTCTGTGATTCCACATTGTTCGCATCATTTAGGAATTCTTTATCCTTAATATTATGATGAATGTATATGTATTTGAATTTTGGAAGCAAAAGCTAGGAAAGAGATACATATATGACTGTTAAAGTTTTAACATTTCCAAATATACCATTTTTTTTCCAATTTGAGGTATTTCTGAAGGTTATACAGAAGTGCAATACAAACAGTTTGAGAACTTTAAGTGATAGGTCTTTCAGAATATGTGTGTTCATGATAAAGAGGGAGGGTTAAGGGGGTCTGATACTACTAACTGCAGTGAAGTAATGACTTACTAGGATGGCTCGTAAAACATTTGCTGTCATCTAGACCTTATAATGACAAATTCTTGGGTCAAAATATCAAGTGAGTTGGGGCAATGGTGATTTTTGTTTACTGTGCATTTATAACTGGAGCAGCATGCCTTTTATATTCTTATCAGTATTTGTTAGAGCCTTGAGGGCTGCATACCTGTCAGACCCTTGCAGTCCTTGATGTTGGAGAAAGATTTAATAATTTGACTATGAAGGTCCTTGTTCAGGGGTAAGAATCAAATTGACACTAAGTCCTCATCCCTTGCCATGACAAAGGTGCCTTTCTTAAACAGCATGACATCTAGTTGTTAGATGGGGAAGGACTTCTGTGTTCCTCAAAAGGGTAACATAGGGGAATATATTTGTCATGTCACCTGTGTCCTAGGAGGAGTTGTTGAAGGTAAAATGTCATCTTTGAGGGTGTACTGTAGGTCACCTCGTGATGGAGTGTCATACCAAAGGGCAAAATTAAGATCTAAGGAAGTGAAACATAATGACATAATTGTATTGTATTTTTCTGAATACCATAAACTGGAACAGGAATACAGCTTTATTATTTAATTTAGCATGCAACAGAGTGCTAGGTTTAATGGTGTGTATAGGCACATGTGAATATATGTCTGCAAGTTTGATGCATCTGTGTGAAGTAGTACACAGACAAGTAGCTATAAGCAGAATTTACTTCATGTGAGCACTAGTAATGAGATACGCAGCATGAGCTGTTAGTTTTTAATAGTCCTTTCATACGCATTCCAAGTATGTGTTTACTATGAGAGAGGTGTTTTATCCATAAACTGGGGCAGACTTAAACATTGCTTTTCTAAATCCTCCTAGAACAAAACTTCTAGTGAGGGCTGGATCCAGTGCCCTGTATGCCTGGAAAATGAAGAGCTGTAATTTGTATATGACTGGGTGTGTGTACGACTTTAGGGTAGGTTTACACTGGACATTAGGAAGAAATTCTTCACAGAAAGAGTGGTCAGACACTGGAATAGGCTGTCCAGGGAGGTGGTTGAGTCACCATCCTTGGATGAGTTTGAGTCATTTAGATGTGGTGTTGGGGGATAAGGTGTAGGGAAGAACTTTGTACAGTACGGTAGATGGTTGGACTCGATGATCCCAAGGGTCTTTTCCAACCTAGATGATTCTATGACTTGGGGGGGGTTATAATGTGAGAGTTTAGGAGAATACAGTTGCTTGCTTCTGCTTGAATCTGTGTCTGCATCTACTGCACCTCACTGTGATTAACCTGATATGGGAAGAAGACTCAGAGGAGAATAATTGAGCTCCTTTGTTTCAGTACTTTTCTGTTCTGAGAAGCCTTGGAAGTTTGTTGTGCCCTGTGAAATTTATCTAGTGAGAAAGGGATTTATTCGCTGGATATGTGCTTGATGACGTCTTCTGCCTGTTCCTGTGTGTCTGTATAGTAGGGTCAGGTTATTCTACCTCACTTCTGACTTCTGTTTTTCTCCTTTGAACTAAGGTGATTCTCAGGGTAGTATTAAATGCGTTGGATTAAAATACCACTCAAGTGTCGCCAGCAGATTCCCCAGCATGTTTGACAGGGCTTCAGTATTCTCCTAACAAAGTTACTTTGCCTTTGCTTTTATTCTTGCCTTGAATTTTAAAAGCAAAGTATGGGTGCTTTGGCACTTCCTATGCTTAGCAAAATTTGGATTACTGGTGTGAATTCTTTATTACAAGAGGTAGGATAGTTGGGGGTTTTTATTGAACAAATACCCTTTCACATACTAGCCATGGTTTAAGTCAATATCCCTGGAGAGTGGTTGTAGTTCATTAGTGTGATATTCCATGTATGTATCATCATTATAAATTCATTGAGATATTAATGATATTCAGTTTAGCTGAGACCTTAATAGTAGCACTCTTCTGCTCAAAATACATGTGAAAATATTTGGTGAAGAAAGTTGAGGATTAAGAATCATGATGTGAGTAGTACAGTAACAATAAGGCCAAACTTTAACTACCGAACTTTGTCTTTTTCTTGACTTTTATGTTACTACCAGATGTAGTGGCTATAGTTAATTTTTGCTAGCTGCCCTTTTGCGAAAAACTTCTGCAACACTTCTGTATGTGACTTGTATATGCTGCACTGCACAAATAACCTTGAGAACAGGTACAGCAAGAAGACTTGTTCATGCATGAAAAGCAAAGGACCAAACCTAAAGAATCCAAGTATGGCTGCGCAGAGGAGCCTTTATGGGTTTAACAACAGGATGCTATTATTGCTGTTTGACATTAATCTTTACAGAAGTCCGAAGTGCTGAATTTTGGACTTCTGGAAGGATGATTTGCTCCATGCTCAAACACATCTGCTTACACGGTCTGATTTTCTTCAATCATAACCTGACAGTACAATTCTCTAAGTTTCTGAACATCAGCCAAAATATAAGTATGTTATATTGCAGTCTATTAGGGAGACACATCTGTATCAAAGCAATCTGGGGACAGATAATGGATGTAGAAAGAACAAAAGCCTAAACACCATGTTTTGTGTAGATGTTGATTGATTCTAGGTGACTTTTGTTTGTTATTGAAATTTGTTAACCAGAGATAATAGGTAATTTATTACAAATGCTCAAAATGCCACTTCTCCAGTCTCCGCATATGAGAGAGATATGCTAGGAAAATAAAGAGGAAAAAATGTAAAGCATGACATTGGTTTTTTTTTTAAAAAAAAACAAGACGCCATCTGAGCATCTTACTAGTTGAGCTGTATGTCAACTTTTCATTCTTTGACTACAGGAGCTGCTTGTAAATGAGACCTGAATGCACTTGCCCTCAGATAACCTGCCCAAGAGGTCTTTCCTTTCTTCTTGCTCTGTGGTCCTAGTGTGTGTGTTCTCATGCTCTCTCTCTTCTCCTTCATTTGATTTGTGGAAGTAGGTATCACACTTGCAGTGAATGTTTTACCACTTTGTCTTCTGGAAGGTCGGCATCTGATAGCTAGCTGGAAAAAAGGCCCTTTTTTTATCATCTTTCTCCTCTGTATTCCACTGTTTCTCTTCTTTCTCTTCCAGCAAGTATCCTTACCCTTGTTGTTTCTTTAGCTCTTTAGCACCGTCTGTAATGCAATAGCTGGATGATCACCTCAGACTGGCGTTTCAAAAGAAAGCACTGTCCTCTTGCCTTTCCTCTTCACCCACATCATCTCTGTTGCGCTTGTACCTATTGTGCTTGCACAAGCGTATTGCATGCCCTCATAGCCAAAGAGGTCATCAGGCTCGCAGTGTGGAAGGGCTGCTAGTTCTGTAACAGCACCGATTATGGATCTCTGAAGGGGTCTTCTTGGACAAAAGAAAAATCAGGGCATCTCCAAAATCTTGGGACAGTGGGCATTAGTAGACCAGATGGGAGTTAATAGTTGCTTTGAAGGAGGAGGAGAGAGATCTATCGTAAAATCTGTTTGTGTCCTGGAGATTACATTAAGACTGTAATTTATGAGTCCTAAGACCACCTAAGAGTGGTCTTTTGTGAGATGGGCTCTTAGATGCTGTTGAGAGGGAGAGGAAAATAGAAGGGAGCTGGAGTGCATTGAACCAGCTACATGGCTAAACCGGAGCATTCTCATGCATTGGAATGGCTTTAGCAAGGAGATATCAAACATCGCCAAAAAAGAGACATTCCTCTCATTGAACAAGTGGAGGGAGTGGGGGAAGCATGCCTACCAGTTCAGGGAGGGGATCAGTCCTTGCCATTTTGTCTTGCTATAATGCATAAATATACTATGCGCTTAGGGAACATGTGAGACACTTCTGCGGTTGATGGTGAAATTTAAAAAAAAATAAATAAACCCTTCAGACATCACAGAAAATAGTAGTAGTAATATTATTGTCAGCATGAGAGAACATAGTATTTATTTGGGAATACTGGTCATCTTGCTAAGTCATCTGCGTCTATATAAAACCCACATAAAGTTTCACAGAGGTTTGATGTTGCCAATCCCAAGTGCACAACGAGTATGAGTCACATCTTCCAAGATCACAAGATTTGCTTGAAAATCAGACAAGTTTAATTTTAATTGATTTTCATTTTTATTTGCCTTCTTATGTGAAAGCTGATTCATTTTTTCCACTGTTCCTCTGTGATCATTACTGCTAGCCATGACCACCTCCCCCTTTTCTTTTTTTTTTTAAAAAAAGGAAGGCACTTTTAACAAGAAAACCAAATATTTCAGGACGTAAAAAAATCATGTAATTGCTGCCAAGTCATGTTAGCAGGTAATTATGGAAGTAAACCCCCTTTTAGTAGAAGGAACGAGGAGTAAGAGGTTCTAGAATAAAATTGGATTAAGTTAAATTTTCATATGTGCTGTTTTGAGTAACCAGTGGTCACACCCTAAAGAAGTGTGTCGTCACTGGAACAATATGTTCTATTAAGGATTGGGTACAAAATTGATCCGTTCACAAAAATTTTGACTAGTATTTCTAGGTATGTGGAAGTTTGTTCCAAGTAGTTTCCTTTTCAAAGTCCTCTTCTCCCATCCCTCCACTTTTGTTAAAAAGGCAAACAAGGAAATTAAGTAAATCTTAATACATTTAAGGCAAAGCACTGAAGTGCAAGGGTTATGTAAAAGTTTTCTTCCATAATCTTCAGTTTCACCCTGAAGAATTATCTGACATTACTACAACTGCAAATTGCATCAGATAAAAATCTGTCCCTAATGCTCTGGGATTTTTTTATTACACTTTTTTTTTTTAAATAAAACTCTTTCTGTCAAGTATCCTTACTGGGATGCTCTTGGAAAAATCTTTTGAAGAGTCAGAAGTTCTGCACAGCCCTGAGTTGAGGTGTACTGACACAGCACATCCCAAAGCAAGGAGATGCAGGGCGTGGGCATCTCTTTCAGTTAGAAATTTATGATTTGAACCCCAGCTTTCAGATGACATGCCTTTTGCTTTTATAATAGGAAGAGGGTTGGGTTTTTTCCTCTTCATAGCAGAGGTTAATTTTAATTGTCCAAAAATGGTCTTTGGTGGATTTTAGTGGACAGTAGGTACTTGCCATGGTAGCAGTAGCATTCTAAATGTTTTTATTCCATGTTAAAATCAGTCTTGTACGTGACTTTTGAGCTAAACAAAAAATTCCAAACCAGCTCCCTGCTCATATTTCTTTAAAGGAAGTCTTTTGTATCGGAAGAGACAAAGTCAGCTGTGATATAATCAAGCACAATGGAAAGAGAGGACACTCACTTTTGCAAAATTTGAATTTAGCCTATAACTTAGATTTTCCTTGATACACTGTATTACTGTGTTACTCTAAGTAATACTTTAGTTCTGTAGGGAGTTTTTCCCTCAGTCAAAGATAGGCAACTAGTTTAAAAACCAATTGCAAGACATATATATATTAAAATGTGTAACTTTAAAACTTTACAGAAGTGGCAACTTTCTTTACTTTTATGGTTTTGTTACCTCTCATTAGGGTGGCACCAGCTACCCTGCTATTGCAGCTTGTCTCTGCAATACTTCTACCTAGTCTGAAGAGGTGTCATTCACCAATGAGAGTGAAGTAAGGTGTCCCAGCAGCTTTACGGGGCAAGGCATATTTCTCAGCAGCTCGAGTTCGAACCCTACTCAAAACCTGCACCAAGTCAAAAAGGAGCTTGTGAGAACATTCCCTTTGCTAGATCTATTGTGCAGAACTTTCTATTCTGCTGAACTAACTGTAGATGAGAAACATGCTTCTGGGTAAGTAATTCCATGTGGAGGCTGAAATCTGTCTTTCAACTAGCTGCATAATAGAAGGCTGTATGCTTGCTCCAGCCGTATGGAAGGAGAAATACATGCACTGTTTTGCTGATTTATTTTTAATAGCAATCCATTAGTGAAAGGTGTACTCATTTGCTGTAGTTTAAGAACTGAGTAGTTGAATTAGGAAATATTAGCACTGTGGGTGCCTACGATCCATTTTTTTTTTTTAGGTACTTTTTATCTTTAGGTAAACTACGTCAGCGAAATACAAATGCCAAAATCAGCATTTGAACTTTATCTTTTTTTTCCCTGTTCAGATGGTAATCGTGACATTTTCTGAAGGAAGGCTATAAATGAAAATTCTTGTTAGTAAGCCCATTGGAAGAATGTACTTCTTAAATATTAAAATAAATTTGTTTCTCATTTGTGAGCATACTGATGGTTCACTGTAAAAATGTAATGCTTGATTATTTTATGTCTTAAATTTCCTTTTAGCATTATGCTGCTAAATCCTGTTGACTGATATTATGTTATATAATAGCTTCAATAACCATAAATAGTAATAGCATTTGGAATAGGGAATGCCTTCATGTGTATTTTAAAGAACAACTTCAATTTACTGAGCTTATGAAATGTTAATATGTTTCAGATTACACTGTACTGCTTAGCTGCAATGTTAAAAACGTGCATGATACATTCAGAAAGTTCCTCTTAGGATGCCTTGTTAGATTGAAAACATAAACACTCTCTTTCTGTCCTTAAAGTCCTGTTTATGGTTAGATGATTAGCTTGTAGAAAACACCTTTAGTTACTGGTTGGGTTTTTTTCATACAAGGCAACCTTGTCTGGAGGAATGTCATTGGTAGTTTTTTCAGATGTTAAAAAAAATGCTAATTGCTGTGAATTGAATGTTATAAATACCTCTGCTGTGTGTAAGTATGATCATCCTCAGGCTGTCACAAATTCAGTTTCATAAGATTGCACTGCTTTTAAAGCGATTTGTTTTGTCTTTTTTTTTTTTTTTTTTCTTTTTACTAAAAGTGATGTGTATCCATTGGCCATAATTCTTGGTTACTGTCACCTTCTTTTAACTTTACAAAGGCACAAAAAACATGCGGAGATATTTTGGTTAGGCAGAATTTAGGACTAATGCAGTATTTATCTTAGTCTAGCTAAATTGTTCAGATTTCAGCAAATTAGGTTGCATATTTGTGGGTGCTTCAGGACTGCAAATACAGATATTTCTTAAGCATTTATCCCTTGTTCTCTTTCTCTCCATATATGTGTCTGTAACATTGTATTTGTTTTGTTTGATAATCATAGTTTTACAGTTTGGGTGCTGAATTCTTTGTGGTAGGGAAATTCTCTCTGATTTTTCTAGAACTTTGCTTCTTTCTTTCATTTTGTGTATTCTGATATAGTCATGAATACGATTTCCTTGCAACACAAACAAATAGATGTAGAAGGTTTTAACAGAGGTTTTAACAGAGAAGTCTGAGAGGAATCTGGCACTTTGGTTGTTCCTGTTGATCACTTATGTGATTTCAGCAATTTGTATATAGAAATGTATTAATTATTTCTGAAGTTGGAGCCTTCGACATTTTTCATGCCTCCTTCAGGATGCTACTATTATCACACTAATGTCTAGATTCACATTTATGTTGAGTTTTCCATAGGATGGGCCAGGCTGCTGTGTGTTGTCAACAGGAAACGGTTACTGGGCAATGCAGACCGATCAAAAATCTTGGGTTGTTCCTGACTCCTGGGAGACAAGACAGGCGATGGGCAGTTTGTGCTGGCCAGGCATTGTCTTTCTGCTGCACTTTGCCAGCGGATGGCAAGCCTAAGCTAACGCTGTCTTGTCAAAATGGCTTGAAAACAGAGGGAAAGAAGTGAGAGTCCCAAAATTGGTGTCAAGCCTTTGGGGACAGTTGCAATATGATGAAAACAATAGAGAAAATTCTGTCTATCTAGAAAGTGTAAAAAAAAAAAAAAAAAAGTAACAACCTACCCCCAAAACAAACCAAAAAAAACCCCCAAAACCCACCCAACCAAAGAACCCCAGTGTTAACTCATCAAAACTGCTTTATGCAGAACGTGCTGCTCTGTTAAGCTGTTATTCTGTTGAGAGGGGAAACCCAGTAAAACTTGGAAGCTTGTGCGCCAAAGATGATACAAATTTTGGCAAGAGCTGAGCAATGCAAATGCTGCCAGATGAGGAAAAATGTATAACCCTTGCTGGTGGCAGTGGCTACCACTGACTCTTCTTTTGGGGAAACAGACATAGGGCTCTGAGTCATAGGGGCAAGAGGCAGAAATAGGGGTCAGAAAGGGTCCTGGAAAGGGGGTGTTTGAACAGGACTATGAACTTGTGGGAGGTGTCTGGGTAAAGAAGGGTAATACAGAAGTACTCCACCATCCCTTTCCTAATGATATTTCCTAATAAAAGTAATTTTAAAAGCTTTCTCGGTAGGAAAGATGAAACTGGCTTTACAGGTAAGCAAGAATTGCAGTGATGGGCAGTGTGCAAATAAAATTTGTGTCATAAGTTTGTGTTTAGATAGCTGAATATTCCAGATGTATGAATAGATTTCTTGGTACAGATATTTGGGTTTGTTCAGTTCGTGAAAACTTGGCCTTTGGGGAAAAGATGCTTTTATGTATTATACTAAAATGCTTTGAGCAAAGTTTAAAATCATTATACTCCATAGCTGTAGAGAACATTAAGATCTTTTGGAATGACTTATTCAAATATCCTTATAGTTGATGGTGTATTCGTATTTAAATAAATTCAGGAAAGATTCATCCTAAGCTGTTTCTATCCGGTACTGCTTTAAAGAAACAGAAAAATATATCAATTTTGTCACTTAAAGCTGCTTAAACCTTCAGGGGAAAAAGGGTTACTACTTAAATTTCAGATGAAAGGAGTGTTTTGTGAATTCATCTGTGTCATGTATTCATACCTGAATTAAAATGAGCCATGATGTACTGCACTTTCTCGGGAACATTACATAAACTTCCTTGTTCTAAACCACGCACAAGTTTCAAATGTGCAAACAGAACTGAAAGAAACTTTGCAGTAGCTTCTCCACAAGCAGGAAGCCCAATATTTATACAACAATCAATAGGGTAATGGACACAGAGACAAGCAGTACTCTCTCCTACAAAACTTGGTTTAACTGGTAAAAGAAGGTAGGATCTATCTGAACAGCAGCTTTCTTTTTCGTTAGACGTGTACAGTCGGGGATCGGTTTGGCTTGCATTCTGCGGAACCTTGTTGGCCAAGATTTGGAGTTGTGCAACTAAAACAAGGGATTGTTTAGAAGTATGTTATATTTGGAACAGTTTTCTCCTGCTTTAATTTCTGGGATTTTGATCGGGTCTTTCATGAGCGTTTTTGTGAGACTTCAAAGAAGATTAGCTGAGGAAAAATCTGATCCTGATACAGCTTGCTTTGGCATAGATAAGGGTTTTCTTTACATATAAATTACTTACATATTTGTGTAATTTTTTGCTGTGATGTTTATTTCTGTCCTGTGTGCCTTTAGGGAGAAGTTCTGCCTTACTGCAGGCAGATAGGCAAAGGGAAGCAAGAACACAACTGACTTCAGTGCAACCAGAAAGGGACAAGAAGGGACAGGGAACAGTATACTTATTATTTCTTGTTATTGTTTGATCTACAGGGCTAATAATATTATTTGGCAATAAAAGTGGCAATTTTCAATTCAAGCAAGAAGTTGCTGAATCCCCGAAGAGGAGCTAAACCCACCTTAGTTCCTCTTGTTTGCAGCATCCTTCTTGTGAGGATTCTGAAAAATGTTGTTGTTCCCCAAGTTCTGTGGGTAGGAACGATTGCTTATCACATGTGCTACCTGCAAAGAATGATTGAGAGAAATGTCTGTCCTCATACCCCTGGAAGACACCTGTCCTTCGGAAGGAGAGGAGGTAGCTGGAGTATTGAGACACTGCTAAATTTTAGTTTTGAGAGTGGGTGTTTTGCTCTTTTATCCTGGTGGTCTTTTTCACTGCTCCAATGGTTGTAGGGGGACCAGGTGTGTGAAGATTGTGGGTACGGCATGAGCCATGAAGTAGCATGGTCCTTTCTGAGATTGGTTCGGTTTTGGTAGGTTCTTGAAATCTCTCTGGCAGAAAGATAAGGGTAGGAAATGACGATTTTTAACATTTCAGAAGGTACATCAGTAAATCAAAGATTAGGGGGACAGGCTTAGGAGTTGCTTCCAAATATCAACAGTCAACAGAAGTGTGAGAAGTTCCCCCAAAATTTTAAGAATCTTTCACAGTGGTAATTCTAATTGAGTGATGTCTACCAGTTTTCCTTTGTTCAAGCATATACGCCCTCCAGTTATTTATAATAGCTGTTCTCAGAAGTGATTTGAAGTTTAAAACAATAATAAAAATTTAAACTAGGTAAGGAAAACTTCAACTAATAGACTGACAAATTATGAGCTACTGAAAAACATGGTCTTGCAATAAAAAGTATTGTGCAAACCTCCTAGTATTCTAGATGTGTTGCCTATTGTAATACTAGTCAGATAGTGAAGTTCATCTTATATTATGAAGGCAAATTTAATTTTCTAATCTTTGTGTTTGAAATCTCTGTTTTATTAGAAAATTTCATTAACAGTAATTGCCAAAGAGAAATGAATCTCAGACTTGCACGTTTCAAAGGGAGGTGATCCACAAAGAACTTTTATATACATCCTTTGGGCATAGCCAAAGCTATGTCCAGTGTTCCCTGATAAAGCAGATTTCTTTATTTAAGGAGGTAATGATAGATAAGTACAGTTACTCACAAGTGATGAGGCATCTCACCAGTCATCTCACAAGATACTTCCTGTACGTTATTTGCAAAACCCACCTTTGGCTGACATGGATCTTTATGTCTATGCAGAGCTCCATTTAGTATTGCTTTCTAATTTAGCATCCTGCTTGTCTGGGTGTGCTTGTGTGGTACTACAATAATAAAAGAGATTTTCATGTGTAGCTAAATTATAGTCTGAGGTGATTTCTATTTTTTTCCTGGTTTTAGCAGATATTTAGACTAATTAAAATACGTGTCTTTGGTGATGCTGTGCTTTGAACTAAATTGAAGCTGATGACTAAAGAATCAGTTTGTTCTTTGTAGATTTTATGGGGAATCTGAAGAAAGAGTGAGCTTTCAGAATGGAGGAAAGAAAACTTCTTTTTGAACTCTTCCTCTTTGTCATTCTACAACAATAAATGCATTGTTAAATGTTAAGACATTTGTTCAACACAAAAGAATACTTAAGTTCATCTCACCATATCTTGCTCCTTGTTACCGGTATTTCTTGTTCTTAGGAAAGCATGCAGTCATACCTCCTACCATATTACACAAACCCACTATAGTGCTTAACTTGGATGGTGTCTGTCCTAAGCCTATGGAATAGCTGTTTTGATTGATTGAGAAAAAGCTAATGAAAGTAAAACCCTGAAACAAAACACCTTACCCCAAAAACCCTAAACTTGCCATATACTTCTAGAGTTGTGTTCAATTTAGAATACTTTTTTTTTTCCATCGTTGTAAATAACCCAAAATATAATATATCCTTGTGTATAATACATAATTGTTAGAATAGAGTTATAACTATTGCAGACTCTGGAGACTTAAAATACTTTTATGTTATTTATGATTACTTAAGGATAGAGTCCTACAGTATTCTTACGAAAATAGTTCTTGCTGACATATATCAGGAGGCCTTCATGAAACCAGACTTGGAGGACAGAATGAAATAGTTACAGGAAGAGGCTAATGAGTCAGCTATAGGCCAGCTTTTCCTTTACAAATTGCAATATATTTAAAAAGCAACATCAGATGATTACTTTAAAATAAAAATGTGAAAAGATATAGTATTGTTTTACATTCCTTGTTTTTTTATTTTTTTTTTAATTTTTTTTGTTGGTAGCTCATGTTTTAAGGGTAGGTACCAAATTAGAAGGGTTCTGAAAAGCTGGATAATTCTTAATCCCAGAAAAGTAACTAAAGCACCAAAAGCGTTTTTTCCCGGAATTCCACCTTTAAAGAGTTTAAAAATATTTGGGAGGTTCCATGCAACCAAAACCAAATTTTGTTCTCTCTTTTTTAAGATTGAATTTAAGAGGATTATTTAGATTAGAGATTGTGTTTGGCAAAGTTTACAGAGCTATTCTTAGATTGATTCATTTCTTTTGTCTCCTCTGTAAAAATTAATGAGTTTGATGATATTAATAACTGCTCTTTAGTGACTTGAGATAACATATATTAATGTCTGTCAGCATGTCATGGTGGCACAGCTGAAACTTGGGTAGAAATGCCAATAGTAAGTCTAAAAATAGTTCTGAAAAGTTCTTTAAAAAGCTACTGCCAACTTCCTGAAATGACAAGTAGTAGCACAACAGACTAAGAAAGCAGCCCTGCCTTGTAGGTGCGTCAGAGACACAGAACCAAAGTACTGCATGTATGAATAAATCATAAGATAGTCATGGCTGACTAGAAAGCAGATGGTTTTGTCCCTTTTGAGGGTTGAATTTTAATCTAACTATAGGACATTCACTCATGAACTTTTAAAACTTACTCATAAAAGGAGGGCTGCAAATCCTAAAGAAATAACAATAGTTCAAAGATCTTAATTTGAACATTGCTACATGTATTGCATATCTATTCATTGATAAGTAGAAAAAACCCCACAGGAAATCATCAATTTTGTCTTGAAACGTAATGTCTATAGCTAAAGATCTTCCTGGGTTCCTGCTCTCTCCCTTCCCATGTTCTTACAAAACCAAGAAGCTTCATTTAGTGTAATCCAAAATCCAGTCTCTTTTCTTTCAGGTAGACCCATTCCTTGTTTTTTTATTACAACAGTAAAGTGCTTCTCTGTAAACAGAGGATTTGTTAAGGTGCCTGGGAAGAGAGGCCATTTTGGAGATACGTATTTTAAAACTTCAAGTTATGGGTAAGTGTGAGTGAGGCTGAGAAGGAAAACTGTATTTGCCACTTTTTTACTTTTTATGTGCTGTCCGAAACTGAAGGGAGGCAGTGACATCAGAGCAGGTAGGAAAAGCATGTGGTAGAGAATTAAGGAAGCAGCGGCATTTCTAGGAAAAAAAAAAAAAAGCCACAGAAATACAGTCAAGATCAGAGTAAGGATATCACTAATATTGGGAAGAGAGACTTTACTCCAGGCTTACTTAGAACTGTAGGAAACTAAGGGCACTACAGACATGAAAAGAGAGTTACTCAAAGTGTTTGAAGCTTTTGAAGAGATTGAGGAATGAGGATAGATTCAATCCTATGGCTTAACTGAAAACATAATTTCTATGCTGATGTGATTTCAATGGCACGTCAGCCAGTGAAAGGTTCAGGGAATACTTGGAGGTAAAGGAGCAGGGTGTCCAACTCTCTTTCCCAGTGCTCTTATAGCTTATGGTATGTGCTGAACTATAAAACTGGGTGTCCAGGTTTTACAAAATTCCCCCGAATGTTGCTCTTTACCCTCAAATTGTTAGCTTGTAATTCTGGTTTTGTTAGAAGTTTTGCTGCTCACTGCAGTGGAAACAGAAGTTGGCCTCTAAAATAGTATATTGTGTTTCTGACAGGCTTTAAAACAAAAGGCTGATCAGCATCTCAACTGCCTATCAGTTGCAGGTCAGTCTGTCATGAGGTGTAGGCTTCAGCTGAAAGTGGCTTGTGGCTGGCTTGCTCAGTCTTTATTTTTTACCCATGTGAATACTCTGAGGCTAGTGGAATTAATCTAATGGACGAGAGCATATGTGAGAGTAGAAAAAGGCTCAGCAATCCAGAAAATCTGGTCTTTGTCCAATTTAAATGAAAGAAAAGACTTAGAAGGCGGGGCATACTCATTTGCGTTCTGCATCCTGAGTGCAAAGGAGTCCATGGAGAATGATGTGTGGTTTCTGAATAAGCAGAACTCTAGCTACAGAACAAAATCAATCAGCTTTTCGCTTCAGTATACTCAATAGTAAAGGATATACTTTATGATCAGCAATGTTAGAGACTATGTGATTAGTCTGTGGCTCTCTGCTCTTTAAATTTTAAAATTATGGTAATTATCACATATAAAATACATTTTTTATTTTTAATATTAAAACTTATAATTGGAACACAAGTGAAACTGATACTGAAACACATGAAAATAGGCTGCGTTCACTAATTTCATTATTTTCTAATCTTTCTGTAGAAGTCCTAAGCTATTTGGCTTTCCTGTGTTTCCCATGGGACGCTCTCCTTTTGCTTTATTGGATAGGTTGCTTTGGATATAGGCTTTCCCAATATTAAGACTTAGAAATACCATTAATTTCTTCCATCCCATCATTCCTAATTAATCCTCATTGTATCAAACTAAGGGACATTCTTTGCTTAGAGTATTTATGTCTCAAACATTTGTGGTGGAGTGAGGGATACAGATACTACTTTCCCTCTAAATTAGTCCTAGAAATAGCAGTAGTAATGGTGTTCCATGATTGTATTGAAGGGTCTTAATATTTATTTCAAAATTGTCTATATCTAATCAACTCACAGATACCTATTGAATAGTTCTTTCCCTGCAGCAGAACTAGTCCATGGTTCCTGTCCCAGTCACCAGGTTCATAAAGGTGACATTCGGTATTCTGCCGTTTGGTTATTGCTGTTCCTCTGTGTGCAGTAACCTTGGAGTTACTTCCAGTGGCATACTCTGTGCATATGTGGTGCTTTGAAACATTTGTTAGATTTTGTGAAAGGTCTTTAAGCCACATGCTTACTTCTAGCAACTGTAAATGGTATCAGCTTACTGTTTTAGCTGTCTGCTCTTGGGATGTAAAGAACAGTATCATTTTACTTTTTGAATCCCTGTTCAAGTTTTGGTCATTGAGAAATAGTATCAGATAATGAAAGGGATGGGATCCTATTACAGCTTAATAATAGTAAAACAGGCAAACAAAAACAACTAAATAATGCTTTTTCATCCTGTACAGGAATCCAATTAAATTAAAAGTGAAGACTTACTGTACTAGTAACAGAAGCTAGTAGTAGAATCACAGAATCGTTCAGGCCAGAAGGGACCTCCAAAGGTCATCTAGTCTGACCTCCCTGCAGTCACCAGGGACACCCCCAACTAGACCAGGTTGCCCAGGACCTCATCGAACCTCACCTTGAATATCTCCAGTGATGGGGCCTCAACCACCTCCCTGGGCAACCGGTACCAGTGCTCCACCACCCTCACAGTAAAGAACTTTCTCCTAATCTCCAATCTAAATCTGCTCCCCTCCAGCTTAAAGCCATTGCCCCTCGTCCTGTCACTAAAGGCCTTTGTAAACAGGCTTTCCCCAGCCTTCCTGTAGGCTCCCTTCAGGTACTGGAAGGCTGCTATTAGGTGTCCCCGGAGCCTCCTCTTCTTCAGGCTGAACAACCCCAGCTCCCTCAGCTTGTCCTTGTAGCAGAAGTGCTCCAACCCCCTGATCATCCTCGTGGCCCTGGTAGTCTTAATGTTTCAAAGAACCCAGGATCTGAGTAGCTCTATGAGTTAAAAGAAATTAGAAGCTTTTGTGGACTGGGAGGGTAAGCTGTTTACAGAAAAACTAACTACAGAACAAACAATAAAACTTTCTGCTACTTAGTCTAAATAGGAAAGATTCGTCCAGATACGTTTAACATGCTGAGTCTGTAAACCTAGGGATTTTATTTTGCTCATAGTTGGAGGGCTAGTTGTAAGATTTGGGAAATCCTTCTCTTACAGCTATTTGAGACGTACTTTGAGATGTAGTTGAACAAGTCTAACAAAAAGGATTTCAGCATTGTCTTTGCTTTTTAAAATTAGACAAAGGAAAGACTTCTACTTGAAAGAGAGGAATTGCTTCTTGTAAATCCAAACATCAGGGATTGAAATCCTAGACCTTTAGAGCAAGGAAAGTGTAAGAAATATTAAGAAGCATAACAAAGTTTCTACAAAGTCAGTATTTGATATTCAATTGTGAGGCATTCCGTACTTAAAAATTATGTAATACTGTTGATTATGAATACAAATCCAGGGGGAATTTTAAGACCTTTCATCAGAATTTTAAAACCATGATACTCTAAGGATTAATTCCATAAGAAAACATGAACATAAGTAATGAAGCACCTGGTACTGACCTCTGAGAAAATACACAAATTCCTACTAAATTGTATCTGGAATGATTGTTCACACCACAAGAAACAAAAAGATGAAAGGTGGATTCACTGGAAGGGCAGCAAGGTTTCTTAACCGGAGCTGTTGCAAGGACATTGCATGGTGGCTGTAACAGCTTTGCCACACTCTGCCCAGAAGCTCTTGCCCTGAGCAACAATGCAACTTATCTCTGCCAAACTTCTCAAGGAGAAGGTTTCCTGCATCTGTGCCTTCACGCCCAGGAACCCCTCATCTCACTGACTTAGATGCAGCGAGGAAGTACTACGCTAATATAGCAAGATAACACTTAAGACTGTGCATTTTGTGTTTATTGCTAAAAGTCACTAGATGATCTGTGGATGTGTTTGCCCATTTCTGCATCATTCTTCATTTCCATAATTTGATTGGATCCCTTCTAAAACTTTTTATGTTTGACCTGTATTTATTCTTCACCTTAAATGTGTTTCTTCCTTTGCATTGAGTATTCCTTGAGTAGTCGGGGATACCCTACTACTTCACTCACTAGTTTATCCAGAGACTGTCCTTCTTTAAGATATTTTCAACTGAAATACAGGAGCTGAAATCCTAGGAAAACCTCTACTACTGCAAGTCAAGTGTCTATAATTATCTCAGGGCATTAACTTTCTCTTTTTTAATATAGTTGTTATGTGAAAGAAAGACTTATACTTTGTCTGAAAAAGTCATATGTTTGGGTTTTTCTTAGGTGTCCTCACAACGATTTTGTGTGAATAGCTATTAAGCTTTAAATGCACACCCTTTCATATTCTTTACAATTTCTGAATATATGTTAATATTCAAATGCAACCTGACCTTGAAGTTATCAGTTTCTTGCTTTATTTCCTTTTGAGTTCTATCTGGAATTTTTTGTCATTGAACAGTCTTTTCCAAAAGTCTTCCCACGATGAAATGGTCTTTCTATATAATCTTTTCAGTTGAAGCCTTTGATTTCCTGCCCTGTCACACATTGCTTTAAATTGTGTTTCAGAGAAGATTTTTCTGTCCCAAGGTGGGAGAAATTCCAAACATATTTGATAAAAATGCCAGTGGGACTGAGCTGAGGCTGCCACTCGGCTGTTTTCCTTTTCCCTTTGAGTTTTACTTAGTTTCATGGTGCGTGGCCTTCTTCCCCTTCCATTCAAGCTTGACTGTGGGGGCACAAGCATCAGAAACGTCATCGTTTTGTTAGCAGATTTATCTTCTCCCTTCATCCCTCACTTCTAGAGACATGTGGAATTGGGCTTGGCAACCTGTCAGAAGTGATGTGCCAGACTGCACTTTCTTTTCTGTCTGTAGCTGGAGACCAGCGTGTTGGCTCAGACTCATCAGAAACCGGCAGCTGCTGCATTGTTGGTGGAGTGCTGCCCAAGTCCCAGCCCTCTGCTGGCCCTGATGGGTGCTCTTCCAAAGCGGGGGTTGTGTGCTGTTGTCAGGTGCCCTATTGGTGCTTCTGAATAAGATGCCGTAATTGGTGAGCACGTTCTCTTTTTGGAATGAGCTCCTGTCTTGCTGGGCATCTGCCCAGGGGACTTGCTTAAGCTGTGCGAACGCTTTGTGACTGGACAAGTCTAGAGCAGGACCTGCTGAGGCAGGACTGAGGTTGGAATAATGAAACTCCTGAGAGTAGGCAAGGAGCTTGTTTAAAATATTGTCTTACCCTCTTTTCAATGAAGTTGCTCTTACTTTGTTGTGCTCCTCTTTGTTGTGATCATTTGTATCGAGTCTCTTAGACCTTAGGATTCCAGATGAGTACTGAGATGCTGAAATTAAATGTGTAATAAAAACTTCTTTCATCATCATCTATCCTCTTCTCCCTCAAGTAATAGAAAATTATTTGCTCAAAAGAACAAAAAAAGCAGTGTTCTTCCAGAATTTTATTTCCACTTTAAGCACCTTTGGTGTAGATCAGAGAATTTGTAAAACTAGGATCAATGTGTGTGTTTAATTTCAGCTTATCAATAGAATGTTCTCACTCAGCTGGAAACTTCCAAGCTAGAGGAACAGACCTCCGCTGTGACAGCCTGCCTGTTCTTTCATATATTAACATTTAATATTTTTACTTCTGTGAGCTCCAAAGTCAGTTCAAGGCTTCTTAGCAAAAGCAGATTTTGTCCAACGCAAGTAAAAGATCATAATCCTCAGTGTGAAGTGTTCTTTCTGAAGTGTCAACAAAATGTATTTTGGCACAGAGGCTGGGTTGTTGAAAGCTGTGGGTTTGCAAGAGGCTTCTGTAGAGGTAAAATAGGCTGTGAGCGGCATGTCAGGGCTGTGGGGAAAGCAGATACTTCTCAATTACTGAATTGTGGCATGCAGGAGTCTTCTAGGTTTGGTGAGGAGGAGGAACAATTGTCCTTATCCTAGTCTTCCTCCACCTCTTGTGCATTATCCTCTGCCACTTGCAGTCTTTCTAGAGTATTTCCTCCTGACTGTATTGTCTTGCACCTCCTATTGCTGGGGAAGGACCAGGCGGCAACACTGGAGAATAGGTTTTGTGTTCTTGCTGTCATTAAGGTGTTGGGAGAGCAATGTCAAGTGGGGGCAGAGGGGAGGAAGGCAGGCTTTTGCATAAGAAAATATTCCTTCAGCTGTCCCTGACAGCTGCTTGCTTTGCCTGCTGGTTGGCTTTGTGGGACAAGACTCTGCTTTATTGCATTTTGCCTCTGATCCACCGTATGAAACCAGAGATAATCTGCTATTTATAATGTTCTTTATAAATTCTCTGACTCACCAATAGGATTTAAGGTAGAAGAGTCTTTAGGTGATACTCATTTTGATCCCATGCGTTCTGTCCGCTCAGGAGCTGTGGTGAGATGGAAGGAATTAAACATCTAGACTGGAATCTGAAAGGCGCCAAGTATCCTGAGGCCAAGCACCCTTGATTCCCATCAGTTGCAAGTTATACCGTAATGTGAGTTAATGGATTATGAGCAGAGAGCAGAGGGATTCAGCTGTTAGTCTGAGCTTCTACACATACTCTGTGTAGGAAGGGTTGTGCTAGATAAAAACCAGATCTGTATGGATAGAAGAAAAAATTCAAGGAGAGGATCCTTGATTTTTTTTTCCTAGTTTGTGTTAAGTTTCTGTGGATGGAGCAGCACTTTACCTGAGTTGATGAGGAAGATGAAGCATGGAAATTCCTTATTCCTTCCCACTTTGAGGTTATTTGCAACTTAGAGGCACTTGGAGAGAAAATAAGGTAAGCATCTTGGTGCAGCAGCTGTTGTATCCTTCAGGATATGGGGCTGGAGGCAACTTCTTCTGGGCTGATCTCTTATTCCACAGCAGGGAGATGGTCTTCTCTGCCTCTGTTCATTACCAGTAGCACTAGGGTGGGTAAGAAGAAACACAAGTCTCTGTTTTTGTATTTTGTCTTTTTTTGAGCAAGGCTTTGATTCAAAACTTACTATCTATAACAACTTCCATTAAACCCTAAGACTCCATAAGGGCAAGTAGCATCCTATTACTAAAGAATAAGCATTTCTAAAGCATTAAAATTGCTATTCAGCTGTTCTTTTGTCTCCATGGCAACTTTAAACGTAACAACAAAGCAGTAGGTGATGTTGTCAGCCAAAAAATCTGTAATGCTTAAGTGATTGTTGATAGCAACAAAATGGATGCCAGTGCAGGGTCACTTACAGCCAGTAATAGATATTGCATCTATGGCTGAAGTATTGCATGTGACATTTTAGAGCAGAAAACATACCAGAAAAAAAACTAAGGGTTGATGCAATTTGCAGTTTTTATAAAAAGCCATGAGGTGCTATTTTAAAATTCAATGGTAAGCCTTCTTTAATGGAAGGAGTAGCATGAAAAGCAAAGAGCTCCATATATATACGATATGTGCCACCTCGAGAAAGGATCTCAAGCTTTCTGCTTAGTTTGTTGGTAGAACAGAGAATAAGCCCCAGTTTACAAAAGTGGGGTCAGTTCCTAGAGGGGATAAAAGTTAAAGTTCTCATTTGGCTTCTGTGTTGATCTGAAAAAGGGAGCATGTTAAAAAAGAAAAGGCAATACTTTTCTTACAAATAAATAAAATAAAAGGGGTTTGGGAGGAATTATCATCAGTTTTTGATCTTAACCCCATGGTGCCTGGGACTTGGATATTTGGCTGACATGTAAAATTGAAAATTGTTCATGGGGAAAAAGCCTTGAGAAAATCAGACTGAACACTGCTGAGACTAGTGCTGGGAACCAGCTATGAGAGGAGAACAAATAGGAATTAAGTAGTTTTTATGTAGTTGCGGCATACTAAATTAGGAAATCCATTCTAAAACAAAAGTATTGACAGATGAGTTACTGAAAATAAAATATATTAAGTAATTTGTGTCCAATATTTGACTGTTGATGCTGGGTGTACTGTGGGAATTCTTCCTTTTAGTATGTATGTATACTGTCAATGAAGCATGTTCCAAGACACCTTTTGGAATTTTAAATTAGCTGAATTTTGAATGCTACTTTCTCCAGTTAATGTATCATGTTTGTGCTCTGTGTTTTGTAAAGATGTCACCTCATTTCTTGAATTCAGGGTTCCTGAGTGTTTGAGCTACCTGTTATCCAAGAAGGCTTTTCTCCTCTGCGAGAAAGATGGGGGATGGAGATTTCAACCAGCTCTTATTCAGAGTCTGCCTTGACAGCATCACACGAACCCTCTTTTAATGCAGACAAACAGAACAGCTTCATTCACTGACAACAGCACAAGATACCACCTGATGTCTGTTTTAGACTTCAGAGAACTGGGCACGAGGTCTAGGACTCATGTGGTCCTTGATTACTCGTCACTCCAGTTACACCTGTTTGTGTCCCTCCTAAACAAAGACAACATTAGTATATTTTCTTTAATTTACTTTACTCCAATAATTTAGCCTGTTTGCACTGTGAAACACATCCAACTCTGTTTCCTTGCCTTGGGGGGGATGAGGGGGATGTTTCCTGCTTTTTGGGGCGTGCAGTGCTCGTAAAACAAGATTTTCAGGGCTGCTGGTGTCTCCTGTCCCGCCCAAAACAAATGTTTTCATTTGTCTCTGATTTCTGAGCAGTCTTTTGGTTTTGAAAGTCCATAGGTAAACCCAAAGCATACCCATAATTCAAATAAAAAAATAACACATTTTTTGAAGCTCCAAGTTATATTAGACTTTTTTAACCCTCTTAATTAAACTGAAGCTCTAACGTACATAGTCGCTGACTGTTCATATGCCAACCTGTTATGTGAAAACGTAAGACTTAAGATAAGATCTTACAGAAATTATTAATTTGTTTGTTTAGAGCTTCTTCTACCATACAGTTTGAGACCAGGTCTGCTTAAAGGAGTGATACAGCCACTACTGTGGTTAACAAAGGAACTGCAGGTTTCAAAGGAGAGCGCTGTTACAAACTATTTATTACTTGTTGTTAATGGGTCCGTAACTTTCTCATGAAAAGTTTGGGGTTAGTTTGAATGAACTAATGGAATTTTTGTCTTGGATATTTTTTAATGTATTCTAAAAGCTTATGCAGGCAGGTACCCTTTGAAATATAGGCCACTTCATGAAGTTGTCTTTGTAGTCAATAGTGATACAGGCTCTCTGCAAGGGATCTCTTCCAAAGTTTGAACTTATTTTGTGTTAAGCTGCAATAATGAAAAGTGGAATGGTCTACAGGAGCAGGCTCTTGAGACAGCAAGCCACCCTGGATGGAGTGGGGTTGGGAGGTCGAGGCAGGGACTCCTGCTTTGCTGTGACAGCTACCAACAGCAGTAGGCATGTGGTGCTGAGGAGACTTACTGGTCAGGTGGGGCAGAATAAGTCTTGCATATTCTTACCAGTTCTGCCCATTGCTGTGATGTCACGGCAAGCAACTAAGAAAACTGGACACGCTTGACGGTCAGCTGAAAAAGGCATTGCAAGGAAATTCACAAATGTCAAGAATTCTGTAATTTTTTCTTTTAACCTTTGGAGGGTGGGCATCAGAGTAAAGAGCTGTCACCTACTCATTCGTCAGGTATACTCACCTATCCTTAAAGAAACAAAAGAAAAGAGACAGTATGCTGGGAATCTAAATGAGACTGAAATAAACCTAGGCAAACATGCTTGATGAGATTAATTGGTACAAGTTGATGGAAATGCAGGACAGTAGTCCCCAGGTTGCTTAATAAAATGAATTTTATTTTCATGAGAGTCAGGATGCCCCATCCCTGGAAGTGTTCAAGACCAGGCTAGGTGGGGCTTTGAGCAACCTGGTCCAGTGGAAGGTATCCCTGCCCAGGGCAGGGGTTTGGAACTTGATCATCTTTAGGTGCCTTCCAACTCTAACCATTCTGTGATTCTATGATAACAGCAGCACTTGAAACACAGACTCCTTTTCGCAGAGTGGTTATAACATAAGCAGTAGAGCCTTCTCTGTACTAGTTTGTTCTCCTGAGAAAGACAGTTACGCATATGATAGTGCCAAATGTGAGTGTACCTCTGTCATAGGAGGAACTGAAGACTACCAGGAAACTCCAGGCTGGCCTCAAGCCAAGCAGTACCCACTTAAGTTAGTATCCTTTCAGACTTGATTCTGTACCTTGCCTTACAGTGGAATTTTATATGCCATTTCAGTCCTCTTCTCTTTGCTTGAATCTTTTGGGGAGCATTTCCCTTCTGAGATGCTGTGTGTGTTAAATCTCACCAATTCCTTAAGTTGCTCAACCTACAAGCAAAGCTGTTATTGCCCCTAAGTCCAGCGCTATAAGCTCTGGGAAACTGGGAATTGCATGAGTTTTGTTTTGTTGCTTTTTTTTTTTTCTGTGATTTATCACCAATGACAATTTTTTTTGCAAGCCAAATATGTATTTATACTTCTGTAACTTTTCTGGTGTAAGCAAAACTTTGAGCAGAGGGATTCCAGACCTTCAGGGAAAATGAACCATATTGTCTATATCGTTCTCACTGGTATTAGACAGAACACAATTCTCAATTGTCTAGTTGCTATTGAAGGATGAACTCTGAAATGCTGACGTAGTTGCTATAATTCCATCAATTAATCTGTATAATTAACAACTTTAATCTATCTAATTCTTTTCCTCTACATATTCTCTCAAGTAATTAAAGTTCCAGATTATGAGTAAGATCTTGACTCTCGTCATTATTTGCTGTTTACTCTGCAAATATCACATAATCTTGTAGTTTCTACGGAATACCTCTTTACAGTTCGCTAAGATCTATTTCAAAGATCTGATTTTGAGCTACACGGGCACAGAAATTGCACCAGATTCCATGGAGCCAGTAGCAGTCATCTTTTTTTTTCTTTTTTTCTTCTCCTGCCAACTTTTCACTTACCTTTTACTTCTTTTCCCTCTGTTCTTAGTGCTTTTTATAGTAAAGCGATTTTCAAATAATGTGGAGTTTAACTGACACTGTAGATTTAAGGTAGAATTCTTATTTCATGCAAATAGATTGGATGACTTGAGATTGTCTAGCCCTACTTTCCATGATTCAGTAATCAGCTTTAAAGCAAAATGCTTTGATATATCTAGTAATAATGGTTGAAAGTTGCCATCACTCTAGAAAAAGTAAGTATAAATTCTTTGATAGACATCTTGCTTTGTTGCAAATTGCACAAATCTTAATGTCCCTAAATGAAAGCTGTATCTGCTTTTCGCTGATTCAGCTCACAGTGCTTTGCATGCAAGCAAGTTGTTATGGTAGGTGTAAAGGACGTGGCAACTAGCAGCTGTGCTCGGTGGTGTTTCATCATGAACTTTGCTAGAAATGCATTATGGAAAATTAACATTTTAAATCAGATGCAACTTATATTTAGGAATACAGTTGTAAATCTCTTATTTACTGCAAACATAAGCAACCCTGCTCTTGACTATGACGCGTGTTCATCCTTAATATGAAAAGAAAAGTGTTCCATGAACAAAAGTTCCCAGTTTCATTACAGCTGTGGAACTTTCCATTTCATGTGCAGTGGTAGCAGGACTGTACAAGAGTCTTTGACAAAAATAGTATTTATATAAAGTGGAAAATTCCACTTGCAGAGTGAGATGGAATCTTAGCAACCTTCTTTTCCCAGAATTTGCAACTGCTACTGTATTGAGAACTACTGAAATCTTCAATTGTCAACAACCGGATTTGACAGAAACGTAAATGTGAAAAATTTTTCTGCTTAACTTGTCTGCAGGAATAGGTATATAATTCCTATCAGAGTGATTCTGTTAGGGTTTATATTGTTCTCTGCATTTCAAATGCAAAAAATTCAAGTAGCGTAAAATAAAAATGAAATTCCAAACAGAAATAAGTGCTTTTGTCTCCTATTAAACTAAAGCTTTCTCCATACAAAGAAATATAGAGATATTTCTATATATTTCTATGTTATGGTGTTAAGATTTTTGACAGCCCTATTTGTGAAGGAGGGACCCACTTTTGTGCTGTAGAATGTATGCAATAAAATACGCTGCACTGAGGACAGCATTAATGTTAGCTTGTAGCATATGCGTGTGCTTTTGTTTGCTTCTGTTAAATTTTGTTTTATTGATCTCTTGACCCAAACTTGTGATAAAACTATTTCTGAAAGACAGCCTCCGTGAAATCAAGCAAGACCCTGTTTGTACTTCATAAAAGAAAAGCCCGACACTGGCTATAAATATCTTATTGCCATTTGTCTTTATCGACTGCAATTATAGTACCCACTGCTGGTCATCTAATCCTCTCCTTGTAGATGTAGAATTGCTTCTCTTGTGCATATAATACCATTTCATTCAGTCTTGATACAAATGCATGTGTGGTTGAGATTCCCTAACTCTCTTGGGAGATTATTCCCACAGTCTGGTTCAACTCAAAAAGGCTGCTACCATGAACATTAAATATCACTCAGAATAATCTTGGTGTCAAGAAGCTTTCCCCGATGTTCAGACCTGTTTTTCTCAGTTACATCCTTTTATTTCAGTCCTCTCTAGCCTTCAAACCTTTCAGAACTATTTAATTCAGAAGTCTTTCAAATACCCCATCCCCCCTCTTGCCTCTACATCTGTCGTGTATTATTCCTAGGGTATCCATATTTAACACTTTGTATTTTCTAGACTTCCCAGAGCTTGCTTCTTACATTGCTTTGCCTCAGTCTCTTTTCAATTTGTGAATCCTTTTCAAGTTAAAAGTACCTGCTGCTCAACACAATAAGCATTATCAGACAGGGACTGATAAGTCCTTGCTTCATGTAAGGGATACATTGATACTTTGAGCTTTGTGCCTCATGCTGTGGTCAGGTTATTGGGCTTCACGCATGATGGTTTTATGCAGAAGAGGGTACTGGGAGGTCAATCCCTTGCTCCTTCAACTCAAATGTTATTTGGAAACACATCAAATGTTTTTACTATTTATGTCTTTTTTTCATATTTCTTACTGCATGACCAAGGTCATCTTTAAAAAAACTTCACAGACAGAATTTCCAGATATTTTTAATTTCTGTAGTTTTTGCCTAAATCTTACTTTAACTCTGCACTGCTGCCTGATGAATTGATTTATCAATCTATAATCTATACCTAGCCCAACATATGAAGACCAGGTAGTCTTAGACTGATTTACAGATTATATCGGCTGTTCTGTTTGAATATGCTCATACAGAAATAGAAATACTGGGCGAGGCTCATCTTGTCCAAACCTCCGTTCTTTTAGGCGCAGAGGTTTGCTATTTCAAAACTGGTTGAAGCTTTCTAATTCTTACCATGCTGGAATCCAGCTGCTCTTATGATTTCTTATTCCCATCTTAAGTTAATTTTTCCTATCTTTCATCATGGATACCAAGAATTAAATACTGTGCTGCAGGCGAGATCTCATGCCATAGGATGACTGCTTCTCAGTTTGTGTTGGAGACTTATTTCCTCAATTTTATTTTTTTTTTCATGTAGGATGATGGCTCTTCTGGAGTTCACTGTTGCAAACAGTGCTGTTAAATCTGGGAAAAAGAAAATGTTTATGGCTATTTTCTGGCTCTGGTGTTGTCTAAAGACAATACCTATCTTTTTTTTTTTTTAATTGAGATATGGTGCTTTATTCAAATGTGCAGTCCATAAAGTGTTTAAAATGTGACATACATTTCTGTTCTTCTGTAATAGAAAAGGCATCTGAGGATTGAATTTTGCTTTGCATTACTTTTTTTGTATAACTTTCAGAAGTGTTTAATAGAAGACGTTTGAACTTCATGTCCTGGGAAAAAGGTATTGTAGAAGCCTGAATTTCTGTGTTGGCAGGAAGTTGTAAGATAAAAACTGTCTTTGCAAAACTCGTGGTGAAATGGACCTTATTAAAAAACCCCAAAACTTAATACATCACATCTTTAAGGGGTGGATTTAGAATACTTTACATATATTTTTCTCTTTTATGTAAATATTTTACTACTGGCAAATGGACTTATTCTTCTCTTTCCTGTTCTACTCTCTGACTAAGGTATTTTTAAATACCTAAGAAATTTTTTTCCTTTGGAAGCAGCTTAAGGCCATCCTGCATCTTCCTGATCAAAGCACATAAAAACAAGTTAAAGGTAAGTTCAGTTGCCTGATCTTCTCTTGTACTGGCAGGCATATACTATAGTTATGAACAAGTTTCACCCAGACTCTAATATCAAATACTTCCAGAGGACAGTGTTGAAAAGTCTGAAGAATGACACAGAAATTCCAAGGGTGTAGGTACTACCAGTAGAGGTGGAGGGAGATCGCTTATGCTGTCTGTTTTAGGTGACCATGTTAAAAGTGTGTAGGCTTCTCCTGTATATGATTGAACTCCAGAGGGTACTTCTGAAAATCCAAGTTCAGAGCCTACTTCTTAATCACCACTGCTTAAGGAAACTCAGGTCCTGAATTAGGGACTTTGGTTAGATTTCTTAGGTTACACAGCAGCAACTATATTCTGGAGTATGGTTTCGCTCTGAAAGGCTGTATCTATTGCAGAAATATATAGCATATTTTAAAACCATTCTGGAATGCATACTTAACTGTGAAACCGTTACTGGTGTATCCACAGGAAGGTATAAGCCCTGACCTTAACTAAGGACCCAGTCTTTCATCTTTATCTTTGCCAACTTCTCTTGCTGAATTGAACATGCCACTGTAGCAACTGTTCATGCAAGGAGATGTTATGATTCAGGACATTTGCCAGAAATGGAGGGAGAGCTGCAGTGTTTAGTCCAGAAAATGTGGTAATAGAGGAGTGGGTAAGCTGTGATACTCCCCCTGGATTGAAGTCATTCTGCATGACTTGCTTGCCGTCGTCCTTTCTGCTACAAATGCTGCTATCTGTGTAATGTCATAATTGTTTGACCTTTCCATTTGTTGTTCATATATTTCATGTCCTCGCTGAGTTTTTCTGTGCAGCAATTTAAGAACTGTTAGTTAAAAGAAGAGTGTGTAGTAGTTCCTGTTCATGTAGTATCAAAATGAAAACATGAAACCGTGCTAACAAATGCTGTCCTACCTCTTCTTACTATTCCTTTGCATTGAGAAATGCCAGCTATAGCTTCTGACCCGGCAGCTGTTGTTTCTATGCAGAGCTCCTCCTGCAGAAGTTAATCAGCCAGATTTCACACTTGTACTGCTGCTAATCCTAGTGAGCTGTGGACTTAAAAGGAATGATGACAGATTTGCACCGGGGTAACTGATCCAGGTTTGGACCATTTGCTGGAGTTTTGTAGATCACACATCATGCATCCAGGCCCTAATTTTATTAAAGCAGTCTTTGTTCCCCTGGCTTTCTCAATAGCAAATATATGAAATTAAAAGGCAAAAACAGAGGTATGTTATAGTATGGTGGATTGACCTGGCTGGATGGCATGTGCCCACCAAACCTCTCTCTCTCTCCCCTCCTCAGCTGAACAGGGGAGAAAATATAACGAAAGGCTTGTGGGTCGAGATAAGGACTGGCACAGGGGGATGGGGAATGGGGATTGCAGTCAGTTCATCACACATTGGCTCTGGCACTCCTTGCTCCCCAGGGAGAGGACTTCTTACACTCTTCCCATTGTCCAGCTTGAGGTCCCTTCCATCGGAGACAGTCCTCCATGAACTTCTCCATTGTGAGTCCTTCCCATGGGCTGCAGCTCTTCATGAACTGCTCCGGTGTGGGTCCCTTACACGGGGTGCAGTCTTTCAGGAATGGACTGCTCCAGTGTGGGTTCCCCATGGCGTAACAGTCCTACCAGCAAACCTGCTCCACCATGGGCTTCTCTCTCCATGGGTCAACAGGTCCTGCCAGACCTTGGTTTGGTTTTGTTTCCCCGCTTCTTAATTAGCGCGTGTTATCACAGAGGCACTACTACCGTCACTAATGGGCTCGGCATTGGCTAGTAGCAGATCTGTCTTGGGGTCGGCTGTAATTGGCTCTATCAGACATGGGGAGAAGTTTCTAGTGGCTTCTCACACATGTAGCTCCCCCACTACCAAAACCTTGCCACGCAAACCCAATATATATAGATATCATCGTCTTAAGATTTCTTGGTGTCTAAAAGTATACTCTTATAAAATGCCTTCAACTGTAACTTCAAAATCTTACATGAATAATTCTTTCTCCAGTAATCTGGGTTTGATTTCAGGATTTTTACTCTCTCTTGCATTAAGTGGCATTCTAGCTATCAGAAACATTGTGGGCCAGGGGGAAGCTATGCCTTTTGTAATAACAGTGTTTTCCCGCCTTGGTGCCATTTGCCAGTTCTTCCCCTCTCACAAGAAAAAACTTACTTTCTTTGAATTATGTAGTTTCATCTCTCATTGTAAAGTTTTGAGAAATTCAGAGATATAGTGCCACTTTTCAAACCATATATTTTCTGTAAAATGTGTGTTGCCTTCTAGTCAGAAAAGTTTGTCTTACTCCAGTCTTGCCAACAGCTAAATATGAAGTGAGGTTAAATGTGTATGATACTCTTGAGACAGTTAAGAAAAATTTTTAAATGTGAATTTAAAGCCCAGTGATTGGGAATTTAAGCTCATTCTTAAAGCAGGAATCAGAACAGAGGAAAAAAAATTGTTCATCCCTTTGCTCTTACTTCTCAGAATGATAGGTTCAATTATTTATTGTGGTATGTAACCAGGGATTTAGAAAGTGAAATGGTGAAGGAAATACATCTACCTCTTCCAGGAGGCAGGCTGAAACCTGTACGCTGCTTATATCTGTCTTTAAACTAGCATTTAGGATACTAAATACTAAGTATTGATTATTGTTTTTAAAATCAGAGTTAAATATTACAATTATTTTTAGATAGTGCAAAGGATATTTATTAGAAGTGACATGGTGTTATTTTTAGATAATATAGAGCTATTTATTTAGAGATACTTATTAGAAGTGCTTCTTAATAGAAATTATAACAGAATAACCGCCTTGCCTGATCTTTAAGTTATGCAGCAAAGTGTTACTACATTGTAGTACACCAAACAACCAGCAGTGCAAGTAATTTTGAAAAGAGGATTGAGTGGATTTTTTTCTTTAAGATACCCTTATCAGGATATTTCTTTTATCAAGCACAGGGTAAGGGTTTGGAATTTCTTTTATAGAGGCCCTAATAAAAGCACAACTGCAAACTCCCGAGATCGAAAGTAAGGCAAGGATAATTTGACTAAACTATAAACTCTATATGAACACGAACTCTATGCATAGATAGCCAATGGAAATTAAATTCCTTACCCCATCATTTCAGTAAATTACTAAGGATGATGAAGAAAGAAGGACATGAATATGTAGGAAAAAATTAAAAAATAAACTGAGACTGAAATAAGCATCAAACTTCAGGAAATCTTTCTGTAAGTGCATTTACAATGCTTACAAGAATATCAAAGGAAAAAGGCAGATTCTTATTCTGTGAATGTCAGAAGAAGACAAAAATCTTGCGTTCTGTGGTGCCATTTTTACATTATTTTTCATTAGAGAGATCAATTGTGTTAACCTGACGGTTATCAATATAAATAACAAAATCCTGTAAGAACAGGTCAGGGTGTCTTGATGAACTAGAATCTTCAACATGCTGGTTCTGACAAACGCAACGTAAGGATACTTGTGGAAATATCGCTGCTGTTACCAGAGCACTAGGAGAGCCAGCGGGATCACAGTATCTTTAAAAGAGAAAAAGGAACAAACTGAGTTCAAAGACTAATAGATTACCTTCCCTTTGAAGAAAGGGAAAAATGAATTATGCCAAAGTAATACAGAGGAACACAGGAGCTGAGTAATAACCGATGCAGCACATAAGCAGGAATAGCTACTCTCTGAATGCAGGAAAGGATTGCTCTATATCACAAGCTGGACGTGAGTTAACACTGCAGCATTATCAACTAAGACGGATACCATCCTGAGAGATATAACCAGAAACATAGTGTGGCAGGCATGAAATTTGTCTGCTACACTGCAAGAAAAGATGAGGGCCAGTTCAGGCGAGCCTGGATAAGAACGAGAAACATCAGTGCTCACAAAAATTTTCTTTCTTTTCTTTTCTTTTTTTTCTTTTCTTTTCTTTCTTTACTGTCATCTCAGTACACTCTGTTTCAGGAAAATTCTCTTTTGTTGGCTTGTTGCCAGTTTGTTTCCAACTGGTCTGACTCTCTGTGCTGTCTCAAGGGAAGTATCAGGAATGGAGGGACTGTGGGGCTGCCCAGTCTGCTCTCAGTCTGGTCACAGAAAGTGATGCAGGCTGTATGACACGTTTCATCAAAATGCTTTAATGCTTTTTTTTTTTTACATTAATACTCACTTTCTGTTTATTTCTCTTTATTTTCAGTATAGTGTTTGATTAATTAAATTCAATTTATGAAATAAATCATATTAAAGTTATGTTAATCTCTGGGAAATTAGAGGTGACTTGTTTTGAAAGGCTTACACGAGCTGACGTCCCGTTAAAAGTTAATTTGAATGTTTTGTCAAAAAAAAATTATTCTTTGGTAATATCTCAATTTAATTTAACAAAAACATTCTGCATTCTGTTATATACTGCTTTTTTTGTGTGCATCTCTCTCTTTCTGAATGTAGCTGAGGGTAGGGTTGCCCAACTTCATGTCATGCAGTCTTTGAAAAACATAGCAGTATCCAAAATCTTTATGGTCCAGCCCTGGCAGTCCTGGTGCATTGCTGCACCCAAAAGCAGAATAAGGTTTCTAGTCAGATACCAGTGGTTAATTAATGTTCAATAAGATCACTACTGTGGTGATCTGTGTTAACAGATCTGTTAATTGAAAATTTATTGGCTTCATTCCTCCCTGTGTAAGTGAGGGTGGATAAGCATGTATTGCAGTTTTATAAATTCTCAAGTTCTTACTTATTCATCAATACTGACTTAAGAATAAGTAAAGTAGTGCAACTTAATTCAGGAGAGTCAGGATTTGTGGACTTTGATCATCTGAATGTCATGACCCCATGCTGTCTGTAACTTCGTGCTCTAAGGTCCCCCTTTATGAACTTTTTAAAAAATTCAAGCAGACACCATTTCTTTTTTTTCCAGAAGATATTTAAAATTCAGTTCTGTAGCAACCAGATAGCCATGTAAAACAGTAACCTCTATGTTTACTTCTAAGAATAATAACAGGGAAAATGCTACTGAAGTACAGTTTATCAGTCTTTTAGTTTATATTTGATCTGGTGATGTCAATAGCAGGCTGCCCTCCCTCTGGAGTCAAGTTGCAAACACTTTCCTCAAGGGTAATTAAAGCTAAGCACACAATTACAACAGCCTGGAATTGTTCAGGCTTGTTGGTTGCCCACTGTCTCATAGCACCTAACACCACAAAAGCACCCTGTTGAAATGAAAGGATTATTTATCTCGAAGTCTTATGCTGTGTGTATGTTTAAATGCTGCAGAGGGGGTGGATTATAACTTTAGGGACTAAGGTAAGCATAATGGCACTGATTAACAGTGGGAAGCTTCCATGGGACTACATGGTCGTGTTTTAATGTGCTTTTGCTTTGTTAGAATGATTCATGGTTGTGTGGTTACAGCAAAAAGCTTTGCAGCTTCTGCATGTTGTAAGGCACTGGTGAATTTGTAGTATCTGTCTTCCATTTGTAAATGGCCTAAAGAAGTTTGGTCAGAAATGCAACTCTTGGGCTCTCTTCAGAGCCAGGTTGAAGTACCTTTATTTGTATTTTTCGCTGAGAGGAGTGCGGAGTCTGCCTCCTGCTTTCTTTAGTGTGGTGAGGTCTCTGCGCTTTTTACGTTTGCAGGTACAGCCCAACATGGTGCACTGGTAACTTGTAAAGCTCGAGAAACAAAGCTCTAACTTTTCCCTGACTGTGACTTTTATGAGTGTGGGCTCTGAAAAGGAGATGTGATATGCAGTCTGATTAGGAGAAAGCTGAAAATCTCCAGGAAATCCTATGAAGATGTTCTTGTTGCTTTAGTTAGGGGCAGCAGATACAGCATCAGGAAGAATTAAAGTTTGCGACTTAATTTAAACCGCACGCGTGATAAATCTGCCCTCTACCTTTCTATGTTTTCCTGCTTTTGGATGTGTGCTTGCATGCTGCATGCCCTATGATGTAGCAGAACAGTTAAATTCAGTGTAGAACGTAAGCTATATGGACAATATTATGAACGTTTTTAAATCTCTCTTCCTTCCCTGACTTGTTTTTTTTTATTTCTAAGCGGAAAGATAGCAGTTCTTGTAAAAACATGTACTTAACTATGGAAATGATAACAACTAAGGGGAAGATTGCGAACGAAATTGCGACTTTTTGGATAGAAAGGGAGTGGACTGGATGTTCAAACTTGTTTTGAAATTTCTGAAAAATTGGAAGTTTTCATTGGAAAGAAAAGTGAGAGCCCTCAGCCTGTTGGTCTGAGACATGCTGGCTACAATGCGGCACACTTGAAGTCTTACAGAGATGAGCTGTGGGCTCCTGATTATGGGCAACAAACAGGAGGAGCTGGAAGCCATTATGCAGGAGGAGAACTATGATATGGTTGCCATCACAGAAACACGGTGGGACGACTTGCACAACTGTAGTACTGCAGTGGATGACAATAAACTTTTCAGAAGGGATAGGCATGGAAGGAGAGGTGGTGTAGTAGCCCTGTATGTTAGGGAATGTTTTGATTGTCTAGAGCTTAATGATGGTGATGTTAGGGTTGAGTGTTTATGGGGAAGAATCAGGGGGAAGGCCAACAAGGCACATATCATGGTGGCAGTCTGTTATGCACCACCCAACCAGGATGAAGAGGCAGATGAAATATTCTGTAAGTAGCTGGGAAAAGTCTCACAATCGCTAGCCCTTGTTCTCGTGGGGGACTTCAACTTAGCAGATGTCTGCTGGAAATACAGTACAGCAAAGAGGAAACAGTCCAGGAGGTTCCTGGAGTGTGTGGAGGATAACTTCCTGAGACAGCTGATGTGTTAAGCCAACTAGGGAAGGAGCACGCTGGACCCGTTGTTTGTGAACAGAGAAGGACTTGTGGGTGATGTGATGGTTAGAGGCTGTCTTGGGCATACCAAACACAAAATCATAGAGTTTTCAGTTCTTAGAGAAGAAGTAACTTTGCAACAGCTAATTTAGGTTGTCTAATCTTTTATCTGAAGGATATTTAGGGAGTAATACCAATAGAAGAACTTAAGAAAAGAAAACAAGAAGCAACTAGGTAACTGTATTTTGTAGAGGTGATTGTCTAATATGTGGGGAAAGCAAATGAGACATGAAATTCTCTAAGCTATAATGACTTTTAAGAGAGTTGGAAGTTGCCTAATGTGGTTAAGTGATTAGACACATCTGCGAGGATGCATATGGATCTAGATCCCTATTACTTTTGTGCACAGCATTGTTGAGCTGGTGCGTTGGAGTATTTCGTAAGGAGAAAGAAGCCCACTGCAGACGTAAACCCCCCGAATGTAAAGGTTAAAGCATAATGGTTTTGACCAACTAATAGCAAAATGATCACCCAGCAAGCATTCCTGGTGATAGGCTGGTTTTACTCGGTACCTCCTGAAGGAAAGTCTGTGTTGAGGCTCAATGAGGGTTAGATGATGAGCTCAGTGGTGACAGAATTCGGGAAGAGTTGGATTTTGAGAAAAATCCGGTTATGCAAGAAGTGAAGTGATAACAGACTCTCTAACAAGCTCAGTGCAACCAAGTCCCATCCCTCAAATTATGAAACTTTTAAGGTTATGTAAATTAGGCTCTTTTGCTCCTGTTTCCTTAGTAGGGAGGCTTCAGTTTGTAATGAAACATTGTGTTAAATCAGGATCCTGAACCAAGAGGAAGTGGAGTGCAGTGCTTCATCCTGGGACACTCGCATGCTTTATGCCCCACACCTTAGAATATGCATTGAGATAAAAAACAGGGACTTTTGGAAGTTGGACCGTGCTCTGCACAAGATTGTGACTGCAGTAGGCACGTGGTGATGTTGTGCTTTTAGTTAAGGGTGACAACGGAAAAGCAAACTCTAATACCCTCTCTCACTGTGCCTTTGTGTTGGGAGAATGGAAAAGGCAAGGAGGGGGCTGGTTTGAATAAATCGAGAAAAAGAATCCTAAGGATTTCAGAAAGATCTCCATTAGTGCAGATGGCAAGAGAATAGAGAGCTAAAAAAGACACAGCTGTTTTTTCTGTCATACTTGGAAAACTTCAAAGCGAAAACAACTCCAAGGCAGCGTTTCCTAGAAGCAGATAAGAACAGAGGAGGGGGCAGAGCTGTTTGCTCAGGCTGTGGATACCAGAGGGAGAGGCTTGAGCAAGCCAGAAGATTCTGAGAAAAAGAAATTGGGATGGACTGCAAAGCTCCAGCTGACTTTAATGCAGGCAGGACTGTTGCATTTATTAATAGTTGTCACTGCTTGATTAGAATAAAATCCAGCTTGCTGACCTTGATGGTGTTAAGCTATAATGTGCCACTCTGCTTTCCAGTCAAATAAATTGCCTTGGTTGCTTTAGAAATCAAGACACTTAGCTGTTTTAAGAAACTAATGGCAAATATTTCCATACTACCTATGGATAACAACGAATTGCAATTGTACTGCAGCCAGCATGTTTCTTCTAAATATAGTGAAGGATGTTCCATGATTTATTTAATTGCTTAGACTTGACAAGGAGCCAATGCTAACTAACATGCTTTGATACTAGTATAGTACTTCTGGAGTTCACTTGGCTTGGGAATATAAATACTTCAAAAAAGCGTGTGGAACAGTGTAGCACAATTGCTGTAAAATTTAGGCTGTACATTGTGCAGGTGTGGAAGTCCTTTCTCAGCCAAAAGAACACCAGAGTGGCAACTAAAAGAGAAAGAGGACAGGAGCGTGAGCCAGACGTTCTGCAAATCCACAGGGGACAGGACTCTTCCAAATGTTATTGTCAGGCAATTGTAATGTGGTTATTTAAGGAAAACGCAAGATAAGGTGTTCCACTTCTAATTATTGGGCTTTTCTTCCCCCTCCACCTGCTCTAGTATCTTCTGTACGAAAACTACAGGGGTTCATGTTTTTATTGGGAACTATTAGAAGTACAGTACAAGTGCAAGGAGAATGAGGAGAATGAGATTTTTCTTGATTAATGTTTTGATATATTTGTCTCTAAAATACTGAAATTCTAGTTACCTATTGTAATGCCTCTACCTACACCCCCACCCCCACCAGGTAAACATCATTATTGGTACTCCATGATTTTGATTAATTTTGATAAATGTAGAGATTAAGGAAGTAAATACTGGCACTGTTTGAATATTAATATTATTATAATAGTGATTTTCAATAGCAGCTTTTCCATTATTGTTTCATATCAAGTTATATGCATAGTATTTATGATCTATAGTTTATGTTTTTATTTTTTGAAACAAACATCCTTCGATCATAGGACATTGGAGATGGAAAACAATTAGATAGGCAGAGGAATACTGACAGTGCATTGAATTCACAGTAATTCCAAGTCAGCCCCTAATTTTCAGTAAGGAAGAGTCTGATCTAATGAAGATTTGCTTACTTGTAATTACAAGTAGGTTTATGTTTTTAATTTTAAAATTATTATGTTAAATATATGCAATATATAGCTATAATTCTTTTCTGATTATAAATGAGCTATATATAATTATCAAAATTAGGTAAGTAAATGATGGTTGACATTTTGGATTGATTAAATGCCAGAGCTTCCATTCATTTCAGCAGCACCAGATTTCAATTTATTTTTGGTATTGACCTAGTTGGTGGAATCCAACCATGTATTTGCAATGTAGAAATACCTCATTTCACGGTATCTGATTTTATACAAAAGGAGAATATGCCTTCATAGAACATTTATTTCTAGATGGATAATAATGGAAATACTAACTTCATGCTCAAGCATACTGAAAATCATGTTTTAATTTGTAGGGAGTGAATTATTTTCATAATCTAACATGTTTTTTAGATAAGTCATTCTTAAGCACAAAGAGCTTAAACTGTACAATATATAGATAATTTGTACGTTGCAGTGAAGTTGCATCAGATGTCGCTGGGTCTGCTGAAACATCTACTGGAAAAATAAATTCAGAATAGAGTGCAAAATATTTGGATGTCATTTTTTATCCGTGTTGCTATGGAAGGCTAGATCTGGACCAGTGCTTTCTTATCACTTGTCTTATGAGTGTTACACAGAGCGGTTCTTGCTTAGTGCTGTTGAATAGCCATGAGCTCTACACCAGTTCTCGCTGCCTTTCCTTGTGGCTTCTGGAAAAAAACACACCTTTTGAAGATTTGCCCATTTTTATTTGCCAAACATGAATGGTCGTGTATAATTTGTGCTTTTTAAATCCGTAAGTAAGTCAATGAAAGGTCTGACGGCTTCATTGATATCTGAATAATGTTTAAGAGCTATGAATTCAGTGCACTCTCCAAGTTTTAAAAGATGTGTGTGTATCTCTGATGGTAATCATATCAACTCCCAAAGGAGCTGCATCCTCTTTCATTAGTGAGTTAGTTTGTATGGTGCCCTGAGGGCATAGAAGTTGTTAGTGTTTTTCCTGTTGTCGTCCCGGGGCTGTGCCATGTCTCATGTACGCTGTTTCAAGTTATTTTTTAAAAATAAGTTGCCTGGATAGTGAGTTATCTCTTAGGATCATGTTGTTTTGCCATTTGAGAAAATCTGTTGAAGTAATGGTCTTGCCTCTCCTTGACTACTTTACTTTTGACAGACTGGAGTCCCTATGGGTATCATAAGTCTCACTTATCATAATACCATATTATGGAGAACAAATGTTTGTTCTGCTATGTGAATCCTGCAAAAACAATAATCTACTAAAATGCTGTGCTAATTCATATTGCTTTTTATTTAAGAGGGGAGAATATCTTAAAGTTCACCTCCGTGAGTGGTATTAATGCAGTACTTCTAGAATAGCTTTTTTTGAAGTGTTTTCATATCAACACTTGCTGTCAGAAGCTCAGAATTATTTTACTTGCACTTAACTTGGTTTTAGCAGTTTATCTTAGGCAGAAACAGAAACACGTGACATTCTCTAATAGCCGTGTATAGCTGTAACTAAACAAACAAAATTAGAAAATTTCTGGATCCTGTAAACTGATCATACTGAGAAGGAAAAAAAACTAATAGTTATATAAAGTATTGAGAAAGATGTCAGAGGCTAATGTTATATGAATACCTAAACTACAAAATATAATGACTTGCAAGTGATTGATTTTCACCTGTTTTTTTTGGGGAAAAAAATGGTAGTGAAAGCAGATGGATCTGGGGCGTGATGCAATAGGGACATCAGATATAAGGGAAGAAAGCTGTTGTTTTATGGTATGCATTTCTGTAGTTAGGTGGGAGGTTTTTTTGAAACATAATTTCATTGTGCCAGTCTTCCCATGAAGCTGCATATAAGCAAGTGTACGAAAGTCTTGTGCAACTTGTGCAAGTTTTTTGGTGGTGGTGGGTTTTTTGGGTCTTTTGTTTTTTTGCAAGGCATAGACAATACAGCTGAAGAGATTTTTATTCAATATGAAAGCCTAGGTACTACCTCTTGCTCTAACCTGTTTATAAAACTGTTTTTGAGCCACATATTTCTGACAATGTTCAAAACTTCCACTGACAACAATAAGCTGTAATTAAAATGTAGGATCCCAGAAAAAACTCATGCAGAATTACCTCATAATCGTTCCAGGGAGCTGTTTCAAATATGTCCTGTCTGGTCTTCCATCTTCTGGAGCTCCGAAGGAAGACGCTGTAAATGGAGATGACAGTGTGAGGTCTAAAGGCAGGGTCGCTGTGCATAGTGTTGCTTCAGTCCATAATGAATTCAGCCGATGTGGGCAAAATGAAAGGGACAACTTGTCATCCACCCTTAAAGGGATACTGTTAGCTCAAGCAGTGTCTGGAAAATGCTGCACTAAAATGTCAAGGGAGGAGAAAGCACAGAACTGATCCATTCCATCAGTTATAGTGCTACTGTTCCCTGGCCAGATGAGACTCCTCAACACTGAGGTAGAAAGTAAAGGTTCCTCATAGCTGAAAATGGTCAAACAATTCAGGGATGAAAAAACCAGCACAGCCTGTCCATAGCCTGAAAACTCTCAGTGTTAAGTGCCTAAGTAGTGGTGGGTGTGAGTAGCCCAAATGAGGTCCCTTTGAAGTTTTCCCAAATACAAGTTAAAACAAAGGCAACCTGTGATGGATGTTGATTTTCCAGTTCACAGAAATTTGTCAACCAGATACTTTTATTTAGTCCCACTTCAGTTACTCTTCCACTGCTTTTGTTCTAAGTGTGGACTGCTTCCTTGGATCAGAGGATTAAAACGTTTTAGTAACGTCTTTAGGTAATACAAAAAGGGGAGAGAGTTGAGTATGGATTTAGATTTCTCTATAGTTGCTTTTAATGAAGATTTTGGAATAACATGCTTTCAAGTCTGCAAAGTAATTAATTTCTTTAAATATGCTGAAATTGTTCATAAAATGTGTTTTAGATGAGTAAGTTTTGTGATGGAACTGGGTTTTTCGTGTAATGGTCTAATATTGACCCAACTCAGAGGAATTAATGTGCAGACATTAAACCCTTTTTTGTGTTTCTCAGGGATAAAGAAAAGCACTTGGGGAGAAAATCACAGAAGAAATATTTTCACAAATAGTTTTTAGGAAGGTGCAAAGGGAGAAGTGGTGTGCTTAGATTTGACTGAACCTGAGACTGCATTTACTTGCAAAAGATGAGCAGTGAATGTTAATCATGGCCAAAGTTAACTGTGACCGCCTCTGCCAAAACTGCGATCCTGCCAGTCTTGGCTTCTGTAGTTTTTCCATGAAGCTGCAAAAGAGCTGAGGGTGGGGATGGGGGGAGTTATTGGTAGAACCTCCTTGAATCCCCATGTTATCTGCCCTCTTTCTGGCTCCTGTGTAAAGTATGCCTCACCGGCCCCTGGGACTCAACTTGACATGGGAGTGACAGATACAAGGCTTATACTTCCCCAAAATACCACTTTCATTGCTCAATCTTTTAATAATGTGCCTTTTTTTCTTTGGGACAGATCAAATTTGGGTAAAGATGAAAACCTTTCATAAGCTTTGCAAAAATGTCAGTGGCCCAGTGTGTTGTGAGAAGCCATATGTATGTGGTAAAAGAGGAACAGTGCCTGTTACACAAGGATACATATGTGGTTTTGAGATACATATGTGTAGGAGGAGGAAAAAGTCTTAATAAAAGGAGACATTTTGGGTCCTCTCCTCAGATGAAAACCTGTTTTCCTCCTCTTGGGCAAGGGTAAAAGGGACCAGTGAGGACCAGTGCATTTTGGCAAAGGCTGTCTGCTGCTTGCATCTCCAGTACACAGAGAACTCCTGCTGTGGGAGTCAAAATTGAAGTTACAAAGGTAAAATACTGTTTAAAAATTATGAAGCTGAAATGAGCAAATTAATTTACAAGGAAGATCTCTTATATTTATGCCAAAGATTTACAAGTAGTTAAAACAATCTGTGTTTGACATGGTAAGTTGTCTCTATCATTAAAATGCTAATGAAATGGTAAACATCTGTTAAATTTATGAAGATAATGAAGCTTGTCAGCTACATCTTTCTTGTGCCTGTATTCTTGCTTAGCTCAGGTCTGCATACAGATTTGGTGGAGTGGTGCTGAGAATCTATTTGACCTTTGTGAGCAATGCCAGTGTAAAACTGTGCCCTGTTCTGTTTAATTTCATTATTTCGTCCTGAAGTGTTTCTACCTGTAGTTTAGGTCATCTTTATCTGATTGTTCTTCCAGAGTCTTTCAAAGATCGATCTGAAAATCAAACTTCAGTCAAACAAGGTCACTGATATTTTATTTGCAATAGTTGAAGTAGTAAAATAACAAACAGAATTGAACAGATCTCCTATTATTAATGCATCCACTAATCAGTCTGATAGGTGTGTATGTTTTTTATTCTGTATGGACTCCGAATGTATCCTAGTCTACTGGTTGTATATTACTCTGGCAGCAGAAACACCACGGACTGCAAAACTGCAGGCAGATTCCATGTCTTTGTCACATGAAATGATTTGTCCGCAGCCAAGGAGTACAAAGAATATTTCATTGTTTGCAGGAGGATGCTAATTGTTCTTTAATTCTTAACACTTTTGTTGCAAATGTTTTCTGTACCTTGGTTAAGGACAGTATCAGAAACCTAGGTTAGCTCTGTTTTTAAATGTCAGTCACAAGTTAACCCTATTCTGTTATATTTTTTCCGTAAAATTTAGTTAAAATATGTAACTATAGCTTCACTGAAGTATGTATATGTAAAGAGAGGGCAGGTCTTTTTTAATTTCATGGATCTTTAATTTCTTATGAACTTAAAAGAGAAACTTACAGAGGTTAGATTGATGATGGCACTTTATGGACTTTAGGTAACCGAACACAACATAGCTGCTGTTTGAATACAAATCTGAAATCCAAATTAGGTAAATCTACTGTTTCAGAATCAGCTAGTGAAATAGTCATTATTTTTGCACTTGAAGATGTTTTTCTTTGGATAAGTCCTCTGACACATTGCTGTCCTATTGGTGCATTTTTTTCATCGTGGAAATGAAGAAGAACCTATAGGCATGTTAGCCTTTAGCTTTTTGATGTTTATGACTCCACTTTGAATAAGCTTTGACTTACAGTTAATTAAGCACAACTGTCAAGAGTTTCATGGGCTTACACAGAAACAAACCTTACATTTATGAAAGTACTGGAGTAGGAGAAGGGAGAAAATATTCTGGAAAAGTGTCGCATGCATACTTTTCCTTTCAAATTGTGCAGCTTAATTGGGATGGTGTTCAACAGTTCTCTCTCTATTGTTGTCGATGACCCATCTTTCTGTAAACAACGCCCTTTTCCTATAGAAAAAAACAGAGAATAGATTATAGCCTGCTATTCATCTGCTTGCTCATAGGGTAATGTTTGCTGTGATCAAAATGACTGTCTCTGCACATCTACAAAATTTGAACACAGGACTAGTTACAAGTGCTTGGTCGTACAAAAAAATCCATACAGCCCCATCTGGCTTCTGAACTCAGCCTTCCTCTTAGATACCATAAGATCAGTCTGAAATTGTGTCCATGGAGGCAAGATGATGAGATGAAAAGGAGGAAAATTTCTACTCTGTCTTCAATTTTGCATGTACTTAACAGGGAGAAAGGCTTAGTGGAAGACTGGTATTCAGGATTGCCCAGTGTCTTGCAAGTTGATACAAATTATTTGATTTTGTGGGAGAAGAGAGGGAAAACTGCTTGCTTACTTTTCTGCTTGTATTTCCTTTTTTTTTTTTTTTTTTTCTTCTCTGTCCTGACTGAGTTTAAAAACTAAGACAACTACTATGATGAAAAGCTTAGGTATTGTGTTAGCTATGCTTGAGAACCAAGAAACTCCTAAGAGGACTGTTATGCTTCCAGCTGATGTGCTGGCCACCAGTGGGAGAAGGAGGCAATTATGGAGAAATTCTGGCAGAGGAAGGAGAGGCAGAGAGTGACTCACCCTCCTTTAGAGGTGTGTGACATTTGTGTTCCAGAGTCTGCCCCAGTCAGTGTTGAATTATTTATTCAACCCAGGAAGGAGAAACTGAGATTTTATTTTATTTTATTTTTTTCTTTCAATGAGGGAAATTTTATTTGCAATCTATTTTGTATGATTTCAGGAAAAAGTTCTCCCACAGGCATATCTGGAAGCTGTGTACTAGGCACACTATTGTGTGAATAGGGCAGATAGCTAGTTAAAAATGAATATTTGGACATCTGTGTCTTCCCATTCCTTCAGGGTCTTGCTGGGGAATGATTCTCAAGTGCACACAGAGAGAATTTCTGCATGCAGATTTCTGGGAAGCTCTTGTTTGGAGAGAAAGATCTGGGTTCCAAATGCTGGTTCGCATTGCATGTAAAGAGTTGTGTTCATTTATGTGCTAGCTGATTATTTAATTGTTGACTGTTTTCTAATATTTGCCTCGCATTGTAAAACAGAAGGCATTTTTTTAAATGTTAGATGAAATAATGTTTGTGCAGCACCTGATAGTTACAGATGCTGTCAGAAGTGGAAGAAATAAACACACAGCTCACTATTTGGAAACTAACCTCCTAATTTCAGCTTGCATGCGTTGTCTGTACTAGCTGATCTAATAGGCAACAATGAATTGCAAAAGCATCTGACTTTCATGGGCGCCCATCCTGGCCCTTTTGGCACAGGAGAATTTTTCAGCTTTAGAAAGGATTTATTCTACCTGCCAGTGTGATTTATATACCATATGTCTCCTCTTCAGCATCTGAGTATCCATGGCCATAGGGAAGTGCTCTGCCTCATCTGCAGTGTGTGGAAATAGGTTTCTTTTAATGATATTAACTCCTACAGAGCCACTTTATTACCTCCCGGTATTATTTTTTTCTTGGCGGTTGTGTCAGGAAGAGATAGCTATGCTATGTGTGATGTGGAAAGGAGAATACTATGAATTCCTGGTTTTGTTTGCTCTTGGCAGGCACTACTACACTTCCCACCCTTGTGCGCACACCTACCTTGATGATGCAACCTTCCCTGGATATCAAACCCTTTATGTCCTTCCCTGTGGACAGTAGCTCTGCTGTTGGATTCTTCCCAAATTTTAACACAGTAAGTAAAGGTGTTTCCACATTTAGTTACAGTGTGTGCTTTCCAAGCCAGTTTTAATATCCAGTATTGAAGCTGCCTTAAAACAGCGCATTGCTGACACAATTTTAGAGAACCCTTTTTCTCTATGCTGTGGTGGTTGCTGTTCCCTTGTACAAGAGTGTTACCCACCGAACCCAGTGAACGAGGCCGATTCTTTTTTGACTTAGAATCATAGAATGGTTTGGATTGAAAGGGACCTTAAAGATCACCAATTTCCAAGCCCCTTGCCATGGGCAGGGACACCTTTCACTAGACCAGGTTGCTCAATGCCCCATCTAGCCTGTTCTTGGACACCTCCAGGGATGGGGCATCCACAACTTCTCTGGGCAACCTGTTCCAGTGCCTCACCACCCTCATGATACAGAATTTCTTCCTAATATCTAATCTAAATCTCCCCTCTTCCAGTTTAAAAGGGTTACCCCTCGTGCTATCACTACATTCCCTGATGAAGAGTCCCTCCCCATCTTTCATGTAGGCTCCCTTTAAGTACTGGAAGTACTATAACTTGGTCTGCTGGGGTGGTGTTTGCACACTGAAAAAAAAAACAGAACACAATAAAGGCTTGATGAGGAATAGGATAATTTTGAACATTTGCCTGGGCATGTGCATTTCCATGTGCTGCAAAAAAGGACAAAGCAAAAGCTAATGGAAAAACAGGTATGGCAGGTAAGGCCTAGATCCTCCACTGATGTGAATCAAGCTAAGTCTATTACAGACTGGAGGATCTTGTTAATTCTGTATAACAATAAATTTGGAAATTTCAGAGCCAGCCAATGTTAAAAATGTGAACCTACCACCTTTAGTTTATGGTAAAGCATCTTATGTTTTTGAATAAAAAATATTATTGCTAAAATAATGCTCAATGCTTCTGTAGTTTTCCACGTTTACCAGAGCAGCAATAGCAAAAATACTCTGTTCTGTAGTTCTCACTTCTTTAACAGCTTATAAAATGGTTCTGAATGTCACCAAAATGCTTTTTTGCTATTGTACTTTATCATTTGTTTAATTAATTATTATCTTAAATGTATTGAGTACAGCAAAAACCAATATTTTGCATGTTGCCACTCAGGTTTCCATGTGTGGAGGTCATTCAGCATGGAATGAGTTGGCAAATAGTAGGCTAGTAGCAACAAGAAGGAAACTGCTCTGGGTCATTTCTGCCAAGTCAGCAAGTACGATCTGTTCGTAGGTGACCGTTGCCTGAACTGTACACCATCACACTTGTCACTGTAATTGTGGGGTGGGGGAGGATGTAAAGGGAAGCAGTGTCACCACTGCCAGACAGTGATCAGCTGAACCACTGCCAAGTGTTTCCTTTTGCAAACTCACCTTCTGTTTGAAGTTAAAACGCCAAGAGGATTTTTTGTTTTTTTCTTCATGACTTGGAAATACATCTTGCTTACAGGCCTTGTGCCGTGGCATGTGGTGCTGTGGGATAGTTATGAGGTATCGTATCAGCCAGCTTCTTTCAAATGTCAGCAGCCCAACTCATAAGCAGTAGCAAGTATTACTAATTCATTGCAAAACGTGTATGTGAAAATTGGGCATTTATGAGGGAAATGTGGGCATGTGCATGTGTATAGACTGGGAGGGGATACATGCACATGTACAAAGAGATAAAAGATTAAAAAAATCCAGGTATGTATAAAGTGCAGGACCAAAGCTCTATACAGTTTTAACTCATCTTCTAGGCATGATACAATTCATATTCATTTTCCATCCTTTTTCTAATACATTTGAGAGTTTTCTTTGTTACTGATTTGTCTGCTTTCCAGTTGCACTGCTTTTATAGGTGAGCTTTTTCACAGAACTGTACATAAAAACTCAGAGAACCTGTTCTTTAGGGGTGCTGTTATTGTAGAGTTAACCAACATTGCTTATTGGTGGTATTATTGAACTTCTGAGTTGCAGTAGCTTCTAGAGACAGATTAATTTGGGCATTTAGATTGTTTTTGCCTATGTACACTAGTTTACGTTTATCTGGGTTACATTCCAGTTGCCTAATTCCCGGAGTTTTTATCCTTCATACCTGTCATTCCTCTCCAAATTTCTATGGGTATTATAAAAAAAGAGGCCTGGGGTAGTTGGCAAATATTGTCAACTCAGTGTCTACTTCCTCCCTTGGAATTCTTGATAATTTAATAAAATCTTGCTGCTGTGCACCACAGACACCACATGTTTAAACTCTTTTTTTTGAGGAACCGTGGTTCAGCACTACTCTGTTTCTAATTCACAGACTTCACCATTTATCTTGCAGGAATTGATTTTCCCTAACAGTCTTGCAATGGACTTTAAAGCTCATTGGAAAACTAAATCATTCATGGTTATCTACTGACGGGCACAGTGAACACCAGCTGTCATACACTTCTTTCTGACTTAGCGCTGCCTTTGAAAATGTAGATTTCTATGTTTGTATATATATATAATCTTTTTTCTTTATTTTTCACTGTAAAGTGTTGGGAGAAGCATTTAAAAGTTTGTAAAAAGCCTTTTTCCAGAAGATAGGTTTGAGTGAGTAGAAGCTAAATCCAGTTGACCCATAATGTCTGCGTCATCCAAAGTGCCTTAATTTTTCATCTTGTGGAGGAACAGAATATCAGAAGAGCTTTTTGTCTCTTCCCCCCCAAAACCCCATCATTTGCTTTATGGATCAATCAAGAAAACTGCTCTTCACTTACAAGAGGACTTGTTAAGGACTGTAGACAGTGAAACCTCTAGTGAGCAGCACTCAATCTCTTTGCCTTCAGAAGGACTGAGGGGACCCTGCGGAACGTGCCAGGGCCGCTGTTCATGCTTGCATGTGTTCACTGAAGGTGACAAAAAGAAATGTGGCCTCAAGAGAAAACTTCTTTGGATCCACCTCTTCATTTTCAGTGGCAGTCAGGTATAGACTATTTTCTAAACATCGCCAGGAGGTGGTTTCTAACTTAATTTCAGTGGCCTGGAAAAAGAAAAGTTTCTGCTTAGGAGCTTGATATGGTAACTACCAGAGCAGGAAAAACAAGGTAAAATATATTACCTAGAAACATGTTTAAAGGAACACCCCCTACAGTGCTTTCAAAATAACTTCTTTCATTTATGGAAATATATTTTAAATCTGGGGTAAACCCTTTCTTATATAGTTAACTTTGACAGTTTTCAATTCTGAAAACTTCTATTATGATCCAGATGAAACATCTGTGTTCCCATTTAGTTTGTGAAAGTGTTCTGATCACTTGCTCGCTTCCACGTGGGGTGCTCTCAAGTTAAGTACTGAGCAGACCCTGATTTTTTTAAAAAGAAATGCCTTACATCTTATTTTCTTGATGGAATTGTGTGATTTAGTTTAAAATTCCTCCCTTCTGTTTCTCCTAAAAACATTAATATGCTGTGGATGTATGCATAATACTTATCAATTCACGCCTCAATTAAATTTGTCTTTGTTCCTGACTACTTGCTTATTATATAGGAAAAATTAATTGGGGAATGATCGCATTAACTCCTTGGATACATGCCTTTATTTCTCAGTACGGGTGCCCTGTTTCAACAGATCAGCCATAAGGGGATCTTCTAAGTGCAGAATGAAGGATTTCAAGCAGAGAGGTATTGCAGAATAGGTGCTTTCTTCTTCCCTGGTCTTTTCACAGCACCAGCAAATAGTTTTGTGAGAACAGGACAGGTGTGACCAGGCTGTCACAGCCTGAACCTGAGCTGCTGCACAGAAGGATAAACCCTCTTTCAGAAGTGCTGCAGCAGCAGATCCAATGGTGACAGCATATTTGTCCTGGCATCAAGTCCTAAAAGCTCTTGCTCGGTTACTTATACCCCTCTGTCTGAAATGCATAGCTGGAATCAAATTTTTGGCTAGTATTACTTAAGATATTCTTGTTTATAGCAGAATGTGAGACAGCATTGTAGGAACTTCCAAATTGGTAGCTCCAATGGATGCTGTATGAAAAGGTATAGTTTAAGGAGAGCCCTTTTTTAGCATGCTAAAATTACTTTAGGATTCCTTAACAAGTAACATCTTGCATGTTGATTACGTTTAAAGATCTGTAAGCCTTCAAAGTCAAGTCATAGCCTTCAAGCATAAAGTCACTGGAAATCAAAGATTGCACAGTAATCTTAATTTGGTCTCCACAGTGTGTTTAATGTAACGTAATCTTGAATTTTACACTTGCTGGCTTTCACCTTCTGTACCATTCTTTCTCCACACTTCCCTGATTCATTTTCTCATGTTATCCATCTTGTGGACTGAATGAAGAAAGGATGCTTTGTGATCACATCATGGAAGGTTATCATGATGCATGTGCTAAAGTGGCTGAAAGGCGGATTTATCTTGCAAAGCAACTAAATGATCACTGTCTGCATCTCCCAATAAAGGATCTATACTCCCCAGAAAAAAATCTCAAAGCTGCAATGCGTTCTACCTTGTCCTGAAATGAGAGCGGCGCTACATGTTCAAATTTAGTCACAGGGACCTGTCAGTCTGCACAGAAGCAGTATCAGCAACTTCTCAGATTCTATCATCATAGAAAATAATCAGCAATTCATGTGCTTCCTTCTGAGTTTGTTATGGCCTCAGGGGTAATCAAAGACTATAGTATCTCTTGGAGCTTTCACATTAGTGAAATATTTTCCGTATAACTAGCCCATGATTGGTTTCTAAATGCTGTTTCATACCTTCATATTTTAGAGGAGACATGGGTTAATGTGGCCTAGTTACTTATTCAGTGTCTATTTGTCAGGTTTATGCTGATTCTTTATATTAGGGTTCCCTCAGCCCCCTTGTGAAGTGGACCAGAAGTATTTTAAATCTGCCAGTGAAGGTGAGCCAGCTGGAATAGGCTACAGGAAGGGAAAGAGTATCTGACTAGTAAGTTAGTCAGAAATCTCTGTCTCTTCTCCAGCAATAGCCTTCCTGGACTAAGTATCGCTGGCCTACCCCCAAGACAACTACTGGGAGGAACTAATTTGCTCTTTCCTCTTCTGCATTTTCAGTTATGTCCCTCATTTTATTTGCTGCCCATCTAGTTCTCATTTGAAGGGCCCCGTAATCAGCCAAGGCAGAAGTGGAGGTTTGCAGATAAGAGCGCGGAGCACTTGTATTGCCGGCTTCCCTTGCTCCTCTCTGCCAAGTGCCTCTTCTGCGTTTGGCACAGCACCGCAGCTGGGGAGCTTGCTGTTTCCTTAGCAGGGTCTGAATTCAGCCACTTAATGCCCTGCCACAGTGCCAAAGTACGCTCTGGAGCTCGGGATTGTATACAGGAGGAGCAAATTACAGATGCCGCCAATGGGATGTTGCCAACATGTTATCTGTGGTCCTCTTGACTGAAGGAGCCTGTCCATGTGCCCTGATTTCCCCTTTTCCATTTTGTGAAGTGCTGGGGGGATATGACCTGCTCTGCTCCTCTCCCTCTGAAATACTCTGCTCCAGAAAGGAGGTTAAGTTTTGTGAGAGATGTACTTTACCCTCATTAACTAACAGCACAGAAAGGAAATATAAGCAATTAACTTAGGTGTTTTGTGGAGTAGCTGGGTATTTTGTTTTGGGTGGATTTTTTGGTTGTTTTTTCAATCAAGAAATGGCAAGTTGTTTTTTCTTACAGACATTTTATAACTTTTTTCTTTTTGTAGCCACGCAGGCGCAAAAAGCACTTCAGTTTTGCCTTCTATTACTGTGTCAAGTGCTTAAAAACATTCCTATTTCACGTTTAGTTTTTATTAATATAATAGCTTGTGTTTTCCAAGTCATAGCCAAAATCACCCAAAATACTGAGGAATCAACCTGTGAAGGGAATAAAAGAGATCTGGTGCTTTCCCAGATCTTTACAGGTGGGGAGAGCAGAGGTTCAGGAACTGCATAATAAAGCCCAAATTCTGGCAGTACAGACCTTTGCTCTGTGGCTTGTCTTTGCTTTCTCTTTTGACTCCTCTCACTGTACCTGCTTGCAGAGCTCCTTTGCCCTTTCTATGGGTTTGATGCAAACCAGCAGAGACCTCTTTCAGCTGTGGTAGCAGTTTTTGGAACAATTCTTCTTAGCCTTTGGAGGCCCTGAAAAGTGCTTATTTAAGGTGGTATATTTTTCCCACAAAATACTTGAGGCATTTCAGCTGAAACTTTAAAAAAGGATTGAGCTTGAAGCAACCACTTGCTAAGATACACGGAGTTAGATATGGGGAAAAAAAATAAAATTGCTGCAAAAAGCAGAGTGTCATCAATCAATCTTTGACAGCTTGTACAGTTTGTGGTATTTTAACATAAAGATGAGGTTCCTTAGTTCCTCTCAGGAATGTCTTCAAACAGCAACTCTTTGTTCAATAGGTGAGCCTAAGTCAGTACTTTTCTGCCTTGTTTCTAGTCTTTGATACATATTATTTACAGGAAAAAAAAAACCAACTTACTTAAAATAGCACAGGCTGGCTTCAAGGGAGATCTGCTTTAACCATTAATTATTTTTTAAAGTTTCCTATACTTTCTCTAACAGGAATGGGATAGATAAACTTTCTCCTCTCAATTCCCAGATCAGCAGCCAGATAGGAAACCCTGTCTCTAAGGAGAAAGTGCACTGACATGCACTCCTGAGAAAGAAACTGAAATCAGAAGGTGCAGTAGCCTTTCCCTACTGCTTTACAGGTGCCTTGCATCCATGACATGGTTCCTAAATTGCCGCACTACTTCCATCGTTGTGCGTAGAAGTAATTAGGTCATCAGCCTAATTCTGTAAAGAAATACAGTTTCTGCATACAAACCTATTTGCTGTGTCCTCCAGAAAATCTGTTTCTTGGCTACAGGTTCCTTCGTTTCACCTGTGTCTTTACTGAAAGGCTAGAGGTAGTCTCTCTGACAATATGATGGTATTTATTTCTTTTATTGGTCAGCATAGGGAAAAGCTAAGAAGCCTTGATCCGCATTGAACTGCTTTCTTCTCAAGTTAGTAGTATGTACATGACAACAGGAAGCTGGTTAAAGGGAGAGGGTTGTTAGCCATAAATATTTTAGGCATTTGAACATTGAAGGATGTTTTACAAATTGACTGTGAGGAAAATATCTCCCCTCAAAGCAAGCAGTCACAAAATTGTAGTTTGAGACAAACAGGGCACATGTGTTGCACCACTGTGCTTATGAAAGTTATGCTAGTTTCTAATTATAAGTCTTGTCCTAAGCAAAATTCTAGAACACCTTTAGAGAAATCTAAATTCTCCATGTGTCTGATGAATACAAAAGTGGCTGCTTTTGCAGCATCCTGGTTGTATGTGGCTGGTTTTCCCGGCCTCCCTTAGACTTTCATCGGATTGTTCCATGAGAAACTAAGAATTACTGCAATAGCTATAGATTAATAAATTATAAGAATGTAGCTAAGAATCAATTCTTGTACTCTTTCTTTCCAAATGTGGATATAGCTAGTGGTCCTTTAATCTAGACGCAGTCAATTTTATGACTATTTGAAAGTACTGTATGGCAATTTAAAGTCATAGTGTGAAATCTGTCAATGGCATACCTGGAAACCAAGGATACACAGGTTTGAAGCACTGGCCAGCTCATTTCAACTACCAGAGCAAGGCTGATTTGAAGATGTATGCCTTTCAAACTGGTCTTCTCTGTCTGGTCTTACAGTAGAGATACCATGAACTTCAGCCACTTCTCCAAGTTAACACTAGGGAAAGAGGATCGCATTTCTTGGTCATGTATTTGTTAGAATGAGACAAGTTTCTACCTTATTTTGTGTGGAGAAAAAAAAAAAAAAAACAACAGAATTTGATACTATTTTAAGTTTCAAGACAGATTTAATTAGAAATTGAATGTTCCTTTAAGGATTCATAACCAAATATAGCTCTTTTAATCAAAAGCTTTTTAAAGGCTGTTTGTGTAGTGTGTGGTACTGATGAAAAAAAAAATAATCCCAAACCAGAAAAATCATTCCTTATTTTTTAACTGAAGAAAGTCTATTATGCCTTACCCACTCTGAAGAGTAGATGACAGCTGTCATCTAGTATACTTCAGTGATCCTTGGTTCTAATCTGCTTCTCATTTATATTCAGCCATTTTATACATTTATATTCAAATGTATATAGATACATATAATTTATCCTCTTTCTAGATTCTTTTTTCAGTATGTGAAAGGTAATGATATTAATTCATTTTGGAAGACTAGGCTTCTTGTGTCTTCTCTCCTGTTCACAGAATTAATCAAGGCCATGAAATTGTCCCTAACCTCTCTTTGCACAGTTCAGAAACATAGAGGAAATTCAAATCTACCTAATGGGATACCATTCATCTTTGTGTTGTTGGTCTGGTGGAGCAGGCTGGAAGCAAGAAAACTGTCAGCAAAACTTAGAGCAGACCCTTAAGAAGAAAAGGGTCATATCTGTGGACCATCTCAAAGATGAAAGCAAAAATCATGAGTCTTTTTTACCCCACATGTTATCTAGGCTGCTTTTCTGACTACAAACTCCTAGGCTTGAGTCTGCTGGCAGGATTCTATTGGAAGGTAATTTTTCATATTATTTTACCTATCCAGACTATTTTACTGTCAGATGGTAATAGGTAGTGTGACAAGAATGGCTTCACTCTCAGAGTATGCTATTGGTTTGATTTTCAGCAAGTCTCAAACTGCAGTATGTTTTTATTTTTTGCAGGATTTGGAGGCAAGATGGTTTTGGTAGTGTTTTTGTGTTTAGCTGAACACAGGCGAGTGTTCTGAATAACAGCAGCCGTAATAATGAATAGCAGTTATATAGCATTTTCCATCAGATGATTCTGAAGAGTTGTAAACATGTTATTTAGACCTTTCAGCCTTTTTGTGATGTTGCAAATATTTTTATCCCCATTTTACAAATGAATAATATAAGGCTCAGATGAAGTGACTCGTACAATTAAACTTGTGAGCCGGCAGAGTGACAAAGAGAAGGGAAACTGTCATAGTCCTTGAGTATTAGTTTAGTCATTAGGTTTGTACTTGACTTTTTCTCAGGTTTGCTCTGTCATGGTCCTAAAAGTCCATCTTGCAGATAAGAAGTCTTGTGCTATGGTAGAGGAGTAATTTGAGTGGATTAAAAAAACCCTCCTGACAAAGCTAATTCAGTTTTGTATATATATATGAAAAAAAAAAAGTATTAAACCTCAGATACTTGCTTTTTTCCTCATTCTCCATTTGATTGTGGGGGGGAATTCTATTTTATCCCAAACCAGTAGCTTTCTGTTTATCTTTATTCTTTCTGTTTATTCATTTTTTCAGTAGCTTTCTGCTTGTTTATTTCACCTACAAAAATATCTAATGTTGTATGGAGCAGAAAATTTGACATTTTTCTACATAAGGGTTAAATCTATTGTTGGTGTTCACATTACAAACAGAATCCTTTATGTATTTATATCTTCACTTGAGAATAAGCGTTATAAGAAACAGAAACCAGATTCAGATTTCTTTTTTTGCTTTAGTGTCTCACTAATTCTATCTTTCGAGTTAAGTCTTTCTACAGGAATCAAATATTAAATTTTAATAATCTTTTACACAACAATTTCTAAAACAGCAGTGGTATTTCATTTTCAGAACACTCTTTCTAGGGCTCTCCTAATTACGATTTTCTAAACTAGAAATTATTTTTAACATGCAATAAATATATCCATGGATGAAGGGAAGGAAGGGCAGAGGAAATATTCCCAGCACTGAAAAAATAACAGCAAAAAAAGTATTAAAAGTTATTTTCTCAACTCTCTTTTGATCTCTGTGTTTAATCATATCACATTGTACAGGGAGAAGAGAGGGGTAGGGAGAGATTAGTATTATTTACCTGATACTTATTTTTTTTCAAATATCAAGAGTTTCTTGATTTAAGCCAGAGAAGTGCAAATATGGAGGAGGACAGAAGATAATGTCGAATGTTTTTCCCTTTGCTTATGTTGGTCTAAACCATGATTTTGGACTGGTTTAGGAGAAACAAAATTCTACTGAGGCGGCTGGGATTCATCCTAGGCCTCCTGAGCTTGGTCCAACAAAGTCTTGCAAATTAGACTTTCTAAGTGAAAACCTGACTGAAAGCAGTCTACTTCAACATCAGATTCCCAGTTTGGTGCTATTTCAGCCAGCTCCATCTCCCAGGCTGGGCCAGAATATATCCCAAGATAGAGGAGAACATGTGATGGTGAAATTATTCATGCTAGCACACAAAATGGATAAATGGGCATGTCAGTTAAGATTTAGGGCTGTGCTTCCTGAGTCAATGCTGAGGCAAGAAGACTAATGCATTTCTTGTTAAAACAAAAAAAAAGGTGTAATGAAGTAGCTAAAGAGAAAGTATATTTGAGCATATTGTTCAAACTTTTTTGTACCTGTTTTCAATAGCATACTGAAAATATGAAAAGGAGTCAGAGAAAGCCAACCAAAGGAATGAAGGCTCTTATAGTGAGAGGCTCAAGGAACTTAGCTTATCAAAGAGAAGGTTAAGAGGTGATCTGATTGTAGTGTATGAGTGCCTACGCATTCAGAAGGTATCTGAGATTAAGGTGACCTTTAATAGAGAAGCACAACTAGATCAAGCAGTTAATAATAGACATGGTAAGCATTGCTTCTCAGTGATGAAAGTTAACTTAGTGGGAAACTTTTACATCAACCTGCTTAAGTTTTTTTCCCAAAATTTAGGCTCTGGTTGACCACAAATTATTGGACTTCATAATAGAAAAGGCTGAAACTTTCCATTGAATGAAACTGTGTCACGAATCAGATGTGGTGATTCCTTCTGGCCTAAAACAAATCTGCGAATTGCTGCAGACATCGCTTTCAGTATTCTGAGTGATTGTAAATACAGGCACATAGGGAGAATCATCACCTTTTTAATTGTTCTGTTCAAGCTTTATTTTAAAAGGGGAACATGCAAGAGAGTAGCACAACGAGTGGTTCTGGATTATGCCATAGGAGGGAATATAGGGAGAGAAGCCGAACTGCTAGTGGCCAGAGACAGAAAATCAGTCTCCCGAGTTCAGGACTCCAGCCCTGCAACTGTTAACAGAAATAATGGGGAATTTAAAAAAATAAAATTAGCTGAACCTTAATTTCTAAAAGGGAAATGAGGAAGCTGATTTTATTAATATTTCACCTCTTTTACAACATAAAAGTTTCTTCCTAGCTCATGGTGTCCTTTTAGTTGTCTTGTACTAAAAATGAAGTAGAAGTGTAAAATCCAAAGGTGTCTCTTTCTTTTTTTATTTTTCAAGTACTCACTGTTATTTCAACAACTCTTCATGAATAGTTGTAGTATCTGACATGTTAGCAAGTGAATTACAGCAAGAGTTTTATTTTGTTTTAAAATGCCTCCAGGCTGTTTCTGCTGACTAGCAGTGTGTAGGTCACAGCTATCACAGCTACTGATTTCCTTGGGTAAGCTGGAACTTGCTGCCAAATTGATCAAGACGGGGAGAGACAAACACAGTGAGAAGTTGCATTCAGAAACATTTACCTTCAGAGTACAACGTTGTTACTGTATTTTTGGAACCATGTGGAAGGGAAGGGGATATTAGTCCCTGTGGTCTGAATTCTTTCTTAGTGGATGCTTATGTCTTTCTGCACTTGGGGAAAGACATCAGAATTTGAAAAAGAAAAAAAAAAAAAAAAGGGAAATCATGGACTCATTGAACCCTCGGTGTGGTTGAGTTTGATTTCAATGAGATCCAGATTTTATGCTCTGTGCAAATGTGCTATGTGTAAGTACGTTAAGCTGTTAAACAACAAAATGTGATTAAAGCAATCCTCCGCTAGACCACAGGATCATGGTAAAAAAACTCCATAGTGTTGTAAATTAATTATTCTTTCTGTACTAATTAAGCATTCGCACAAGCCTCTGAATCAGCTGCTGGGAATCTGACAGAAGCCCTCCCATGGCTTGGTTATTGGCCATTTACATCTGCCTGGTTTTTTTTTTTTTTTTTTTTTTTTCAAACCCCAAAATGTTCTGATGAGCATAGAGATAGAGGTGTGTGGAGGTGGTGTTTAGAGAACTGCAGGCTCACCCTACAGAAATACATCTCTGTGGGGACACGCTTTGTGCTAGTCAAGGAAGGCTGATATGCAGAGAGTGTTGACGGCATTCCCACAAGAAAAGGAAGTTGTGCACATCATAGAATCATAGAACAATTAGGTTGGAAAAGACCCTTAAGATCATTGAGTCCATTAACCTAACACTACCAAGTTAACCACTAAACCATGTCCCTAAGCACCACATCTGCACTTCTTTTAAATACCTCCACGGATGGTGACTCAGCCACTTCCCTGGGCAGCCTGTTCCAATGCTTGATAGCCCTTATGGAGAAGCAATTTTTCCAAATATCCAATCTAAGCTTCCCCTGGTGCAACTTGAGGACATTTCCTCTTGTCCTGTCACTTGTTACCTGGGAAAAGAGACGGAGACCCACATTGCTACAATGTCCTTTTAGGTAGAGCTCCATCAGTAGAGCTGTCTCAAGTGTTCTTGGTGATACAAAATAAGCAAGCAAATGTATAACAGCGTAGCATTGATTTGAACAGTAAATTACACTTAGCATTAGCCAAATGAGAAATACGTTCCCTGTTGGGACAAAAGCAGCACAAACATGGAGAGAACAGATTCTTGCTAGTTTGCATTGGCCAATGTGCCAAGTATTGCCTCACAATGTTATTATTTCTGATTTTATGCCGGGCATTTTAAATATGTGCTCTGTTGAGTACGCATATTCAGTTCTGCCACTCTTTTAGTCACTGTAATACATACCGTTATGGTGGCAGGCTGTGTATATATGGCAGAATTTATGATATTTAGCAAATGGTCACTCTACAGTTGCAATGTGCTCAGCTTTCCTGATGACTGGAGCTCAAACACAGGAGGAGTTCATGTAGGCCTTGTGATCTAGAAGGATGTTGAAAAGATCTAATCTACAGGATATTTGTTGCTGTTACATCGTTATCATTATCATCATCATGGCACACAAAAGAGTGTTGTCCAACAGTTTAAAATAATCCTGTAATTTAATTTAGATGCTGCTCCTACATTGGTATTTCATATATGCCACTGTTTTCTCCCTTTGTTTTTCAGAGGATTATATTACCAGTTTGTTCCACATATGGTTTAAAATGTTGCTTTATCAGACTAAAACAACACAGTATGCCACAGGGCCACTCTTAGTGTTTTTTTTTCAGAAGCTTGCTAATGCCCAATGGTTAAGTTAAACTTAACAATATTCTGTTTACAAATGTTTGTCTAAAGGACAACTCTAGATCTGACCCATGAGTTACATCATAATTAAAGGTAACTGAAGTGAGGGCAGAAATTCTCAGTCACAATTTTAAACCTTACTCATGTTCAAGGTTATGTGGCTGTTATGAGAAGACAGAGCTTTTAGGTGTAGAGTTTTGTTGGAGTGGTACAAATAGCATGTGTGACAGTTGCTTAGCATGCTTCAATAGCTAAGCAGATCAGGAAGAGAATGAAAGCTTAGAAACTAGGTCATTAGATAGAAACGGCAAATATAAATCAGTGCATTATCACTAGCTCAGATGTGTAACCACAGTTTAGCTCTGAATACTAGGCAAGCACTGAAAGCTTCCAATGCATCAGGGTTTACCCAGATTTGTAAACTGGAGATTGCACTTGGGCAAAAACTAATACAAATATTCTGAATTTCCAACATCACAAAAAGCAGCTGTTCTTGGAATGTAGCGTCACCTCATTTAAACAAAAGGCTTAGAAATTATATCTAACCTTTCTGTTTCCAGCAATTTACCTCTTGACAGGATCAGTGCACTTTATTTGAGACTCACAAATTCTGATTTGTGCTGTCTGCTATGTGTAAAGAAGTCTTTTAAAATAACCAGAACTTCAGTTTCACCAAAGGAATTCTGATGCACTTGCTAATTTTATTTTTTTTTCTCCTTACCTGCTATGCCTACTTTGATGTCTCTTAGTAGTCTAGTTCAGTTCCCAGAAGGCACCAGAAGAATCCATGGTACCAGGACAGGGAGAGTTTCAGGTAGTAAGAAATGCAAGAGAATTCAAGGATGAAGTTGTTGAATTACTGACGATAATCTGTAACAGCTCATATAAAATTGCTTTTTTATCTGAGTACTGAAAGGTGGCAAATGTGATGCAAGTTTTTAAAACCCATTCCATGGAGAATGTAAGCTTTTAGGTGTCATATTTTTGCCAGGCAAATTAATAGAAACCTCAATAAGAGTAGTATAAGAGGATACCTCATACTGTAAACTACCTGTAAAGTGTCAACACAATTCCTTTCTAAAGATAAATCCTTCTTTACAAACCTCTTTGTAGGGGTCAACGAACGTGTGAATAAGGATTTTTTAATTGACATATTTTGAATTACCAAAAGGGTTTTTACAAAACCGCTTGGCAAAGATTTTTAAGAAAACTAAATTGGCATAAGAGGATCTTTGCATGCCAAGAAGATACTTGTGAGGTAAGGGAGCTGAGGAAGTTTGCTAACGGTGAAGTTCTCCAAAGAAAAAACAAAGCATTGTGAAAGACCTTCATGAGACTGAGAAGCCAGACAATACACTGTTGGTGAAGTTCCATCTAGAGAAACATAAAGGGAAACTTCACATAGAAAGTAATGTGCTATGAATTGGCCATTAACATTTGGGAGTAAGATCTCAGGTTTATAATAGTGATTCTGTGAAAACCTCAGCTCAGAGTTCAGTACTGATCCACCCTGAGTATTGTATATTGTCCCTGTCTGTGTCTTCAAAATATTTGATTGAATTGGTTACATTATGGTAGAACTGAGAAGGGCAAAAAGGATGTTCAAAGGAATGGAATGTTTTCCATGCACATAATGACTGGGCAACACAGAGTTAACTTGGGGTGTGGTAAAGGTCTTACAAAATTGAGTTGCACAGAGCTACATTTAAACAAAAATAATTATTTCTTGACACAGTAGATTGTAGGCATTGGAACTCAATGCAAGAGAAAGTCACTGAGATTTACCAAATACACAGAAAACACCTAGCTCTGGAAAAGTTTTGGTGAAAAATATGTGAACCTTGTAAAAATAGTTGGGGGAAATACAATGTATGTTTGTATTGCTCCTGTTCTCCTGAAAACTATAGCTGGTTGTTTTGGGTGATATAATGATAGGCTAGATGGAGCTTCCGTAGAGGTTAGCAGTTCTGTGCTTTTGGATTGTCTGTTACTACATTTGCATTTTTTAAGTGCTTTGAAAATCATTTTTGCCAGTCTCAGTAGTTGCAGAGTATTTCTCATGTTTGCATGTTCTGAAATCAGGAAATAGAAGAAATAGTAGTAGAAATCTGTCTGGATTCTGCTGATCCTTGTTCACTTCAATAGTCCGGGTGGTTTTAAGGAGACTCATTGCAAAATGATACTATCTTCAAATTTGTTGGAAAGACATTTTCAAATTTAACTTTTTATTAAACCAAATGAAATAGGAGAACAATACTAAAAGGTTGTTAAACTTAGTTATGGCTACCAGAGCACTGTGACTTGCTTTATTAATTCCTCCTGTAGCATAAATAGCATAGTGCAGATTTTTATTTGCATTTGTGGTAGCTGTTAACTTCTGTTATTATTTTGTTTTATGGAACTGTTTTTTAAATACTGGTGTTCCCCACTGGGCAAAGTATGCTGTGTCATTTCCTAATATATACCTCAACAAATTACTCTCTCCCTCTTTCCTACACTCCCCCCCTCCCTGCAATGAAGAGGATAATTTTGTGTAGTGATCTGAGATCAGTTTACCCTGCAGCATTAATCTTCTAACAGAGAGATACTATTTTATTTTTCCAGCATGCTGTAATCCACCCCAGTTTCTGATATATTTAAAACCTATTAATTGTTAATGTTGCACTTCTTGAATTCTAATCATGACCAGACTACATGCAGGGCTCCAGTTTGGGAAGGATCATTAACCGTTCCCCTGGGATCCTAAGCGGTACTTTCCGGAGGCAGCGTGAGCTGTATTATTTGTGTAGATTTTGTCCTTGTGCTGCTACATCTGTTTGAAACTGGGACTTTGCATTTAGTCTGCATTATATGGTTTTGAACTGCATTGCCTAATGCTAGTGCTGTGGATTGTTATCTGGAATGCACAGAGGAATAATTGATCACTGCTTCTTTTTCCCTTTTTATTTTTTTTAAACGGAACTGCAGACGATAGTAGGTATTTGTGCTATTTCTTTTCACCCATCTCACGCACTTCAAATGGTTGAGGTAGTTTTCAGCGTTACTCTTCTCTTCTATATTACCTGATCTAACAATTAGTAGTTAGGTTGAAAAGCAAAACATGTCTTCCATTTAAGGAAAAAAAAAATTCCCTAATGATACAGCAATCTTTAATATATATTATAAATTTAATAATATATATTGACTGGCATATCTGTTATAAAATGGATGCTCAAAAAACTTTTAATCTGCATGTATAGCTGTGATATATTATGCAGGGTGATGCAGTAAATGGTACAAGTCAGAGAATTTTTAATTATATTTTAAGCTTTTAAACTTTGGACTGGCACTACATTCAAGAAATAGAGAAAACAGGAAATAAGGATGTTTATTTTAGGGTTTTTTTTAGACTTTATCACATTCATTGCAACAACACTGTGACATTTAATTAAAGTAGTTCATTCTAGATGAGATGTTTTTACTTTTGTAATTGTTTTAGTATGGCAATGAAATAGCATATTTAATGGAAAAAAGCTGATAAAAATTATATCATCTCTCCAGAAAATTTTTGTTAGCAGTGACATTTGCAAAAACATGCATTTGGTTTAGAAGATATGTAGCAAGAAACCAACGTAGCTGTAGTCCAAAAAAAAGAGTTATGTGTGTGTTTAATGTTAGGTAGTTGATTATCAGAGAATGTCTTCTCAGGCAGATATGATGCAATGTGTTTTTGTTGAATTTGTGTATTTGTGTGTGCACATATATGCAAAGAAAATCCACATTAGTGCAGGCTTCTCTGGAAGCTTAAATGTGTGCTGAGGGAAAATTAGAGTCTTTATCCTCAGGTTCCGAAAGTCTGGAAGTAGCTAATTAACTGTTACAATTCTTTAACTACTGAATCAGTAACTTCAACTTTTGTCTCTTCCTTTTGTACGTCAGCTTAGTGTCAACTATGTGATGTAGACGACCCAAGATTAAACATCCAGGTTTGATTTCTTCAAATAGTACTGTAAAGGACAAAAAAAAATAATTAAAAAATCACTGTGACTGCAAAGAAAGCTTCAGAAAAATGTAACTTTGTAACAAATTGAACTATTTTCTCCTGAGCTAGTTTAAAAGCAAAGTTGATAAATTAGTTCTTATCTTTTCTCATAGGCTGGCATTTGTTGCCCTGTCCTCTTCAGAATCAATTTCTCATTTTAAATAAGTATGGAGGACCACACGCACACAGATGCTCATAGGGTAATTTGAAAGGGTTGAAAGGCACCTCAGAGGTAATCTTGTCCAACCTCACAGGATCAGCTGTGAGATCAAACCAGATAGTCTGTTTTATTTCAATTAGAAAAATGTGTCCGAATATTTTTGAGTCAGGAAATTAATTTTAATCTGTATCCATGCCACATCAGGAAAAATGACATATTAAGTTTAATTGAGGCCTCGACGCAATTGCAGTTATAAACTCTGTTTCCTTCACATCCAGTACCATTGCCCAGCTCCTGCAGTGTTAACAACAAAGCCCTCTGTGATCTTGAGGATATTCTAAACTGTGACCAACAGGAGACCTGGTATTTAGCCAAGATGTTGTCGGCTCTCAGTTCCTGAAAATGTTCAGTGAAATTTAGGATTAATTTATTCGATGCTTCACTTATCTCACATTTTTCACAGTGTTAAATTGTTTTCTGAAGCATGGTCACTTGAGTACCCTTTTCTGGTGCAAATACTTCCTGTGTCCTCGTCTGAACCTTGGCCTTCTATGTCACTCATCAGTTCTGCATGAAAATGTTTGGGGATTGTGACCTTTTTTCCCAGCAAGTGGTGTTTATAATGGAGCCTGCAAAGGACCTCCTCCCACAAGGAGGTCTCCAGGAGAGAATATTTTCCATGTAAATGCTAATATCTATCACTGAACAGAAAAACAAGTTGAGATAAATGACAGTGATTTGTTGGGGCGCAAAAGTGATTTCTCATTATGTGTCTATTGGATCAGCAGGTGATATAGGGGAAGGCTTTCAGGGCGCTCTTTGCAATTCAGACACAATCGTGGGGCCCTGCAGCACTGAGGATGTGCTGGTTTGGGGAGGAACTATCTAGTACCCTGGGGATGGCAGCAACAATGGAGCTGCCTTTTCTTCATAAGCTCTGGCATGCTACCAATTCCCTAACCTGTGTTAAATCTAATTATTGTGAGAGCTTAAATTTCATTTCCTCCTGTTTATCTCAAAAGGGTAAAGAAAAGAAAAAAATCCCAGTAAAAAGTGGGGGTTTTTTCGTCTGTACTGTATATTGCCCTGAAAAGTTGTAAATTGATTATTGTTTGTTCTCCAGATGGATCCTGTGCAAAAAGCAGTCATAAACCATACATTTGGAGTGTCTATTCCCCCAAAGAAGAAACAAGTCATTTCCTGTAATGTCTGCCAGCTTCGCTTTAATTCTGATGTGAGTATGGACTTTTTTTTTCTCTTTTTGGTACTTTAGGTATAAGTAATCTAAACCTCTTTTTCCACAAACAAATCATGCCAGTTCTGCCTGCATTCTGTTCAGCCTGCTGGGCTGATATTTTGTCCACTCAGAGGTGGAAGTCCATAGAGCTCTTTGATTTTCTTGAGTGTGTCTGCCACGATATCCAATGCCACATGCATTGATCATATCCCATGTGCCTTCAAGAGGTACTGCAAAAAGAAATGTTCTTTTTCTAAAAAAATAAAAAAAAAATGAGGGGGAGCAGACAGAAGAACTTCCTTGTGAGTTTTCCAAGTCATACCCACTCCTTTTCCAGAACTATCTTTTTGCTGTTGTTTCTCCATCCCTGCTGATAATATGTCTTGCGATAAAGCCACTCTTCCAGTAACTTTCATTTTGAATAAATATGAACATTTATTTCTGGCTGTCTTTTTGAGTATGATAAAGTTCAAGGAAACTGTTTTCTGAGGTGTAATTTGAAAAAATGAAAAAAATGCATTACCAAACAATACATTGATTGATATCTTTAATATATATATCCAATTAATGTTTTTCCCAAATAGCTTGAAAATTAAAGGAGTTCAAGAAAATTGTGCCTAGGAAAATTGTGACCTTCAATACTTTAAAAATATGTATATTTTTTATTATTTTGCTGTTATAATTTCAGTCTAAGAAATAGTTTGTAGACAACTCCTCAAAGCCTTTGAGTACTTAGTGCTCCTAGAGATTTGCAGTGAAGCACCCATGCCTTTTATTCCAATTTTCTCTGCCTCTACCATTCCACTTTGAAAAGTGTTTTGTAAAGTGGTTTCCCCAGTTCGGCTTTCTTGTCTAGGCTGGTAAGGATTTTGAAGCAATGCTATCCTACCTTCAAATTGATTTCTAAATCTGACGTCTTTTGACAAGCTTAATAAACTTTCTTTGAAGTGGCAATATCTACTTAGTTAACCGATTTCAGAAGTCATTATTTAAAATTTGGTTCACTTGTATTTCCTCTTTAAGGTGAAGATTTAAGGTCAAAAAAATCTTTCTGCTCTGATACTTGTTGCGGATACCTATTTTTACTGATTAAAACAAGGAACCAGCAAAGTTTATAAAAATTTGCCTGGGCTCCATGGATCTGAATCTTGCTTCTGAGCTGGACCTTTCTCAGTCACCGGGGAGGCAGTTAAGCCTTTTCCTGCTCTTCTCTCTTCTTCTGAGGTCAGGATCTCTCTGATGATGGGTCCTGCCCCTAGAGGAGTAACTCGCTTTGTCTGCAGCGACGTTCAGGTGGACAAGAGCACATCAGGCAGATGGGTCAAATCACATCTTAGTGGCTCAAAAACAAACAAAAGAGCTGAAATATTATGTCATTTTGTTCATCTGCCAACCAAGCAATTTTTCCTATCTAGACTTACCCACAAAGTAGAACAAAAAGTACATATCATATTCTGCTTGCAATAGAGGCATCACAAAAGAATTGGCAGATTATAGCCTTGTTTCTTCTTCTGGGGTGGGTGTATTCATGTGGTGTCATGCTCCTTTCTTTCTAAATGTGATCAATATGCTCAGTTCTAGTTACTAGAATATATCATTGTCCGTTTGTAAAGAATGGTGGTAAGAAAAGACGAAGCATTATGACTGTGCCACTGTTAGTGATAAAATGCAGTTCCTTACTTTCTACAGCAGTTTGCTTTACCAGGACATTCACAGGCAACCTGGCAAGTTGTTTGTAGATTGCACTGAGATTCTAGTAGTGTTAGTAATACCAGAAAATACTTAAATATACATTCAAGCTTCATGGCTATTTGATAACCACAACATGCAGGAACATTTAGAGAAGGAATTTTCATAGTATAACACTTCTATTTTAAAAGCTATCTAGCTTTTCTATTGGATTATTCAGTTTCTCCTGGGAAGCTTACATAAGATTTTAAATCTTTCTTCCAGGTTCCGTCTTTTGACTTTAAGAGTTGTTTATCCAAGTGCGTGTTGCCTTTATTTTTTGTCTTCTGGAAGAGTGAGATCTTATTTAACTCAGATATTATTCTTACCACCACCACCCCCATAATTTGCGTTTTTATAATTTCACTGAGGTAATGCTAATGGCCTTTCAGCTAAGCTCTGCAGACTGTCATAGTTCTTTCTTGGATTGTTAAAAGCTCCTTCACAGAAATAAAAATTTAGACTCTTTGCTTGTATTTTTCTTTTTGGTCCCTTTATAATGTGAAATGACTCTTAGGGAGTTACAGTCCGTCCTGTGTTGGATGTCAGTTTTTTGTGAACCTTCTAACAGTTGAATCTTTCAGTGAATCAGTTCCACCATGTAACATCCTAAGAGTGTACTGAGGCCTCAAACTGTGATAAGCCTGCATTAAAACCTTGAGCACAGCACATTGCTGAATGAGATTTGTAGTACAGTCATTTCACACTTGCAGTTTCTTCTAGCTCTACAAGGCTGACATGCTCCTTGTTGTTATTTCTTTCAACTTCCTTTGACCTAAATTATGCAAGCAAATGAAATGAAAGTGACAGAAGTAAGCTATTAAGTATTACTCTTACTTTTGTTCTCCTAAATGAATTTCAGTTGCATGTTGTTTGAAGATTCTGACCTGATTCTAGTAGTGCTTTATCTATTGCATGAGTAACATATGGACCAGTGGATATTCATCTGTGAGAAGAAGAAAATTGGTTTCCTTGTGTGCAATCATCTTCTCACACTGTGGACACCCACTGGTCTGGATCAATAGACCCAAAAAAATCACACTAGTCAATTTATAGTTGTCAAACCTCCCACTAAATTAATACAGTAAATTGCAAAGGTTTCAGTTTTCTTCTGCTAGTGTGTCTGCAGGTTTAGATTTGGTAAGAGTGTTCTGGCATCAAATTCAGAGACAGGGATCTGCAGCTATCTGCAGGAAGAGAAAGTCTGATATCAGAGGTGGAGGGAAACTTTAAAATAGATTGTCTTCCATGTGGGAGTAAATGTATCTAATATTGAAGCAATGCCGTCTGTAGCTTTAAAAATAAAAATTGCTAGGATGATGCTATTTTTATTCTACCATATTATAATTTAAACAAAGTGATTCCTAACTGAATTCTTCAGTATCTCCTAGTCTTCTGTACTTTTAAACATTTTTTAAAAGTACAACGTGAAGAAAACATCTGCATACAAACTCTAAATTTGGTCCAGTTATAGCTTGATCTGTTTGTCCTCTTCCAATATTTGTCCTCTTCCAAAAAATAAATGATGGGGTTTCGTCATACTCTTAGACATTCGCGATCAAACTCTATCTGTCCTTTTCTAGAATTCATTATCTGAAGTTTAGTCAATTTGGAAGTTGTGTTTTTCTGCTAATAAATTCTGGCACAAACATTTTCAGCACCACTTCCAAGCTCTGTCAACTCCAGGAGAAACTGTAGTACAGAAGAGATGATCCAAAGTCTTTAGAAACAGAAGAATAAAATGCCATCTCTCTGAAGTAACACCAAACTAAAGTTGTTTTAATGTCCTGAACTTTGAGGTCCTCGAATGGGAATTTTACCTGTAATAGCAGTATTGACCTGACAACAGTTTCTTCAACAATATTTTTGCATGATCTAGTCAAGATACTCCA
>VXAK01000427.1:6721-24033 GCA_013399435.1 Arenaria interpres | reverse complement strand
GGTGCGCGGTGTCGGTAGCGGTGCGGGTCGCTGTGCCTGGCGGAGCGCCGGGCCTCAGGGCCTGGCACCGCCCCCGGGGGAGCTCACGGCAGGAAGCCGGACTCTAGGGACAGGAGTGTCCGAGTTCTGAGCCCCAGTACAGGCCCTGGGGCCGGGAGGGCCGGCACCGGTACCGGGTGCAGCCCGGGAGACTCTGGGGTGGGGTTCAGGGCCAGCACCGGGGGCTCAGCCCCGAGCAGCAGGGATCCGCTGTGCTGGGGGGGTGGTGGCCGAACCGGGAGGGGGTGGGCACCCACCCGACACCCCTGGTCTGCCTCCTCCCTGCTACCGGGGGCACACCGGGGCGTGCGTGGCGGGGGACGTGGGGGCTCCCTCCATCCGTGACCAGGGACAAGGCCTCGGGAGCAGCCCCCGCTGTGCCGGTGGCTGTGCCGGTGGCTGTGCCGGTGGCTGTCCAGACCCAGGATGGGAGCCAGGCTGCGGGGGATGCCGCTCCCACCCCAGCTCCGCACCTTCTTGTGGGAGCTGGGCGTTAGTGAAGGTGATGACGTTGAGGGTGGGCCTGAAGATGTCCTCCTCCACGATAGGGTTGTCCTGCTGCACGTCCCCCGGCGTTGGGGGGCTGTGGGGAGAGAGTCGAGCCTGGGCTGCCTGGCTGGTTGTCACCGACCATAGAGTCATGGAATCATAGAATGGTTAGAGTTGGAAGGGACCTTAAAGATCATCGAGTTCCAACCCCCTGCCCTGGGCAGGGACACCTCCCACCAGACCAGGTTGCTCCAAGCCCCCTCCAACCTGGCCTTGAACCCCTCCAGGGATGGGGCAGCCACAGCTTCTCTGGGCAACCTGGGCCAGGCTCTCACCACCCTCACAGCAAAGAAGTTCTTCCCCACATCTCATCCCCATCTCCCCTCTGTCAGTGTCAAACCCTTCCCCCTCCTCCTAGGGCTCCCCTCCCTGATCCAGAGTCCCTCCCCATCTCTCCTGGAGCCCCTTGAGGGACTGGAAGGGGCTCCAAGGTCTCCCCGGAGCCTTCTCTTCTCCAGGCTGAACCCCCCCAACTCTCTCAGCCTGTCCTCCCAGCAGAGGGGCTCCAGCCCTCCCAGCATCTCTGTGACCTCCTCTGGCCCCGCTCCAACAGGTCTGTGTCCTTCTGCTGTTGGTGGCCCCAGAGCTGGAGGCAACACTGGGAGGGGGTCTCCCCTGGGGCAGAATCCACCCCCCCCAACCCTGCTTGGGATGCAGCGCAGGATGTGGGGGGCTTAATGGGGACACGAGCTCTCAGTGTCTTAAAAACATGAGTCTGTGGGGGCAGCGCTGTGTCTCTGCTCCATGTTGCTTCCTGCTCTCAAAACTGAAAGCGTTTTCCTCACGGCGTTTGCTGGGTTTGAGGAGATCTGTGGTTACCTGTGTCTAATGGCCTCTGTGCTGAGGTCTCCAGAGATGGAGGCTCCACCAGTCTCACATAGAGCAGAGCAGAGACGTGACGGTCTCTTCTGGGGCAGACACCCTGTGGCTTTGCAGTTGCATGGACAAGTGGGACAGCCACCCCTTTGGTGTCCCACCCGTGTCACAGCACCCTGCCTGGCCCCAGGCCAGCAGTAGAAGGTTGTGGCTGAAGACATGGATTTGGTATCTCAGGAGCTTCGGCTGCACCAGACACAGTCGTGGCTCCGGAGGTGGAGATGGGACCACAGGCCCCGAATTGCTCTCAGCAAACACTTCCCCAGAGCAAATCCATCCCATTCTTCTGCAGCCAGAGGGAGCTGCTCTACGGACAAAGCCACCCCATTCCCTTCTGCCCCGGCAGCAGGTGGGGGGACCTTTTTCCTTAGCACAACCAGCCCCCCAAGCTGGGGATAGAGCATGCTGACATGTCCCTCTGCTTCCCAGTGACAGTGCACCGCGCTAGGTGGGACATGTCCAACAGGTTTTTGTTCTTGAGAAGCAGCGGGCTGGGTTTGACTTGGTTTCTCCAGTTTTGAAGCACAGGGTGGCGGTAGTGGGGCTGGAGGAGAGGAGGAGCAGCTGGGATGGAGCAACAGAGCCCAGAAACCCACCAAGATGGAGCCAAAGCAACCAGGACAGAGGAGAGAGGGGCTCTGGAGGACAGCACACCCCAAAATGCTGCAGGAGAAGACCTCCTATGCCTGCTGGCACCTTACCTGTCCCTCTCCTCCTGGTTTGTGCTTGCTCCAAGGTCTCTTTTGCATTATTGAGGAGATTGTGAGATCCCATGAGAGATACGGGAGGGCATGGGGCAGAGGAAACTGGGATCATCCCAGCTCAAGGATTTGGGAGGACAACGTTGGTGTGGACTTTCTCAGGGGAAGGTCCCCAAGGCGGGAGGTGACCACCAGCATCGCCCTGGAGCCCTTCCACCCCTCCGCTGTGGTGGGGCAGGCAGTGATGGAGCAGGAGGCTGATGGCATCCAGTGTGGGTGGAACCCATCAAGGTGTCTGTGGGACCCACATGGGGACACATGAAGATGTGGGGTGGGCAGAGAGGCCAAAGGAAAGCACACAGGAGGCCACCAGTTGCAAGGAACCACCTTTCATTGCATGTGGCCACCATGACGGGTGGCAGGAGCCCCTCAGAGCAGGGTGCAGGTACCCTTGCGCTTCACCTCCGAGGCAGCCTGGACCACCCCCAGCTTCTGCTGGCTGTAGGGTGGGTAGCGCATGGCGTTGAAGGCCTCCAGGCCCAGGTTGCGGTGCAGGCAGCCCCGGTGGTGGCTGAAGGTGTCGAAGGTGAACTTGCCGTGGTACATCCCCAGCCCGCTGCTCCCTGCAACACACAGCACAGGCCCTCCCGGTTGGTGGCAGGATCTGGCCATCACTCACCCACCGTTTCAGGGCCAACGAGCCCAAAACGAAGCTGCCAGCTTCCCCAGAGGAGGCAATAGAGACTCTTTGTGTCCGTGGATGGCACCATGTCTTCATCCAGCTGCTTTCTAACACCAGGGTTGGTGGAAAAAGTTGGCCATGGCCAAGTTTCCCTGGAAAATGATCTAAAGAAGACCATGGAGGTGGCTTAGATGGACACCTACATGGGGATTGAGGGATGTTTGGAGGAGGAAGACCGGGTTGGGAGGAAGAAAGGTTCCCAACAACCCTCTCATCAGTCGGGATGTCACCCTTTCAGGTAACACGTGTGGCCCCAGTGCAAAGCTCACCACGTTGAACCCGGCTCGAGAAAAACGTGGGTAGAATGAGTGTTTCACAAAATGTCGTCTTGCCAACAGGAGGGAGAAAGGGGACCAGGAAAGGTGTCGTGGCAGAGAAGAGGCAGCGAGAGCTTCCAATCCTCACCCTCCAGGGAGGAAACGCTGCTTTAAACCAGCCTGAAACAGCTCCATCTTGTTTAATGGGTGCCCTTGAGGATGCTGGGAGATGTGTCCCCATCTTCTACGGATGCTTAAGCATCTAAAAACCCTCAGTAAGGAAAAAATAGTCTTGTTTTTATATCATCAACTGTTCTTTCGCAGGTGCTTCCTGCACCCCCTCTCAACTTCCTGTTCTCTTTTTGCTCTGAATCTGAAGACTTTAGTGATTAAAAAAAAAACAAAAACAAAACACAACAGAAAAACCACCTTTTTTGGCCACAAAATCTACTGGGAAGGGCATCACTGAGGATGTGGTGTTGGAGAGGGCAGCAGCAACAAGATGTTCCCACCATCCGAGCGTCCCTACCCCGTGAGGATGTGACCTGTCTCCAAGGATGGGTGAAATGACGGTTGGGAGGGGAAGGCTGGCCAGGAGCTGGCAGCAAATAAGGAAATCCATCCCTGGGCTGATAACCGATGCGATAAAATTCTGCCAGTCAGCTCCAGCTGGTCGGTTCTACTAATAAAATGGAAGTCCAGCTCAAGTTGATGAGTCAACGTTTGGTATCTCATGGTGTCAGCAGCCCCAGGATGAACAGAGGTCACTGGATATCTCTTGGCCAACTGAGTCTCGGGTGGAGGACGGGAGCGGGTTTTCCATGCTTGTGGAGATCGTCTGATCAAAAGTGGATGCCTCCATCGCTCCTTCCTCTCCCAGGGGAGAGAGAAGCACTTCTGGACGTGGGGTTTTTTCAGCCCAAGTCAACATCCAGAAGAAATACAGCCCCAAAGTGCTGTTTCTGCCTGTGAGCCGTGAAATGCCGTGTCACGGGGGTACCGTAGTGACTAAAGGTTTTCCTGGATTCAAGGAGAGCCTGGAATGTATGGAGTCCAGCACCTTTTACCGGACACCTGAGACCCTTCGGGCTTGGCAAATCATCTGAACTGGAAAGGGATGGGAGCTGGAAGGCTTTCAGGAAGGAATATGGTGCATGCTTGCCCTGTTCCTACTCGCGCATCTGCCTGGGGTTGTAGTGGGAGGATGCAGAACCAGACACAGCTGTGTTCCAAGGTCTTTAAAAGAACAAAAGGATGGTTTTCCAGCTGATGCTCTGGATAGAAAACATCCCATGGGAGCTCAGAATCACACACATCATCTGAGACAGGAGATGCCACGACTTAGAGCTGACACCAGAGGTGTTGGAATAGGTTGGAAAAGACCTTGATGATCATGGAGTCTAAACCCAACGCTGCCAAGTCCACTCCTCCCTCAGCACCACATCTACACAGCTTTTAAGTACCTCCAGGGGTGGTGACTCAACCACTTCCCTGGGCGGTCTTAATTTCCTTCCTTCCTTCCTTCCTTCACATCGCTGGGAATCCTTGCCGGTGGCCACTGTAGATAGGGAGAAGATTCCCACCCTGCGGGAAGTGGAGCCACAGCCTCTTTGGCTGCCTTTCTCCAGTGGGAAACCTCAGCGAAAGGTTCAGAGCCAAATGTAGACCTTTCTCAGGGTCTGCTGGTTTGCAAAGGCTTTGTGGGAAGCAGCAGGAAGGGCCATGCAAAATGGTGCGTATAAATCAATTTGCCTTAAAAACAGCACCCTCGGGTCATGTGCGAGTTCTGAGACGGGACGACGGCAAGGGCTTCTCAAGTTTTTAACCCTCATCTGGGTCCTCTGCTCTTGGCTCCTCAAGGGGTTTATGCAAGATAGGTCTTCGGGAGTTTATATGAGGGAACATGTCTACATTTGGGAGTCCGAAATGGAGATCCATGAAAAACTGAAATTCTGAGTGCCTGAAAACTGTGGAAAAATGACAATTTCCACATTTTCTCCTACAGAGCAGCAGGATGGAGACAGGCTGGCTGCTGGCACTCTTCAGAGGCACTACACGTGGAAAGGAAGGTCTAGAGATGTTTCTGTGGTGGCCACATTCAAAATTTCCTGCCTTTGGAGCAAGACATTTCCAAATCCCCAGGGAACGCTGTGGTTGGGATGGCCAACACGGAGAGAAGAAACCTCACGGAGCTCAACACATGTCCAGCAGACACAGGGCTGCAAAGCCCGAGAGCTCAGCCATGGTTCAGTGAAGCCAAGGGCTTCTGGTGGGATTCCATCTGGTGCAGAAGGATTTCCCCACAGAGCACTGAGCCCTCAGGACCTGGGGGCTCAGGTTTGGGTGCTCCATCTCCCCTGAGACCCTTCCTCCCCATGGTCAGCACAGCTTGGGCACTGTGGGGGATCACACTGGCCCAGGGAGGGCAAGTAGATTGGGGGCTTTGGACCTACCCATGCCACCAAAGGGCAACGAGGTCAACGTCACGTGCATCAGGGTGTCGTTGCCGCAGAAGCCACCGCTGCTGGTCCTCTCCAGGACCTGGTTGACCACCTGGGATGGAAGCAGAGGAGGTGGACGTGGGTCTCACGCCATGTTCCCACACCTCCAGCTGCAATCCCTCCCTCACAGCCAGGGCTGCCTGCTCTAAAGAAGGTTTTTGGAGCATGAACGTGGATGAAAACACCTGCCAAGGAGCTCAGGGCAAGGTTAGCCCTGGCTTCAGGCAGCCTGGGGGCTCTACCTTGCTGTTGGAGGAGAAGGCATACACAACCAGCGGCCGCTCTCGGCTATTGATGAAGTCAATGGCTTCGTCCACGTTGGCCACGGTGATAATGGGCAGGATGGGGCCGAAGATCTCCTCCTGCATGATAGGGTCAGAGGGCTGCACGTCCACCAGCACCGTGGGAGCTGCCAAGAAAGAAACCCCACGCACAAGAGGTTGGAGGTGACACACTGGTCCTCTCCCCAAGCCCCACACCTCCTCTAAGCCAGGTCGCCTCGCCAAGCTCCCCGATTCCCCCTGCAAACCTTCCCTCAAGGTCACTTCCATCCAGAAACCTCCCCCCAGAGCTGGGGGGCCCTCTCCAAAATTCAGGCCCACTCTCTGCAAGGATGAAGACTTCTGCAAAGTCCATGCCCTCACCGATGTAGCGCTGGGCCTTGTCCGTCTCTCCTCCGATGACCACTTGCCCGCTGCAGAGCATCTCCTGCAGCTGCTGGAACTGCTTGTCCCCCACGATGCGGCCAAAGTTGGGGGACTTCTGAGGGTTGGAGCCATAAAAATCATTGACAACTTTGCTCAGGGCCACCAGCAGCTTCTCCTGCATCTCCACGCTGCAGAGGACATAGTCGGGGGCGATGCAGGTCTGTCCCGCGTTGAAGAAGCGTCCCCAGGCCACCCGCTGGGCCACGATCTGCACGTCGCAGGTGTCAGACACGTAGCAGGGGTTCTTGCCCCCCAACTCCAGCGTCACCGGCGTGAGGTGCTTGGCAGCCGCCATCATGACAATCTTTCCCACAGAGGGGCTGCCTGTGGGGCAGGAAAAGATGGGTCATGGTGAGGATCCCACCAGCCACAGCCCAGCTCGTGGCCTCAGCCATATGAGGAGCCAGGGCCAGGGAAGACATGTCAAGTCAAGCATTGGAAGAGGCTGCCCAGGGATGTGGTGGAATCACCATCCCTGGAGGTATAAATACATGTAAGACATATAAGACATGTAGATGTGGAGCTGAGAGACATGGTTTAGTGGTGGCTCTGGCAGTGTTGGGTTGATGGTTGGACTCGATGATTTGAAAGGTCTCTTCCAACCAAAATGATTCTATAAGTCCCACTTCTCCACCACCTTCTCCAGCTCAACCGTGGCCTCCCCCAGCTCAGCCAGTACACACCCAGTTATGGCTATTAGATCCTCAGACACCTTGGTGGCAGATCCTCCAACAGACCCTGACACCACATCCCTAACACAAGCCCTGCCTGCCCAGAGGGCCTGCTTGCAGGCAGCTGCCCATCATCTCACGTTGTGGGGAGCCACATTGGGATCTCCAGTAGGAGTCCCTCTTCCTCATTCCACAAAAACCTCCATGGTTTTCGCTCTGGCCCACGGGACATACCGGTGTAGAAGATGTAGTCAAATTTGTTCTCCAGCAGCCTGGTGGTACCCTGTGCGCCAGCGGTCACCACAGCAAAGCAGTCCTGCAAGATAAGAGGAAGGGTCCCACCCCATCACCATCTGCCTGGGCCCCTCTCTCCCTGTCCCCACCAAGACCATCCCGGGCTGCCACCATGGTGGAAGGAGGAACCTGAGACTGGGGATGGTGTGGGCAAGGTAGGGTTGGGGACACCATGGCCATGGGGCAGGGACAAGGAGAGCTGCTTACTCTGTCCAGGTAACTGGGCAGCGCTTCAGCCACCAGTTTCTCAGAGTTCTTGGTCATCTCCGAGGGTTTGACGATGACACAGTTACCTAAAGGGAGATGGACAGGATGTCAGAGAAGTGACGCAGTGACAGCCAGCCCTTCTGGTTGAGGTCCTCAAGGTGTCACCACCCACAAGGTGCCCTCTACGGTGTCTGGCACTGGGCCAGGGGACAGGTTGAGCTCACCGGCCGCGATGGCCCCGATGAGGGGCACCAGGACGAGGTTGATGGGGTAGTTCCAGGGTGCAATGATGAGCACCACTCCGTAGGGGTCCTTGCGGATGAAGGCCGAGTCCAGTCGGGTTGCCTGCAGGACACCCACCACATCAAGAGTGCTTCGTTGCACCATCATCTCCATGCCCACATCCCACCCACCTCTGCCCTGGTCCTTCCCCCCATCCTCTCCCTCATCCCCCCATCCTCTCCCTCTGGAGAACAAGTTCTGTGAGGAGAGGCTGAGGGAGCTGGGGGCGTTCAGCCTGGAGAAAAGGAGGCTGAGGGGAGACCTTCTGGCTCTCTCCAACTCCCTGAAAGGAGGGTGTAGCCAGGGGGGGTCGGTCTCTTGGCCCAAGGAACAGGTGACGGGACAAGAGGAAATGGCCTCAAGTTGCACCAGGGGAGGGTTAGGATGGATATTGGGAAAAAATTCTGCACTAAACAGGTTTTCAAACATTGGAACTCCAAAGGGAAGTGGTGGAGTCCCCATCCCTGGAGGTATCTAAAAGCCAGGCAGATGTGGTGCTGAGGGACATAGGTTAGTGGTGGTTTGGGCACTGCTGGGTTGATGGTTGGACTCGATGATCTGAAAGGTCCCTTCCAACCCAGATGATTCCATGATTCTACGGTTCTCCCATCTCCCCCCGTACCGTGTTCTTGCACACATGCTCATCCTTCATCCAGTGGGACAGGTTGTTCAGCGTCTCATGGAGCTCGTTCTTGCAGAGAAGGATCTCGGAGAATTCGGCTTCAAAGCGGGGCTGGGGACACAGAGGGCCCTGCGTGTCACCTCGGCCTGCACTGCAGCTCTTCTCCCTCCCACGAGTATTATTTTACCCAGGATCTGGGCACCCTTCACATCCCGTGGTGGACCCACACTTTGCTCTCACCCCCCAGCTGCCTGGCACAGCCCACCGCAGGGAGGGGGCTCACTTGGGGTTCAGGAAAACCAAGTATTTGGGGAAGTATTTTGGTCTGTGAAGGCAGTGGTGGTGGGTGTTGGGGAGAAGAAAAGGCTGGTCTGGCATTTGAGTCCTCTTTGGTCTGGAGACAAGACCGTCCTGAGTCACAACCCCTGTTTTCTACCCCATTTTCACACTGACACAAACAAATCAGGGGAGTCGATGGACTCCAGCAGGACGGGCTGGAGAGTAACTCAGGTAGGAATCTGCAAGGATTTAGCCCCATAAATAAGAGCCCAGAAGAGATCTGGGTGCAAATCCCCCCGCCAAGCCCCCGTTGATTTTCCCATCATGGACTTCTCACCGGTGCTGATGTCCAACTCTACCAGCATCTCCTCACCTTCCATCCATGGGAGACACCTCAATGTTTGTCCTCACAGTTGAGTTTCTCACCCAGGAGTACGGTGGAAGGTGAGGTGGATGGGACCTGGTGGGGCAGTGGCAGGTTCGAAGGATAAACCCAGCGATTCCTGGGGAATCTCCACCACCCAGGTGTCAAGATTTGGGGAGAAATATGGGATAACAGGGAGTATTCCCATTTTGGAGGCTGTTGGTGCAGGGTTTTTGGGGGGAGAGTGAGCTGGGAAAATGGGGAGGAGATCCACCACCGAGCCTAGGACAAGGGGGAGAGCAGGAAGCAAAGGTTTCCAGAGGTTGGGTGGTCACTGGGAGAGGGAACCCAAAAAGTGGAGGAATTTGGGAGCAGGATGGGCGTGTGGCTCGGCCCAATGTTGGGAGGAGAAGCAGGGTCAAGGGAGAAGCTGGGCTGCCCGTCCAGGCAGAGAGAAAGCAGATAGCACCAGTTGGATAACTCTTCCAAGGAAAAGGGAACCTTGGGCAGATGAGGAAGTGTGGCCAACCCTGATGATGGCTACCAGCCCACTGCGGTGGCCATTGGGGCCAATGGGGTGGCTTTGGGTGGGCTGGTGGCAGGGGATGCTGAGCCCCATGGGGGGGCTTTCCGAGGTGACACCAGAACAAACCAAACCTGGTACCTCACCACAGAGTGGAAGAAAAGAAGAAGCAGAGACCCAGCGCCCATGGAACGTGTCGCAGGAGATGTCCAGCGTGTCCCCAAGAAGAGACTGGGCAAACCACAGGCAGGAGGACACTCTGATGGCCTCGTGTGGGAGCACAAATTGCTCTCTGGGGACAGGAGCTGCAGTAGATGTTCGGGGATCTCATTCTTCCTTTTCCCGGGAGTCATGGAAGCATCATGATGGGGCCGCTCACCTTGCTGGGTGGCCCGGGGCCACCCCCAGTGTCATGGCAGCGAGCGTGGAGCCCTCACAGGGCTCTCATCATGGATGGGGAGGCAGCCCCGTTGGCTCCCAACAAATATTTGGGAGTATCGTGTGTATTTGGCCTGTTTCTGAGTGTCCTCCAGTGAGCCTGGGCTGGACGCACCCATGGTGTCACGCAATGCTCCATCCCTGGATCCACGAACGAGCTGTGTGGTTTCATTAAGCCCTAGTTATCACCGGGGGCTTGGGGACAAGCCTCAGAGAGGTGCTGCCAACCTGGGCTTGGGGTGGGCAGGTGAAGAGGAAACCAAGGAATTAAAGAAAAGATAATAAATTCATGACTGTGCTACTGTGAAATAGTTAATTTTTGGGCTAACCAAGATGTGAAATCCCAAATTTTGCACTGCGTTGTCTTGGGCTCATCAGCAGAGGCTTCCACCTGGATTTGGCCCTTGGGTGAGAGCAGTCGGGAGCCTCCGATGGTTTTCTTATCTCATATGGAAGGCTGGATAGGCAAGACCTTCATGCCAATGGCCACCAGCTACAGCCGAGGCCACCACAAGGAGAGGAGGAGCACCCAAAGGTGGAGGAGCACCCAAAGGTGGAGGAGCAGATGGGGAACGGTGTGAAACGCAGGACACCTCTCCCTAATGGGATGAGGGTCTCCTCTTGGCGCTGGATCTGGCTGCTTAAAAATAGGGAAAATATGTGGATCCCCTCGATCAGGAGGGCGGTAAGGATGGGGAAGGTGCCCAAAGGGAAGTTCTCAACTAGGATGGAGAAGAAGAGGTGATGAGTCCTGCATGAGTCTCTGGTTGTGGGCAGATGAGCTGGACCAAGGGGGAACTGTGGGGCTGGTGGGGCTGGAGGGGGATGTCTCCTGTGGGGAGAAGTCTCTTCGGGGACTTACGGAGATGCAGGGGATGGGTCTGCTCTGCCTCTGCTCTTGGTGACCCTGATGTAGGTGTGAGGGAAGGAGCAGAGAGGGAGGGGACGATGCAAAGCCGGGGGGTCCTGGCCCTTAGCTGGACCTGGGTGAGCACCAGAGAGAGGAGGTGACATTTGGTGGAAAGCCCAAGGCAGGGAGCACACGGAGAGGGGGTGACAGGAGCCAGGGACGGACCTGGCCAGAAGAACTGAGGCTGATGGGTTTGGGAATGGCTAATTATGCCCGGACGCCCCTCACAGCCCCCCCTCTGCCCACCCCGAGGTCAAGGACAAGGTCTGGAGGAGGTGGGACGGGACAAGCTCCAGATGGGTTTCGCTTTCACTGCTTCCACCCGCGTCCCCCGGCCCTGAGCCCACCGTGGGGACGGTGACGAAGCTCTGTTGGGGCACCACCTCAACCCTCTGTGTGACACCAGGAGCCAGCAGGGCTGTGGGCAGCCCCTCGGCCCCTCCAGCCTCTGTGTCCCCCCTGTTCCCAGCACCCCCTGGCTCACCTTGCCCATGTCCAAGGCGGTGGCCTCCAGGATCTTCTGCTTCTTCTCATCCAAGAAGCGTCCTAGGGCTTCCAGTTGGGCCACCCGGAATTCCATGGGCCGCGTCTTCCCTGAGAGCCAGGTTGCCCTCAGGCGGGTCACCAGCCCCGCGTAGGGGTTCCTGCTGCGGGGACGGGGACATCAGAGGGACCCTGTCCCCATCAGAGAGACCCTGTCCCCATCCCAACCCTTTGCCCTCCCGTTGAGGAGCCCCACATCATCCCAGCATCACCCCCAGAACCCTGGGGACAGGGCAGGGACGTCCGGACCCCTCCTGTCCCAGCCACACGGATCTCACCTGGTGGCGTCGCCGTCCATGCTCCCCTTCCCACCACCACCATCATCATCCTCCTCCTCGGGGGCTTTCCCAGCCCCGCTGCCGGGGGGCTGCTGCATTCCGGGCTGCGGGAAGAGGCTGCCACCGGTCTCCGAGGTCCCACGGGTGCTTTACCCGGAGGAGGTGGCCTCGGGGAGCCCGGCCACCACCCTGGGAGGGCAGCCGGGACCCTGCCCGTGGGGCTGGCAGGGGCGCAGGCAGGGAGCCACCAGCTACAGCCCGCTGCTGCTGCTGCTGCAGAGGAGGAGGAGGAGGAGGAGGAGGAGGAAGGCTGCCGGCTTCCTGTTGGGTCCCCTTGGTTGCCCGGCCCCTGTCACACGTCACGGGCTGGCACCGCTCCAGCCCAAACCACTTGGGATGCAAAACGCACCCCGAATCCAGCCCCGGGGGCACCGCCGTGTCAGGCAGCCAGGCAGGGGGTGAAGGAAGGGGACGCACAACCGCCCCCCACACGGCGTGCCTGAGGGTGTCACGGGCACGGGGGGACAGAAGGGGGGACACACAACCCCCCCACGGTGTGGCTGAGGGGGTCACAGTGACACAGCCACCGGGCAGGGGGTGACAGATGGGGGGCACAACCCCCCCACAGTGTGGCTGAGGGTGTCACAGTGACACAGCCACCGGGCAGGGGGTGACAGATTGGGGGCACAACCCCCCCACAGTGTGGCTGAGGGTGTCACAGGCACGGGGTGACAGAAGGGGGGACACACAACCCCCCCACGGTGTGGCTGAGGGTGTCACAGTGACACGGCCACCAGGCAGGGGGTAATGGAAGGGGACACACACACCCCCACGGTGTCGCTGAGGGTGTCACAGGCACAGGGTGACAGAAAGGGGGATACACACCCCCCCCACAGTGTGGCTGAGGGTGTCACAGTGACACAGCCACCGGGCAGGGGGTGATGGAGGGGGACACAACCCCCAGTGGAGTGGCTGAGGGTGTCACAGGCACCAGGCACGGAGTGACAGGGGGGACACAACCCTCAAGGCTGTGGCTGGGGGTGTCACAGCCACCAGGGTGACGGAAGGGGGGACACAACCCCCCCCAGTGTGGCTGAGGAGGTCACAGCCACCAGGCATGGAGTGACAGGGAGGGACACAACCCTCAATGGTGTGGCTGGGGGTGTCACAGCCACCAGGGTGACGGAAGGGGGGACACACCCCCCCACAGTGTGGCCGAGGGTGTCGCTGTGATGGATGGGGGGACACTGGGGGTCCAGGAACCCACCACCCGGGGCTTGGGGGAGGGATTCCTGGCCACCAGCCCCCCCAGAACAGGCAGCGGAGGCGCGGGCAGAGGCCGGGAGGGAGAGTTCAATGCGAAGTCTTTACTACAGAGCGGGTCACACGGAGGAAAAAAGCAACAGCCGGCGCTGAGAGGAGGGAGAACGAGGTTGATCCAGAGGGAAAGGTCCATCTAAGGGGAGATGGGGCTTATCTGCTGGTCCTCAGCCTCCCGGGGACCGTTTTCTCTGCTGGGAAGAGAAGTCCAGGGTGAGAAAAAGCACTTTTTTGCCATTTCAGATCGTTTCCCAGCGAACAGTCCTGAGCAGAGGCAGCTGGAGAGGAGCGAGGGTGCAGGAGATGTCCATCCATCTTGAAAAGGAAGCGGAAGAGGAACGTGGGACCGGTTCCAAGCAGGGAGGAGGACACTGACCTCCTGCAGAGGGTGGGTTTTGTCCCGCAGCGGGGAGCAGGAGCGTGTCCCCCCCAGTCCGTGAGGGTCACGGGGGACACTCAGAGCAGGGTGCACATGCCCTTGCGCTTGATCTCGAAGGTGGCCGTCAGGAGGCCCAGCTTCTGCTGGGTGTAGGGCGGGTAGCGCAGGGAGTTGAGGGCCTCCAGGCCCATGTTGCGGTGCAGGCAGCCCCGGTGGTGGCTGAAGGTGTCGAAGGTGAACTTGCCGTGGTATTTCCCCAAGCCGCTGCTCCCTGCAACACACCAAGCACAGCAGGTCTAGGCTTGCTCCTGCCCACGCCCCGGCAACCACAAGGCGCGAGGAGAAGTTTACAGGCTTTCCTCCTGCAAGTGCTGCCGCTGCCGGGCAACCAGAGGTGGTGGAGGAGCTCTCACCCTTCCCTCTGCCTCTTCCACCACCCTTTGGAAGTCCAAGAGCATCGTTTTTCCTGGCCTACATTTATCTACACAAGTTTTGCTGAGTCTACAAGGGTCGATTTCCCTCTAGAACCCATATGGTGCTCTCCTGTATCTACCCATGGTTAGGAGCCACCAGCACGGCCACTACGAAGGTCACCTTCCTCCTAGAGCTCTTAAAAACTGAAGGCATGTCAGCAGCACCGGTTCTCCTGATTCCTGTGGCTGGTTTAAGCTTGAGGTTGCCCATTAATAGCCCAATGACTTCACATCCCAGCTATTGGGGGAAGCTTCGGCCAAGCTCATCTCACCCCGATGACTTCAGACCCTTGACCCGACCGGGCTGTTATAAAATGGCTTCACCCACTAATTTGAGGCAGTTTGGCTGAATCACTTCCACGAAGATAAGTTACGGTATCGGGAACCACCAAAAATTGTCCCCTGAGCCGCTGTCAGGTGAGGAATTAATTGGGCTTTGCTGTCAGGGTGTCCTATTATGGCTGAATCAGTCGCCAGCCCCGACGGAGATGCTGAGCGTGGGCAGCATGAAACTGAGATATTTCCCCCCGAGAATATTCGGGGGAAGAGACCAGGGAAAATGTTCTGAGGAAACATGGTCAGAGGCTTCCTGTAATTGCTCTGCTCTTCCCTGGACAATCAGAGAATCATAGAATGGTTTGGGTTGGAAGGGACCTTACAGATCACCCAGTTCCATGATGGGGGGACACCTCCCACCAGACCAGGTTGCTCCAAGCCCCCTCCAACCTGGCCTTGAACCCCTCCAGGGATGGGGCAGCCACAGCTTCTCGGGGCAACCTGGGCCAGGCTCTCACCACCCTCACAGCAGAGAAGTTCTTCCCCACATCTCAGCTCCATCTCCCCTCTTTCAGGGTCAAACCCTTCCCCCTCCTCCTAGGGCTCCCCTCCCTGATCCAGAGTCCCTCCCCAGCTTTCCTGGAGCCCCTTGAGGGACTGGAAGGGGCTCCAAGGTCTCCCCGGAGCCTTCTCTTCTCCAGGCTGAACCCCCCCAACTCTCTCAGCCTGTCCTCCCAGCAGAGGGGCTCCAGCCCTCCCAGCATCTCCGTGGCCTCCTCTGGCCCCGCTCCAACAGCTCCGTGTCCTTCAACACTACACAAATGCTACATCCAAGGCCCAGGCTGGGCAGACCTCACTTTTCATCTGAGAAAACAATCATCGTTGCCCCTGGAGAGCAAAAACCCTTCCTCTTTGCTGAGGAGGATCTTCAAGTTACCACAAGCAGGTTCTCCAGACGTTTATAAGCATTTTTCTCCTACTTTTTAGTCCTAAAAGGCAAAATGAAGGTACGAGCCTGCTCCTGAGTGGCGTTTAGTGCTCCTGTCCAGCACCACACTGTCAGACGAGGAAGGTCACCTCCCCAAGGAGCACAACAATGAGGATAGACCAAAGGGAGCGGCACTCGAGGAGACCCTGGCTAAGCCTGAGCAGGGCAGGAACCCAGCCCTGGCACTAAATTCACTCACGGTGCCCAAGCTGTTCAGAAAAACCAAGGAAACACCCAAGTGGGACAAACTTCTCTAACTTTTAGGTGTTTGGGGAACAAACAACGGGGAGAAGGAACCTCCCAGCGCTCCATGCGTGTCCAGCAGACACAGGGCTGCAAAGCCCGAGAGCTCAGCCATGGTTCAGAGAAGCCAAGGGCTTCTGGTGGGATTCCATCTGGTGCAGAAGGATTTCCCCACAGAGCACCGAGCCCACAGGACCTGGGGGCTCAGGTTTGGGTGCTCCATCTCTCCTGGAGCCCTTCCTCCCCATGGCCAGCACGGCTTGGGCACCGTGGGGAGGATCACACTGGCCCAGGGAGGGCAAGTAGATTGGGGGCTTTGGACCTACCCATGCCACCAAAGGGCAACGAGGTCAACGTCACGTGCATCAGGGTGTCGTTGCCGCAGAAGCCACCGCTGCTGGTCCTCTCCAGGACCTGGTTGACCACCTGGGAGGAAAGCAGAGGAAGCGGAGGTGGGTCTGTCCCTCTGGCTCCACAGGCAGCGCTTGTGAAACATCACCCAGCTCATCCATCACCCCAACGTGAGGAGCCCCATCATCAGGGGCTCAAAAGACCCTTCCAGAGCCCGCCATGGAGGTGTCAGTGAGGTGGGCACTGACCCTGCTGCCTCATTTCCCTCATCTCCCTTGCTGGGCTGTGGATTTTGAAGGACATTCTTTGTTTAGCTTAAATAAGTAAGTTTTAATTAGAATAAATTACTTAGGGTTATAATACGGTGTGATTTATGCTGTTTGTTGAGGTTTACTCAGCACGAGTAGCTCAATTTGAAGCCTTTAGGCCACAATACAGTTAATTTTCTCAGTAATTTTCCTCGCAGTGCTTGCTTTAATCTTTTACTATAAGAAAAATGTGGATAACGCTCTGATACTTTGGTACTTTTTGCCCTAAGTCCAGCATTTTTCATTTCCCCACGTTCTGCCAGGGAGCGCGGGTGCACAAGGAGCATAAATCAGAAAATAAGGAAGCTCCAACCCTCAGCAGAGGCTGAAAATCAAGGAGAAAAGAGCAGCCAACGGCCGGACTGGGCACAGGAAAAGAATCCAAGAAGGTGTTAGAAGACCCCAGATCAAAAATCACGTCAACAGCGCGTGAGGGGAGGGTTTAAAGATCTCAGGGGTCTAATTGCCCAGGGATTTCTTTGTTCCAGGTCCCTCTCATTTCAGAGGAACCCAGCCTGGGCTGTCCTTGCTGCTCTACACAATCCCAGACTGGCAGGGGTCGGAAGGGACCTCTGGAGATCATCTAGTCCTGCCAAAGCAGTTTCAACTTGAGCAGGATGGACAGGAACGCATCCAGGCATGGTCTGAATATCTCCAGAGAAGGTACCTTTCAATTAAATTCCTTATTTTTATAAAAGCTGATGCCTGAGGCTCTGCTGGGGAAAACCTAGAGTCCAGCCTGAAGAAGGAAAGAGCTTCAAGAGTAATTGTGTGTGTCTGAGGAGTCAAAAGGGGCACCCATCAGCTCAGTGGGGTCACCTTCTGCAAGGGGACACTACTGGTGGCAGTGACAGAGTTGTGTGGTGTGTGTCTGACCCCTCAGATGGGGTGTGAATCCCCCAACAGCACCTCCTCCTTGAAGGAGGGACGGCACGCACCTTGCTGTCACAGGAGAAGGCGTAGATGGCCAAGGGCCGCGGCCGAGTGTTGATAAAGTCAATGGCTTCATCCATGTTGGCCACAACAACGATGGGCAGGATGGGGCCGAAGATCTCCTCCTGCATGGCAGGATCGCAGGGCAGCACGTCCGCCAGCACCGTGGGAGCTGCCGAGAGGGGATACAGAATCATCACAGGATGGTTCGGGTTGGAAAGAACCTTAAAGGTTATCCAGTGCCACCCCCTGCCCTGG
>VXAK01000425.1:24621-87776 GCA_013399435.1 Arenaria interpres | reverse complement strand
TTCAGTGGTGCCCAGGGATAAGACGAGGAAATGGGCACAAACTTGAATATAAGAAGTTCCATCTAAACATGAGGAGGAACTTCTTTCCTGTGAGGGTGGCAGAGCCCTGGAAGAGGCTGCCCAGAGAGGTGGTGGAGTCTCCTTCTCTGGAGACATCCAAAACCCACCTGGACAAGTTCCTGTGCAACCTGCTCTGGGTGGACCTGCTTTGGCAGGGGGTTGGACAAGATGATCTCCAGAGGTCCCTTCCAACCCCATGTGTTTCTGTGATTTTATGCGGCAAGCTGGTCTGTGGATGTGCTGTCTCACAGTAGGTGCTGTGTCTTTGCAACCCTTAGAAGGGGGAAAACTTCCTCATCTACCAAGAGCTGGCTGAACTTCTGCTGTGTCCCTCCAGCTGGGAGGCCTCATTTCCAGGGGTCTTATACTGGTGGGCCACGTGCACTTGGAGAGTTCAATTTCACATCTGCTTCAGGATGTTGAAGGTAGCTCTCTGTTGTGTGTAATCTTAGCCATGTTTTTTTTTTTCCAGCATTTGCCATTGATGCTGGGGTTCACTGGAATGGTTTGTCTCTCTCTGGTTTGGTTTGGCTTGGCTGTCTTAAACTTTCCACTTAGGGTGGTGGAGATGCTTCTCTTTATGTCCCCCAACTAGGAAACTTGTGCGTGACTATTTCAATACAAATGTATTTTTAAGGCCATTTAGTCAAATGCTTTCCTGCCGTGTCCTTGAGCTTTGCATGATGAGCAGGGTGTTGTGCCATAAGAAGGGACACCAAAATGTGATGAGACATGTCTCTGTGGGGCCAGTGACTGGTTTATAACTCATTGTGGTGGGAGGCAGTAATTGCTCAAGGTGGTTTATAAAATTCAAGTGTAGTATGCAGTGCTTGTGACCTTAGTTTAACTGCACTAGCCACGTCTAGAGGATTAATTAGACTCAGTACTTTTTTTTTTAAACAGTCTTTCATCAGGTTTTCATTAAGCTTGTGTGTGTTGCTGTTTTGCGTGGTGTTTTATTATATGTTTCCAGGATCCAGCTGCCGTAATATGTTTTACACCATGGAACTTGCCTGACTGCTTTTCATCTTTTAGCAGTGTGCATCTGTCGCTGTGACCCTAACATTAGGTGAGGTAGTTCTCATCACTTCCAGTTCTTCAGGGCCAGGGTAAGCGGGGATGAGTGAGGACGACTCACTTTGAAGTGATCGGAGCTCACCGTGATGGCAGCAGAGAAATCTTGCGTGAATTACAAGGCTGGCTCTTGGGGAAACGCTATGAGGCCTTAAACAGTCACAGTTTTTACAGGGAATGAAGAAGGACATTTTTTCCATTAATATTTGTCTTCTATCATCTGCAGATACTTATTCAAAAACTAACATTGCTGTTCTTGCCTGCGAATCCTAATGGTTCGGCAGACTGGAAAGCCATCCCTTCCACCTTCTATCCTATTTATTTTTAGTCTTTCAGAAAAGATGTTTTGAGAGAAATGCTGGGAGGTTAACCTAATGACAACTTCTGGTTGGGTTTCTCCAGTAGTAGGATGGGATTTGGCCAGTTGTACCTCCTATTCCAACAAGAAGAAACTGATCCTGTGGGAGGGAGGAAATGCTACCTCCTAATTAGCGTTGTTGTTGTTGTTTAAAGTCCTTCGGTGTTTGGTTTTAAAGGCACGGCATAATCATTTGATGTTCATGCAGAACATGTATACATATGTATGTATTTTTATTTTTCAAGTTTAAGCCCATTAATTAAGAGAGCTGGGGGGATGGGCAGTATGGCTTTCTATTTGTCTGCATGATGGACGGACAATCCAGTTTACACTTCATCTCCTGCTATTTTGTTTAGTAAGTATTTTCCACTCTTTGTGTGCAAGGCAGTGCTGGAGCACACTTCCTGCTTTAGCCGAACAGGAAGCTTTATTCAGCTTATTTCTAGGGAAACCCCTCCTCCATCCCTAGCCACCAAAAAGTGAGCATTATCCAAGACAGTACCAGCAGTAGGCAGGAGATGAACAGGGTGACTGACTTCCTAGGCTTTCTACAGCTTGTGGTGTAAGGAAAAAGTGTATGAGACAGTCTGTCGTCTTCTAAAAACAAGAAGAAACCTTCTTCAGGAAGAAAAAAACAAACCCAAACCAACCAAAATTTCCTTCCTCCCCTGCAACAAAAAACCCAAACAAACCCCAAAACCAACCACCAAACCCATGGTGTGCTGTTGAGGAAGTTTTGGTGAGAAAGAACTGATTTTTCAGGGGGGAAAAACCCTGGTCTGACAGTATTTGGGAGCTCCACTTTGGCTAGGGTGCTCTACAGATGCTTCAGGTGACCATGTAGAATGGTACTTTTCTTCTCTCTGTTGCTTTGTAATAGGAAGATTCAGCTGCAGAGTTCAAACTCTGTTAAACAGTTAATTGCCAAGTTCCCCTAGGAAAAAAAAAAGTATTTTCTCTTTTACCCTGGTGTAATTCTTCAAATTGCTGCTTAGAAGCAATATAACTCTTGTTTTATTTAGCTAGGGCAAGACTAATTATCTGGGGAAATTCAACCTGATCCAAAGGAGATCTCGTTTGAAATAAGCAGGAAGAAAGTCTTGGGTCCGCAAAAGGTTTCCCATGGGGACGGTGGGCCAAGTCGCTGGCCTGCTGGGTGGCAGAGCTCCAGCTGAATTCAGTTTGATGAGGGCTTGGCTTGCTGTTTTGAAAACAGTTGACACACTTTGGCTGAAATTTCGAGCTGCTTTGTACGTTGCTCAGGACCTATTATACGCCACCTATGAAGGTTGATTTCCGCAGGACTTCTGATTGGCTTGATCATTCAGGAAAACGGTGTTTAGGGGAGGTAGTTAATGAATTAAACATACTTTTGTATTTAGTTGTTTTTAATTAGGATCTATTTTGGAGGCTCCTAGATATTTTAGGATACAATAAAATGTCCTCAGAAGTTTCTCTTCCTATTAGTATTGGCACAGCCTCAGCTTGGTTGAGTGCAAGCTACTAATCTTGGTCTTGTGGGCTTCCCTCCTAAGCTGCTAATACGGAGTTCCTGCAGAAGAGGCATTTTTTGGGTGAACCTATTAACAAACATAAAACAACACAGTGGAAAGCCACTGAAATTCCTCAAAACCTCCGTCCTGGAATTTAAAGCAGCCTCTAACCTGTGGAGAGCCAGATGAGGCTTTCAAGGGGGATGGGGAGCAGATTATCCCACAGGTGCTTAGTGATTCCTGCGCCTTCCTCCGAGTGCTTTGATGCCCACTTCCATCGGCCACGGGATACTGTGATTAATGTTGCCAAGGCCAGATTCATTATGGGAATTCCTGGCCTTTTTTTCCATATTTCTGGGTGAAGGAGGGGGAATTTCCCTTTCCTCCTCATCTTTCTTTTCCCTCTCCCTGTGTGTCCAAATAAACGATAGGACAAATGAGGGCATGTGCTTTGATTCCTGTTACCGGGAGCGTTCGTGCACCGCAAACAGAAAGGGAGATTGAGAAACAAGGAGGAATTAAAAAATGCCCATCGAAGCCTTGGCAATTATGCAAATCCCCGGTTTCTTTTGTAGTCGTAAACTAGCTATCAGCAGGCGAGATCAAAGCTGTCCACCCTGACAGTTAACAGGATCAATTAAACATGGTAATTAAATGTTGTTCTTGGCTGTAGGTTTGATAGGAAACCTGCTGGTTGGATGGCAGTCTCCGGAGAGCCTGGATGACATGCCACTTAAGAGACTAGAAAAAAAATGTCTTTCTACCTGTGGGTTAAGCACAGATTAATGTGGGTGGACGTTGCAAGTTGTTTGTATTTATATCATACAGTGTTTTACTTGGGCAGGGCTTCTTCTGGCTTCAGGCTCTTGTGTGTTGTTTTTTTTTTTTTTCCCATTTGTCATTTGTGTTTCATGCTAGGTTGTTTTAATTTATTTATTTATTGGCCTCTTGTCCTTTAATCAGCGTTGTGTACTTATGAGATTTCGTTGCCCTTTGAGAATTCTGAGTAGTTAGAATATGAATGTTGAAGGCCCTACTGAATGCGGTTGAGCTTGCGTCACGGAGCAGCCCCTGGGCAGGGTAGAGAACCAGCCTGCGGAGAGAGGCAGTGCCGAATAATTGCTTTGCCATTATTATTATCTTGGTAATTTCCCTGCCGGAGCCACTGGTCTACACGCTTTTTAGGTTAAGGCCTGATTTTTGTTGGGTTTTTTTTTCCCTTTCCTCTTCTATTCTTCCTTTTCTTTAGTCCCTTCCAAACACAGAGATGTCTATTGCTCTGCCGTCGGAGTATAAATCAAGAGCAAAATCATCTACACCATTACGGTGGTGGAAGCAAGAACATCCAGGCATTATTTGAAATAATAATAAAAAACAAAAACCAAAACACCACCAAACCTCAAAGGGATTCACTTTAATGTCTATCCGTGGCTGAGTTCTTACAACTTTTTAACCTAAAGAACATTTTAATGCTTCATTAGGTTTAATTTCCCTAATCTACATGTGAGCAGTAGCGCTGCTTCAATCTGAAATCTAACATCTTGACAACCAGCAGATCTCTTAAGTCAGTTGATTGGATATTCCTTGTGCTGTATTCAGGCTGTAGTTCTAACTAAGCAAATTTTGATTAATCTAAGATTGTAATTTTTTAATTAACTTAGCTCCTACTTTTGAGAGATTAGGCCTATAACAGATGCCTCCTGAAGTAAATTGGGACTGTGGTTGCTATCTGAAGAACTGAGCCACATGATTTTTCTAGTGGTGATAAATATTGATGCAAATCCTAATGGAAAAATGATAAAGTAGAGATTTCAAGCATATTGAGTAACAGTGACAGCATCTTTTTTCATTTTATTTTATTTTTTCTGGTTGAATGGCCCAAGTGGAAAATGCAGACGAGACTGCCACAGAATGTCCTAAATGGTAACGTATTGTACTGGAATGCTCTTCTTTCTCCTTGTGCCTCCCATTTTTATTTTTTTTTTTTTCCCCTCTTTATAACATCGAAGTGCTGGCTACAGAAGAGTTCTCATCAGCTTCTATTTGGTGGGATAAATATTGCCACTTGCTGGCTTACGTATATTCTTCTGTGCCTGGTTGCTACATTGGTGAGCCCTCTCAACAGCACGGGTTTGAGTAAAAAACCAAGTTTAGTCTTTGTCCTGGCAAAGGGACATCTGTCTCCTGTTTTCTACTTTGACGAGTTTGGGCTTTTGGCAACAGATGGGCTTTGCTTACGGGAAGCTCAGCAGGACCTGAGAGGGGTGTTTTGTGGGTTATCTCTGGTGGCACCTTTTGTTGTTGTTGTGTTGGGAGGAAGGAGCTCCCGAGTCAGTGGTGGTGGCTTTCCCTCCCCGTTCGATATCTGGTTGATGCCGAGTAACTGAATCTGCTGGAGTGGCTTGAAAAACCAAGTCATGTTTGGCTAATGCAGTATCTTTAAATGTTAAAAAGAAACGTTGTTAGCCTCATTGTCTTTAGAGGTGCTTAAAACACTCTGAATTGGAAGAAAGAACACAACTACCAGGAAATGGGAACAAGGTCTTACAAAACTTACCTAAAAGGTTCCCTTTTTTGTTAGCTGATTATGAATTTAGAAGAAAGATAGCACACGCAAAGCTTGATTGATTACCCAGCAAGATCCACCTCCCACCCAACTTACTCTGGACATGATGCAAATAAGATGCTTTTTTTTTCTCAAATCCAAGAAATTCTGGAAATAAAGACTCTGTAAGATTGAGTTATATGTTAATGTACATATGAACAATAATTCAATGAAGTATATAGTTACAGTCTCCCTTACGCTATTTTGATATGTAGTGTTGGAAAGATAGAGGCCCTGTATTGTGAACTTTAACATTTTAAATAGGACAAAGAGCTTAGTAAGTTTGTTCTACACGTGGTATGAGGGAGAAAGAGAATGAAAGTAATGTAATGTTCGTAATATGCCTTGGTGTGTTGGTCTACATACAGTTTTCTAAAACTTGTTCATTAAACTATTCCCCTGCTTTATGAAAATAAACGTAGGTAGTTACTGTGCGGTTACTCCTGCTAGATTTATTTATTTATTTGTTTATTTAGTAGCGTGTGTATGTGATAAAAGATCAAGAGTATTATAAGGTATAAGCATGTTTATCACAAAAAGTCGCTTTGCCGGGCTGAATGCAGGCCGTAGGGAACGGGCAGGGTAGGAAATGGAAGGGCGATACTGGGGGAACAGCAGGGGTTTGTACCAGTTGTCTTCGGGAGCTTGATGGAAGCCCAGATACGGGGGAAACTGGTATAACAACCGGTCTCCGCGGGGGCCAACACCCTCCCCCGTATCTCTGGCTGCTCCCCTGGCAGTGGGGAGGCTGTGCGGTCCTGTTGGGCAGGCTGGGACAGCCCGAGCCCCGCGGGGAGCCATCCCGCAGGGGCTGGAGGAGGGGGCCCTGACTCCCGGGGGCTGCAGCTGGGCTGGCCCCCCGGCTGTGCAATGCGTGCCCAGGTGGATCTGCCCCCGCACTCGCCGCAATCCCGGGCAGCGTCAGGTAGGGATTAGCTCGTCCCCGGGGAGGCAAGCATGGTCTTCACAAGGGTGGTTGAAATGCAAATAGATTATTATAGCTGATTTTGAAATGGTAGTTGCAGTTATATAATAACTATATTATAAAACATACGGAATGGTAATCTATGACTGTGATCTTTACATTCAGGAAAAATAGGAAAACTGGAGAAAATGAGGTGAGGGTGAGCCAGTTCGCTTGCCCTGTCTGGTCTTGGTTGTTGGTGGTAGGACAGGGCTGCCCTTAGCAGGAAATCATGGAGTGGTCTGGGTTGGAAGGGACCTTAAAGATCACCCAGTTCCAACCCCCTGCCATGGGCAGGGACACCTCCCACCAGACCAGGTTGCTCCAAGCCCCATCCAGCCTGGCCTTGAACCCCTCCAGGGATGGGGCAGCCACAGCTTCTCTGGGCAACATGTGCCAGTGTCCCACCACCCTCACAGGAAAGAATTTCTTCCTGAGATCTAATCTAAATCTTCTCTCTTTCAGTTTAAAACCATTACCCTTCGTCCTATCACTCCCCTCCCTGATCAAGAGTCCCTCCCCATCTCTCCTGTAACCCCTTTAGGGACTGGAAGGGGCTCTAAGGTCCCCAGAGCCTTCTCTTCTCCAGGCTGAACAACCCCAACTCTCTCAGCCTGTCCTCATAGCAGAGGGGCTTCAGCCCTTGGATCATCTTTGTGGCCCTGTGCAGGGAAGGAGGGAGCTTGTTCTTGCTTATCCTGGAGGAAGGTGAAACTGCAGCCTTGGCCTACTTCCAATCACAGATTTCCTCAAAACATTAGAAAGCATTTATTTAGCACAGCCACAATACAGATTTAACTGCGAGCATGAGGCTCTTTGCCCCAAGAGAGTCTAATCTTAACACATACAAGTCAAGCTAGAAGATGGCAATTTACTAAAGTGTGGTTTGAAAAAATCTGTGTTAAAGAACCCAAAGTTTCGCAATAGTCATGGGCCTTCTTGAGGTCTAGAGGAAGAGCAGGTAATTACAAATCCACAGAGTGTTTGCCTGAGGTGAAGAATACCACAAAAACATAGAGCTCTTGGTGTTTTTTAGTTTGTCATGTTCTAAAAGCCTCTGTTTGTTCTGTGCCTGTTGCAGAGACATTATGTCTACTTGATGGTAAGGAAGACCAAAGCCATCTGCAGCACTTTATTATCTTGCCTGCTCCCACTCCTTGCTGAGTTTGGCTTGAATTCTGTAATTTGTGGTGGCCCCTCTGCCGAGCGTGGTATGTAGGATGGGAGGGAGTGCTCTTCCAGGGGTGGTGTTTTGACCCTGTTGCTCCAGCAGAGCGTGTTTTCCTCTCCCACCCTTTTTTCCCAAAGCACAAAATGCAGTAGCTTTTTCCTTACAAACCATTTTTCTCCTGCTAGGAACCTCCCTGACAAATTGTGAAACGTGCCACGGGTTGGAAATAGCAACAGCTTGTAAAGAGTAGGTAACTTTAGCGTTGTACGTGGAGGTAACGTGCTGCAGGTTGAGACATCAAATATTTATATGATTTAAATGCATTGTGTAGTACAACTGGTAAAAAAAAAAAAAAAAAAGAATTAGGACACAACAGACAAAAGCTTGTCTTTATGTGAGCTCCTGTCAGCTTGGCATGTTTGTGCTCCGTTGGTTTTTATCACTAGTTACGCCAATACACGCATACGGTGTTTCTAATTTAGATTATTATTGGTGGCTTACAGAAATAGGCTATGAATAAAGTGAATCCTGAGGACAAGTGAAAGCATGGCTGTGTTTCCGGTAAAAGTTTGAAATTACCCGGGGGGGAATCCCAGAATATCTGAGAATTTAACAGAAATAGCAAATTGGAAAAATGACTGATGGACAAAAGGCAGATCCCACCAAATAGCAGATTTTGGTTGGAATGCTGCAGCTACGCCCTGAAGCAAGGAGACTCAAAGTCCTGCATGATCTCAGTTAACACTAGAGCAGCCTCCACTTACAGGGGGGTGTAAGTGATACTTGAACTGTGTGTCGTTTGCTCTACTACCTTTTTATTTCTCCCCCACCTCAGTGACCGTTGTTGAAGCTGTGACTGTGTGAGTTTGAAAAGAATGAAAATTTTCCAGTAAAAGTTCTGAGGCTGCTTGAGCAGTCACCAAGGATCATGTATTGAGAGCTTTGCAACTGAGTGAGTAAACGCTCTTTTCGTGGTCACTGAAATCACAGAAATGGAACAGCACCTCCAGAGATCACCCAATCCAACCCCCTACTCGGAGTAGGGTGCTGAGGGCTGTGTCCAGTTGGGTTTTAAATATCTGCAAGGTTGGGGCATCCACAACCTACTTGGGAAACTTGTGCCGGTGTATGACCACCACCACAGTAAAGAAAAAAAGGTTTTCCTTATGTTTAAATGGAGTTTCTTTCTATTCCAGTTTGTGCACCTTGCCTCTTGTCAAAGCATTGTAAGTGGCAACGCTGATGCACTCTTCTGACTGGAGGGTCGTCCAAGAGGGGTGCTAATTAGTACTCAAGATGGACAACTTGATCAAGAAAGCTGGGGTACTCTGTGGCCTTAGGTTAATGGCTCACCATGTTTACCTGAAAAAGGATAGGTAAGGGAAGGTGTTAGTTAATCTTAAGTTACAAAACTGGCAGCCAAAATATCACATAATTATTTACTTGAGGACTTCTGACCTTGCGGTGGTTCTTTGGAAGAACCTTAATATTCTCAACAAAAAAACCCTACTGCTTCTATTGAAAGGCAAGGCAATAAACTTGATATCAGAAGGATGGAAACTATCTTCAGTGGAGACAGTGGGAACTGTTCCCAGTGTCTCACCTTACAAATACTGCTGGCAGTGTCTCTGAGAGAGTGAAAAGCATTTGGTGTTTGCAGGAGGAGCCCTGAACAACCCTTCCGTGTCCTTAAGAGTCTCAGCAGTGGCTTCTTTTCTGAATTCTGACAAAGATTCTTGGCTAGTTTATTGGAAACTGTCTAGGATCTAGGTTACATTAATACAATACCCTTTTTTTTGTTTTGTTTTGCTTATGGATGAGAGCTTTATTAAGCAGGTTAGAAAAGACAGCTTGTAGTTGTGTTCTTCATCTTTCTTGGGACAAGCAAGTGAACTCCAGTGAGGATTACGGGAAACACCTTTTTTTATCATCCACAGCAGTTCATCAAATAAAGTGGTCCCTCAGTATCCCCAGTTGCTGCTAATTAACACATTTTCCTATCCTTCCCTTCAGTGAGCACCCTTTTAGCCTGAGTTAATTGGCAGGACCTTGTACACATGATGGTGCTTTAAATGGAAGCTGTGATTTAAGGGCTAAATAAAAGCTATTGGAGAAAAATCACTTATTTTAAAATGGTTTTGTTAGACTCCAGGATTGTCTGGTATCTTACATAACCTATTACTTACATGGATGGCAAGCTATAATTATACAGTCATTTTTTATTTTTTTTTTGAAAGTTCATAAACTCTCGTTAAAGTGTCCAAATTCACATGGAGGAAGCCAAACTGGCATTCGATAAAACTATATTTAAAGCTCTTGGCAGGACTTTTCCCATATGAAAGATGTTATGCGTAAGCTCTCGGAATAAAACTTTAAAAAGTTTTGAGACGACAATTCTAAAGACTACCAGATCATCCTAAAATTAAGAGATTTAAATACTAGATCACAGTTTGGTGTCAGAGTTCTCTTGTCTTACACCATCTTTGTATTGTGTACACGTAAAGTGATTTTTTTAGTTGTTACGACGCCTCTGGGAAATATCCATTGGATAAGGCTGTAATCTCAGGTATTTGGCACCTCTGTTGCTTTCTGCTGTGAAACCTCACAAAAAAAGGGTTCACTAAAAAGTCTGCCCTGAAATATTTGAGCATAATGAATATTTTTTTTTTTTTCCCCCTGTTGTGTTTCTTAAGAGAATAGCTGCAGCCTGTGGAATACATCCTGTTTTCACTGCAACAGAGAAACCCTTGCTTTTTATTTGTCATACCTACTATTTTTCTTCTTTGTTAAGGCTTCCCACATCTGACCCAGGACTTCTTGAAGCCAAAGGCTAATAGAGATGTGTTCCTTTGTTTTCTTACCAGAGAGGAAAAGGTTGGGTTGTTGTTTTTTGTTTTTTTTTTAAACCAGTTAGTTTTCCCTGTGGTGTTTTCAATCAAACCTCATGTATGTGTGCGTCTCGACAAACAAACAAACAAAAGAGCCCCCACCAGATGAAAACAACTGATTAACTTCGTCCAAACTCTAAGAAAACTGTAGTAGTAAAGGCAATTTATCCTGAAAGCATATATTCTGATTTTGTTCTTCTAATCTGTATCATTAGTACCTAATCAAGATCCTAATTCACAGAAGTTTTAAAGTGGATTATATTCCGTGATATATGTTTTTATATAAGTCCATCATGTAGCTAAAAATCTCTTTTGCCTGTTTCTTGTTTGCGTTTAAGGTCAAGAAGACACGGGGGGGTGAAAGTCTGGGTTGACTTATGATTTGCATTTTCCAACGTGGGTTTTGACCCTGAGTTGCTAAGTATGAACTTGGAACAAAAGAGCTTTATAGCAGCGGGTGATGGATGGGTTGTAATATTGAAGTCTCCCTCCCCCCACGCTCACATCCTCGGAGCTCAGTCCCCAGTTCGGCTGGAGGGCTGTCTTCCTGGGGAAGAGCCCGCTGGCTTCAGGAGTTAAAAATGCTGAGGCTGGCACTTTGGGAGTGTGTTTATAATAGTGAAGATGTAAGACAGAGAGAAAAAGTGAAAAGTATGTAGGTAAGTTGTGGTTTTCTTTTTTTCCTTTTTTTTTTTTTTTCAAATTATTTATGAGTGTTGGTATCCCCCAGTGTTTCCTAACGAGGTAGCAATTTTAGATCAACATCTTGCCTATCTATGGCAGAGGAAATGCTGTTATATTCCTTTTACCTCCTCTCTGCAAATGGCTTGCTTTGTGTGTGGATTGTGGAGCATTTTTTTTTAATTACTCGTTTATAAAAAAGTCTTTTTGAGCCATATCCCCCTCCAGCTCTTCCCCAGTTCATTTCAGTAGCTCTAGCTATGGCAGGTTTGTGTTTTGGCAAGGTTGCTGAGATTGCCCCTCGTTCTCCGCTGAAATGCTATAAAACCAGAGAAGGGGTTGTTTTGGGAGGAGGGGGAATTGCTAGCGGTGGAAGAAGCAGCCTCGAACGGTGGTATGTCTGGGGATACTCTGGAAGCTTGATTTTGCAATGTTGAAATTTGAAAACAGAGTTCCTCCTAACTAAGGATTGCTCTTGAGTTTTTGATCAAGCTTTAATATTCAGTAATTAGTATGGTTTAAGAGTGGGACTGCTGTATAGCAGTAGTGGGGCAAGCGATGCCGTGTCAGGCTACCACGGTGGCTCCACGCTGGGCTTCTGCCAGTGGTCTGGGGTGTCCCGAGATCAGAAAGTGGGGGGACGTGGCTACCTGTGCTGTCATATCCAGCTGATGTCTTGTTTGCCTTTTAATTAATGTGTTTTGTTGTGGATGGAAAAGGTAAAGTGGTTATAAGAACAGATGTTTTGCTGGAGAGAATTTTAGGAAAAAAGAAAACCAACTCAAATGAATGTGAAAAATCAACAAAGAGTTAAAATGTGGGTGAAATCCTATGAGTACTTCCGATGCTTAGAGTGCTTGCTGTTGCCAACATTGCTATGAGACCTCTAAAATGACCAGCACTCTGGTACTGTAAGCTTACCAAATATCATCTAGTATGATGTAAAGCTTCCATGAAGATTAGAGGTGTTTTTCCTCTGCAAGTCTTGAAGAGACAGATCTTGATTTTGGAAACTGGAACTACTTTTACTGAATTTGTGGATGCAGAAGAACGGGTTGGTGTACAAGGAACTGGGAAACCTCTGTATGAAAACGCCGCCACCACCACAAAAAAATAAGTCTTTAAATGGAAGAACGACGTCCCTTCTTAGAAGGCTGATGTTTCAAAGTGAACCACAGCATAGATGTGGCCATCACTATAGCTAAAAGACGTTCTCACTCATAGATGTGAAAAGGGCTTTGAGGATGATGGCATTCCCATTTTACGCTTTAGACAAAGAAAATCCAGAAAACTTAAGTGGCACATCCAGGTAAGCTAGTATCAGAGCCTTGCATCTTGCTCCCGGTGAAACAGATACCCATCGGGTATCTCCAATGGGTATCTCCAGTTCGTAGGCTGCATGAGTTTGATCTGGCTGGAATTGGCTTGCCTTCTGTTGAACTTCACTTTGATTGTTTTGGCTTTGATGAGTAGGGCATCAGTGGCCAAACCTATCCACCAGATCTGAGGAGGAAGGGAGTAGGAGTGCCTGGTATTTTGCAGACTTGGGCTGATTGTGACGATTAAGACGACTTTAATGATAAAGGAAAATAATTACATTTTCCCCTGTAATATTCCATAGATGTGTAAATACAAGGCATTGCTTCTCACCACAGCACTATATGGAATTAGTATTTTTATTACCATTATGACATTTCATTTTGGTGCACTAGGAAATTCACCACAGAAGTAGCTTCTCTAATGATCAATGTTGCAATGGTCCAGAGGTGTCTTGGATTTTCTGTTCACCTGCTTGGCTATGTGCATGCTCAGAAGACACTTCCTGCAGCACCGTGGTTCATGTTTGCTCCTTGAAAGCCAGCTTGTGCTGGCAGCCCTCTCGCTGGTTAATGACTGGGCTGAAATCTTTCCTTCTGCTTCCACAATCCTGAAAAGCCTTCCTCAGAAATCCCCACTTCGATTAATTCAAACAACCCGAGTCCTTGGAAGAAGTGTACAACAACTCGAGTGCTGTGTCCAGTTTTGGGCCCCTTGCCACAAAAAAGACATTGAGGTGCTGGAGCAGGTCCAGAGAAGGGCAACAAAGATGGTGAGGGGTCTGGAGAATAAGTCTTATGAGGGGAGCTGGGGTTGTTCAGCCTGGAGAAAAGGAGGCTGAGGGGAGACCTTCTTGCTCTCTACAACTCCCTGGAAGGAGGGTGTAGAGAGGGGGGGTTGGTCTCTTCTCCCAAGTCACAGGCGATGGGACAAGAGGAGATGGCCTCAAGGTGCACCAGGGGAGGTTCAGATGGGATATGAGGAAAATTTTTACACTGAAAGGGTTATTGAGCATTGGAATGGGCTGCCCAGGGAAGTGGTTGAGGCACCATCCCTGGAGGTATTTAAAAGACAGGTTGACATAGCACTTAGTGACATGGTTTAGTGATGGTTTTTTTTAATCAGAGTTAGGTTGATGGTTGGACTAGATGATCTTGAAGGTCCCTTCCAACCCAGACAATTCTGTGATTCTATGATTCTAACCCCTTGCAAACTGATCAAGGAATGGTTTTACCACAAAAATTGGTGAGGGATTATAATGTAGATGCACATACCAAAATTCCTTCGTGAGGTATGTCTGAGGATTTCTGTGGAAAGGGTCAAATGCTTTTTGACTTCGAAGAAGTAAATTTCACAGATGATGTGTATGTGATAACCCCCAATGATTGATTGCTCTCAAATGCTTATCCCAGCTGAGTTATGTAACGTGAATCTCTGAAGGATTCCCAATAAAAAAGCTTGTGAATGGTAGATGTAAACGTCTGCAGTGGCTTTTGAAATGTTAGATGTGGAGAGTGCTAATGGGAAAAATACTTGACATCGCTCCTAAGATAAAGACAGGGTCTAGAATTTTTTAGGGCCTTGAGTTTTAACTCCCACTGTTTTAAAAATTTAATGCCTTGCTATAAATTGTTCCTTATGCCTCTGGCAGAACAAAAGTTGAGTGTGTTCAAAGAAATTAGATTAAGGCTGAGAAGTGAAAAATACCATACTGAAAGGGGTGTGCATGATTCCAACGGCCGCATGTGAAAATCTGCTGTAATACACTTCAGATTGTACGATAGGCTGCTATTTCTGAGTACCCCAATAAGGATATTTTTTTTGGCAGCAGGATGGTTAATACTTTTTCTTGGTTACGTGGAGTCTTAAATTTTTGGAGTGCTTTTGCTGGCAGCCCAGAAATTGGATCCGGACAACACTGAGCTGAAGGTGTAGAAGTTTTCAGTGTGTATAGAAAATTACGATTAAATGTCAAGGTTCACGATACCTGTAGTAGGACCTGAAGATCACAGAAAAAGTGAGGAATTTTCTTTGGTTTTGACTGAAATTGGAGGTTGCAAGGATGTAGCCTTTCTGAGGCGGTTGGAGGCAGGAGGGGGTTGGTTACCTCTGGAGTGCTGAGATCAGCGTTGACTTGGGAGCCCTGTGCCTGCTCTACGCAGGCGATGGGTAAAATCAAGTTTCTCTGCTTAGATGTAAAGGAAACGCGGCAAAACATTTATTGTGGTAAAGGAAAGCATTCCTGAACACAGACAAGTGTGAGATCTCCAATCCAGATAGGCTGACAGCCTGTGCTTATCTTGCCTGTGTTCATGCTTGCTACTACCTCAAGAAAAGCTTTTAATGATGAGGCTGCTCACAGGAACCATTCTATGATTCTATGATTACTCCATATACTCACATTATTCCCTATGACATGCACCACTGTGGTCGTGTGCCTTCTGTTGGGCTCTGTTTGTCCACCACTTGTTGGTCAACTTCTTGAATGGCCACGTTTTGGGCCTCCACATGGCAGTGGCGGCTTTCAGGTCTCAGGAGCCTGCGACCAGCTGTGGCAGGAGAAGTTTGGTCCTTGCACGCTGTGGCAGTGGCAGCTCTGTGCTAGCTTATAGCAGTCTCCCTTCCTCTCCCACCCAAGAAGTGGTACTCTAGAGTTGTCCAGTAGGCTACTGGTGGGACCACTTCCGCTTCAGTTGCAGACTGGTTTCTTCCAGGATGCTGAGAGGATCTTAGTGTTGGTGGTCTGATAAAATCAGACCTCATCTGTTTGTGCTCAGCTGACTGACGTGACCAGCATTAAGCGCAGCTGATTGATTTGCTGGTATTCTGTTTTCTCTCGAAAGAGAATACCAGAACGCTTTACTGGGCTAGGTATTTTGTGTCCAGTGAGGGCCATCGCACAGACCTTAAGATACTGGGATGCTGCAGTAACGGGACTTCAATAATTGTTCAAAATAAAAAGACAACAATATTTTTCTAATGTAAGAATGTAGTGCAGCATTTTTATGTGTTTGGTAGCTTTTATTTAAGGATGTTTTGGATGTTTATTTTAAGGATGCCCCATCTGCAGTCCATCGTGCAAGGCACTGCTGCCCGCACTTTTGTAGTAGAAGATGCATCTTTTGAAACACTTCAGCTGGTGACCAGTATCTTCTTGCTGTAGTGTTTTACTTGGTCCATATCAGAACCTGATGCAGTTGAAGATGTCCCTGCTCGTTGCAGGAGGGTTGAAGTAGATGATCTTCGGAGGTGTCTTCCAACCCAAACTATTGTATGATTCTATGATTAGACATGCAGGAGAGAACCAAGAACTGAGGATGAAAATGCACCACCATTGAAGTAATGAAGTGGCAGTGGTTCCACCAGCCTCAGACTCTAAGTCAGGACATTAAGGGGGCCTATAGGAGAGATGGGGAGGGAGTCCTTATCAGGGAGTGGGAGCGATAGGATGAGGGGTAACGGTTTTAAACTGGAAGAGGGGAGATCTAGATTAGATATTAGGAAGAAATTCTTTCCTGTGAGGGTGGTGGGACACTGGCACAGGTTGCCCAGAGAAGCTGTGGCTGCCCCATCCCTGGAGGGGTTCAAGGCCAGGCTGGATGGGGCTTGGAGCAACCTGGTCTGGTGGGAGGTGTCCCTCCCCAGGGCAGGAGGGTTGGAACTGGATGATCTTTAAGGTCCCTTACAATTTGAACCATTTTATGATGAAAACAGGTTTGGATTTCAGGGAAGTAAATGTCATAGAGAACTGGAATTTATAACACTCTGAAAAATCATGTGGGCTTTTTTTATGCTGAGGAAAGAGACGGTAGTCCACATTTGCATTCATTTAAAAAGTCGTTTACTTTTTGCTCTTCTGTCTTGGTGTGCATACATGCGGGAAAAAAAAAAAGAAAAAGCAGCAATGACCCAAAGGAATTCCTGCTGTGACTGCACAGAAGGACAGGGAAAATCACCGTCTGGCTTGGAGGTGGTGCGGGACACGTGTGGGGCACCTCACAGCTCCTGGTGAGCAAACGTGGGGAGTGATTTGAGCAAGCGTGGCCGAATGCTGCCATTTGGGGCTGCTGCCAGTTAAAAGGAGTTAGAGGAAGCCCCTGGTTTTGGTGGCGCTCAAGAGGAAAACATCAAACGGGAGCCAGCTTGGGTACTTTGTTGGCCAGCCCTCCATCGCTTTATGACCACTGGGTGTTGGCAGCACCTCTTTCCACCTCTTCAACGCCAGTGGCAACATTCTGAAAAAGTATCCTGTTCCAAAATAAATGTTAACATGCGGATTTGCTGAGAATTAACGCAAAGTGTGAAATGAAAACAGGTTTTCGTTATTTTGGTGTAAGTTGGTGTGGAGTTCAACTCTCCGTAACCACTCCCAAAGGATACAATAAATACCGGAGTGTTTAAATATAAGGCTTCATATTTTCTTTAATAAATGGTTTTGAGTAAAGAGAACTGAACTATTGTTAGCTCTGTGGAGTGGTTAATGAGTATATTTTCAGGATTTTTCTTCGGCTTATGGGTCGATAGTCCACTGTTGGGAGAAAAAAGGAAAAAAAACCCTCACTTTATAAATTCATTAATCTAAAATAGATTTTTTTTAAAAATTATTATTATATAGTCATTTATTGTCTTAAGATCAGATCTACAGCAGTGGTGTATTTAGGGTTTCTCTAACAAAAACCAACAAAAAACCCCATCACTAAAACTTCTCCTGTTCTCCTCACAGTCTGTAAAATAAAGCACGCTGTATTCTCTCCTAACCTCTGCCTCCCCCAAAAGAAAATATTTAAAACACTATTTTTAGCTCAGAAGTAATTTAGAAATTACAGGTTGAGTTTTATTAACCTCCTTCCCAGCCTCCTGCTACCTATAAGCATGTGTGGCCTGTTCCCCTATATGGAGTCATTCACGTTCTTGCCAGCTCAAATCTCTTCTGGGCAATACAATTCCCCAAAGTAATGCTTTTTTATTTCTGAAATTGTGAATGTCTCAGCACCATGTGTTTATGATGATAGTGGTATTTTCAACCATGGCAGCGTTGCTCTAATTTACACACGCATGGAACGACACTCTTCATTTGTCATCTTTTGAGGCGCTCGGTCTTATTCTTGCAATAATTAAAATTCAGCTGAATAATTACGAGGACTAACCAAGCTTGTCTTTGCTTCGTGTTGTTTGTGCTTGTTTTTATGATTGCAACTTGTGTTTTTGACAACCAAACCCTGAAGCAGAGGTGGCAAACAAGCCCCAGTTGGCATCTTTCTAAGGTTAGCTAAGCAGCAACAAAAACCGTGACAACTATCAAGTGGTGGGAGTAGCAACCGAAGTGGGTTAGGGTTATTTGAAGCCATACATTGTGTTCATTCATATGTGGCGGTTCCTCCGTACATAGTTCTGTTCATTTGTTTACGCTGTAGGAAATTAATTATGTTTTGAAGATCAGCAGAGCCTCAGAAGTTATTTACTCACAAGCTTTATTTACAGTAGAGAAAGTACAAGTTTTTACGAATGAACTGTAATGAATGTGTATAATGCGTGTATCTCACTCGTCAATATCAGATATGTAGCACTGATTTCTTTAATCAGATTTTACTAATCATAGTGAATAGTCTTTAAGTTTTTGGCAAAGTCAGGATTGTAAGTATTTGCAACTCTTAAATCCTAGAGACAACACCTAAAAAACCTGAATGGCCCCAATTTGTTTTATCTCGGCCCCTCCAAATCCCTCCCAATAAGTACCATTTTCCAGCGGGGACCGGGGGCGGAGGTTGCCTTGCTCATCCCCTTCCCTCCCTTATGGGATGAGGAGCGTACAGCTCATCTGACTGTAACTGGAAACAACTGCTGAACTTTCATCTGTTAATTACCCATTCATTGAGGACTGAACCGCTGTAGCATCTGTTAGTCATTATATCTTGTTTAAAAAGAAGCCAGTAGGAAAAAATATAGGAGGGAGAAAAACAGCGAGGTACCGCTTTAGAGCAGAGAATTGATAACAAATGTTCTATTCTTGGTTTCTTTGCTGCCATGGAAGCCTTGTACCTTCATACAAATAATATAAATGTCTTTCATCACCTGTTAAATGAAGCCTGTGCCTGCTGCTTGCAGGTTCTTTGATTATTTTTAGTTTATGCATGTATCGGTAGAAAGCTTTGAAAATTCTTGGCCTTGCTTTTTCTTTCCTCTGCCTGTGACGTCGTATTTCTTTGTTGGGTGGTTTTTTTTATGGTTTGTTTTTTTTTTTTTTCCCCAACCATGGGTTGCCATCAAGCTTTTCTTTGGATGGCTTTTCGCTTTACTTTCTTAAGCGCGGTGGCCCAGGGAGCAGAGAGAGGCAGAGGCTGGAGCCTTCATGGCAAGGCTGGGGGAGGCAGCACCCACTGCTCTCAGGGACAGGCTTGAGAGTCATCACCACGCTGGTGTCAGCAGCTTCCCTTGAGCTGCCTGTGAGGATCTAACACATTCCTAAGACCGAACAGGGATTTTTAAAACAGTAACAAAGAGAATGCGCGCAGTGATTGAGGTTTTATGTTTTAACTCTTACTGGTTTGGCCTAAAATATAAGGGGTATGGTTGCTGCTTGTTCCTCAAAGAGAATAATTATTTCACACTAACTTATAATCAGGTCTTCTCTGTTTGATCTGATGTGACAGAGCCATGCAGAGCGTGTGCTTAGCTGTTGGAATGGTGTTCCACATAGAACTACAGTGCGCTTCACTCTATGCTGATCTTTGCTTCCGACTGGCTTCTGTGTCTTTTCAGTAAGTTTTATCTGTTGGAGCATCTACGCTCTGCCCTGGTGTAACCTGTCCAGCTGTACCTCATACACCAGAAGAGCTTGGTGTGGGGTGTGTGTGTGGGAAGCAGCAGAAATAAGGCACCACTGAAAGAGGTTCCAAACCTCTTCCAGATGTGTTTTGACCCCCAAGAGAAGGTAGAAGAACGCTAATGCCCCCTTTGATGGTGGCAGCAAGCTGGTGGATGGGCTCAGCCCACCACGCTAGGTGACACCTGGTCTGTGTAACTGCAGGTTGCTGTCACCTGTTGTCCTCTCCTCCTGCTTTTGCTGCAGGTTCCTTGGGCCAGATTTAGCTAAGATCTAGTGCAACCAGTGCTAGTTCAGCCTAGTGACCCAAGGGGGAACTTCCTGGCAAAGGGGGCAACGCACAGTTTTACTAGATCAGGAGTAATGTCCATGCTGGAGGTGTGATGGTGCATTCACTTTGGCACCTTAACAGCTTCTGCCCTCTCTCCAGTGTCCTAGCTCAGCACCAAAGTGATCACAGAATCGTAGAATGGTTTGGGTTGGAAGGGACGTTAAAATTCATCCAGTTCCAACCCCTCTGCCCTGGGCAGGGACACCTCCCACCAGACCAGGTTGCTCCAAGCCCCATCCACCCTGGCCTTGAACCCCTCCAGGGATGGGGCAGCCACAGCTTCTCTGGGCAACCTGTGCCAGTGTCTTACCACCTTCACAGAAAACAATTTCTTCCTAGTATTTAATCTAAATCTCCCCTCTTTCAGTTCTGACCACAGAAATGGGACAAGCTGAGAGAACTACAACTGTGAAGAAGTAAAAGAACCTGGCAGGAGCTCTTTATCTGTTATCTACTTACTATAAAACCATAGAGGAGTAACCATGTCCCGGGGAGATCGCTGGGCCTGGGAGTCTGAAATTACTGTCCAGTAACTTATCTCACCCTGAATGCCTAAACTCAGCTGATACCGTCCTTCTTGTTGGTGATTTTTTTGTTTAAGTCTTTAAGGACAACAATGGGCACTTTCCATTGAGTGATCTCTTCAGACTGAAGGCAGTCAGAGCCCACGAGCTTCAGTCGCTGCGCTGGTGTGAAATAGCAGTGCTTTCTGTCCCTCCTGCTGAAGAGAAGGTCGTGGGACCAGAAAGGAAGAAAGTAGGAAAGAAGCCTCCTAGGCTTTGTAACCTGGGACTTAGGGCGCTTGGCTGGTTTGGATTAATGTGGGTTTTGGTCTGCGCTCTTGGATTATTTTTTTCTACTGTAGTCGGGTGATTTTTTTCCCCTTGTCTTCTATTAATAATAATACAACTATTATTGTGATGCTTTTTTATCAGAGTTAGGTTGATGGTTGGACTAGATAATCTTAAAGGTGCCTTCCAACCTAGACGATTCTATGACTAATAAAAAGTTCCGTATCCAATTCTGTGTTCTCGATTCCACATCCTTTAGTTATAAATCTAATTCCTTTACCTAGATCCTCAAGTATTTTTGGCATGTCAAAATGGAAAACTTTTGCTTCCTATATTTCTGTAGAGTATCCTCCCCGCTCTCTTGCCATCTCTTGTCTTTGTCTGTAGGGACTGGAATTTTTGCTTAGCTGAAATTCCTGTTCTCTCGCACACCTTGAGTATTCATTAGTTTCGCCTATTGAAATTGATGCCAGACCTGCGTGGCTTGATCTACTGCTTGTAATTAAATGCAAATTAAACCAGTTTTGCTCAACGTTAGTCTGTGTTACAGCTCGCTAATTAAAAATGCCTAATGCCTTGAAAAACCTGAGTCACTGAACTTCTCAGCCTGGCACAACAGTCTGTGACTTGCATTGCAGCGGCAGAAAGCAGCTGGTTTGGAGTTCAGAGCGCAGCAGATGCCTCTCAGATACTAAATAAGTAGAAGGCAGGATATTACCCCTTCCTGTTTGCAGCTGTTTTAATAGGAATTGAAAAAGTTTTGGGTTTTTTTAGACTCTAATGGGTTTAATTCAACCAGAAACTAGTGCTAATATCCAAACAGGCATGTCTGCGCTTGTCATTTTTATTTTTTTTGATCTGTTCTGTTTTGCTGCAAACTCAGGGCTTTTAGGCTGCCCCGTAATCCAGCTTCCCCGGGAGCCGGGGCAGGAGGACTTGCTGCTCCTCCGTGCTCAGCCCTGCCTGGCTCTTCCTACGCTCGTTGATGTCTCATCTCCTTTTGCATTAAGATCGAGTTTCCTTTTCCTGCTTGATGTCTCCCCCCTCCTCCTCGCACATCGCTCCCCTGTTTTCATTTCTTCTCTGTTTTAGTATTGGTGCTTCCCAAAAAAGTCTTCTGTTCGGGACACAATAGGGTTATACCAAGCATGCCCCTTAATTTAATATTAATCTTCGTAAGGTGCACATGGGGCCTGATTTTGAAATTCCCCTTGGGGTGGGGAGGTTGTTATTGCTCAGCACACTTTCCCTTTACTCTGTGCGTAAGCAGGGCTGTATATACAGTGCGGCTGGGAACACTGTATGTGATATCTAGCAGACACGCTGGTAGGAGCAGGCATATTGGTGGGTAGCTATTTCCAGCCCAGTGTACAATTACGGCTTAATTGCTTTTCATTAGAGTTGGTTTTTTTTAAAAAAACTGGTCCCACCTCTGTGCATGTATTTATTTCTCAGGCCAGTCTTAAGCAGCTCGGGAAATTGTCTTAAGATCATGAAGCCAGTGTCACTCCACAGGCTGTATATCCGGGGTGGTTTGGGCTGTGGTCACTTTTTGGAACTTTATCTCCCCATATGAAGAAGCCCTTTCTCAAATTCCATCCCCAAATCACAATCCAGACACTGTATGAAGTTTTTGTTTTGTTTTCAGTGTTACTAATAGAGAACTGTTTATTCAAAGGAAATGTTTAAAATTAATAGTGATTCTTTTCCTTGTCCCTAACGCTTGGTCATTCCTGGCATTGATCCTGAGTGCTCAGGTTGTGTTTGCTCGGTAGTGTAGTCTGAGTCAGGATTTCTTGGATTTTGGCGTGGCATGGACTTCTTTTATTGGTATTAGCTGCTTCAAAGGACAGATCAAAGAACAGCAAATCTTTTTGCATCTATTGAGCAAGTGTGAATTTACTGTGCCTCTCCAGTCTGTAATTACAGTCACGATGGCAGTGAGTGGACGGATCAAATGTTGCCTGCACAGGAGCTGAGGTGACTGGTTATAGTGGGTTCGACCGTTAGTGGTCCCTACTGGATGTGAACCCGTGCTCCTGTCCGTACACGTTGGTCAGATTGCTCATGCCCCTTGGCTTTTGTGAAACACATTTGTTCGTTGCCTGGGAGCATGGCCACAGAAGGAAAGCTCTTCGAGTTTTCACAGTGGTAGTAATATTTTGTCTTTTAATATGTAAGTAGAGTCTTCCCTATGCAAGTGCAGAACCAGAAATGCCAAGAGCTCTAGTTCTGGGACTCGGACTTTTCTTTTAACCTTGCCTTCTGTCCTTCAGCTTTTAACCCTCTTTGTACCATTTTCTGAATACAACAGAAATAAAAATGATGGGCGTTTTGTAAGCAGCGGAGAAACACGCCATCGAAAGCCTTTTATAGCTTTCCTGTATGGCGGTGTCCAGTTGGTTGAGCACTGGAGTGGATTCATAAGGCTTGGACTCCTAATTCCAGCTCTACCGTTGGTCCCCCACAAAACCAGGGATAAATTCTTCCCGAATCCCTGTATTTACTAAGAAGTGCAATTCAAGTGAGCTAATAGGAAGCATTGAACAATCCAGTGAAGAGGGCATTTCTTCAGTCCTTCCTGTTGAAATCAAGGCCTCTTTCCAGTTCCTGTTTTAGCCTTGTTGCCATTAATAATCCCAGCCTGTGACTTTGTCTTCAGTCGGAGCAGAGAAATCCAAGCTAGGAGGAGGAGGAAGAGGAGGCTGGTGCATCCTCCGCTGGGGCAGTTTCCTGCCCTGCACTTCCCTTTGCCTGCTCAAAGGCAAGAGTTAAATGGTGGCAAAGCTGGGTGGTGGGAGAGGATGAGGATGACCCTTTTCACCTGAGTGCTGAGTTCAGCTGAACTTGGGGCTTCAGCTCCTTCTCTTGCTGTTACGAACCCCATCATGCCCCAAATAAGAGTTTTAAGTATAGTACTGCAGAAGAAATAGTAAAGCAGAATCCCACCGAAGGACGTGCAGGCAGCGCTCCCCTGTGACCTTAAATGGAGCAGGCAGGGGGCCGTGGCAGGGGTCTGGGAAGAGGTGTGGGCATCGGACCCTGATGGGGTGGTGGGAGGCCTGGAGGGCACAAAGATGCTCAGAGGGCTGGAGAACCTCTGCTGTGAGGACAGGTTGAGAGAGTTGGAGTTGTTCAGCCTGGAAGAAGAGAAGGCTCCAGGGACACCTTAGAGGCCCTTCCAGTCCCTAAAGGGGGCTACAGGAGAGATGGGGACGGACTCTTGATCAGGGAGTGGAACGATAGGATGAGGGGTAATGGTTTTAAACTGAAAGAGGGGAGATTTAGATTAGATACCAGAAAGAAATTCTTTCCTGTGAGGGTGGTGGGACACTGGCACAGGTTGCCCAGAGAAGCTGTGGCTGCCCCATCCCTGGAGGGGTTCAAGGCCAGGCTGGATGGGGCTTGGAGCAACCTGGTCTGGTGGGAGGTGTCCCTGCCCAGGGCAGGGGGGTTGGAACTGGGTGATCTTTAAGGTTCCTTCCAGGCCGAACCATTCTGAGATTCTATGAAGCGTCAAGTGACAAGAAGAGAGAACGGTCAATGAAGGAGAGGCCGGGGTGGTACTGGGGCAGGTGGAAGTGCTGGGAAGGGTACTACAGGGGAGATAATAAAAGGAGGGATCAAATTTAAATAGCAAGAATGAGAGAAGAAAGAAGAGCAGTATTCTTGTTTGTTTGTTTTTAAACAAACAGGTGGCAAACCTGTCACAGGACGGCCTTTGTGGAGAGACACAAACTGAAGCTTGGAGCTGGTTAAGGTTGCGTGGGTGCGTGAGCTACTGTTTGTAAGCCCGGGAACTAGTGCTTGTGTTCCTCTGCACAAACCTGATACTTAGAGAGAATACTGCAGAGATTTCTGGTTTAGGCTTGGAATGTGACATTTCAGAAAAAGCAAGTATTTTGCTGTACGCGGGCACGTCTCTCCTGCTACCAGAAGCTTGTTCTGCTGCCCTCTCAGTGTCTTGCCATGCCTGAGGTTGATAAGATCTTGCCAAAGAAAGTAAAACCAAAGTATAATCTGTTCATGGTGAAACATTTGCTGCCTGACCCTTCTGAAGGACTGTTTAATTTCCAAAGATTGAAATATAATTATGATTATTTTAGCCTGCTTAACCTTGCTCATTGCCCTTTCCCAGCAACGGCGGCTGTATGTTTTGAGAGGAATAGCTGTGCATTTTTTTCCAAGATTTGCGTATTCATACCAAAATACAGGTTCGATATGAAATAATGCATATGATCAGGGAGAAAAAAAAGAAAAGGGAAAAAAAAAAGAGAGACAATCCCTGCCCTCTCCAGTACAGTGTCGGTGAAAGTATCATCCAGATTGTCTTTGTTTGAGGGCGTTTTCTCCACTTTCAGCTGCTATATGAAATGCACTATTACAGTCATAACAGGCAATCTCAGGGGAGGTCAAATATAGAAATTATACTTAACGGTATAACATGAGTCTGCTTAAAAGCTAACAGAAATAGAACTCAGCCACAAATAATATAATTCTGCCGGAGTAATAATAGACTGTATACTGGGGTTTTTTCTTTTATGTTCTTCCCTGTGTACAGTCCCCGGTAGTTTGGGTTTGGGCATCAACCCTGTATAGCTCCAGATGAAGCACGTTCGGAGGGAGAACAGTGGGTTTTGGCACGAGATTTCAACAGGGTGTGCTCGTTAGTCTCTTCTACCAAGTCACAGGAGATAGGACAGGAGGAAATGGCCTCAAGTTGCCCCAGGGCAAGTTCAGATTGGATATTAGGAAAAATTTTTACATGGAAAGGGTTATTAAGCATTGGAATGGGCTGCCCAGGGGAGGGGTTGAGGCACCATCCCTGGAGGGATTTAAGAGACGGGTTGACATAGAGCTTAGTGACATGGGTTAGTGATGGGTTTTTATCAGAGTTAGGTTGACCGTTGGACTAGATGATCTTAAAGGTCCCTCCCAACCCAGACAATTCTATGATTCTGTGATTCTAAAAGAACACTAGGATTGCTCTTCTCTCGGGTCAAAAGCTCTGGTTGGGCAAAACTGATTTGAGATCAGTTCTCATGAAGGGAAACCATAAAAGAGTCAGTTTTAATTTCTAGGATTCAGTTTCATTAACTACCACCGATGGAAACTTTCCCAATAAAAAGGAAGCTAGTTGCTGGATAGTTCTGCAGCCATCGCGCTAATAGCAGATGTATTAAAAAATAAAGCAAGCTCACGGATAAAGATCTAACAATTAAAGTTAGGTGCTGTCATAATGGCTTCAAGTATCACAAGTATGCGATCATGTGAGCGGTGTTTGTATGGTCTGGATGAGCGTGTCTGACCGCAGGGTTATTAAGGGCAGGAGATTCAGGTTTGGATAATGCAGAAAGTGAATGGCTGAGGAAAACACAGAATCCAGTGCCACGAGTCCTGTTTTCATATTATATTCGTAGCTCTGCTGGCTTTCTACCCTGGTCTTGGTGTCTGTTGTGAAAAGGGGCTTTGCATAATGTATGATTCCTTCTGAAATGGACTTGGAATTCTTCTGAAGGGCGCTGTGCTCTGTCTTGGGGGATAGGACTTGTGAAGAATTACAAGCACCGGTTGAAGAGCTGCGGAATATCTGGTTTCAGAGTCTCGCCTCCTCTACTGAAAATAAGGTTTCTGTATAGTAACTGTGTCAGCAGCAAGCAGCGGAGGAGACCTGTTGTGTCTGCAGCAGTGAGGCAGGTCGAAAGCTGAGAAGCCGCTGGGTGACAGCGAGGGCTTCCCTGGTTACTCTCAAATTGTCCGTATTTCTTTACTTACCTTACTTTTCCCTCGCAGCCTTGACAGGCGTGAGGTTTGGTAATTCCCAGTGGGGAAGTTTGCCTGGCGAAGGAACTGGGGTTTGGGCACGATGGGATTTGAACCCTAAATTGCATTTAACGGGAGTTTTCTGGGTGCAAGCGTGCTCGTGCCTTGGCTGCGTCGGGAGCGGGAAGAGCACTTGCTGCTCTGCCGGGGAGGGGAGAAGGAGGGAGAGGCAGAGATCCAGGAAAGGGTAGGTTCTGGCCTGAATGTAGATGCTGTTTTCTGCTGTGAACTTTTGTACTGGAATCAGCTTTACCAGCGGGAGCAATCAGTTGCTGGTCGAGGAGCGTGTTCGTGAGAGCCGGGAGGAGATCGCTGGGGGAAGAGAGCTACAAAAGCAAGGGAAAGAAATGCGCATTAGAAACAGACTAGATTCTTGAATCTTTAGTAAATTGAAAAATCACAGGATAACTTTAACTTCAAAAAACCAGCTGGAGATGAGCTAGTATTTTTTTTGCAAACTGGAATGACCTTAGCCTTTCTTAAGTCGCTGCTCAGTGTGAGAACAGAGTTCAAACAGAAGATTAAAAATAAGCAGAGTCCATATTCCTACCTGCAAATCAGCTAACAACTGACACTTTCCACGCTTGGTGGGAAAAGAGTACAAGACTAGTGTTGAGAAGACCCCGGGACAAATTGGGCACGTACAAGACAAAAAATCAGCTAAATAATATTGAATTTAGAATCGTGGCGGGTAGCAGCGTGGGCATGGCATGTGAAGTACTTGGTGGTGTGGTTTTTTTTCAAGTTCCATTGAAGCTTTAATTTGTGGCGAGATGGTTTTTGAAATGCCGACATTATCAAGGATTGGCACTACAAGCCAGTCAGATGTATAGTGTGGACTGGAAAACGTTGAACAAAGTGGACAATAACTGCATTTTTTGAAAAGTGTCTCTAAATTCCTCCCCTTGGTGAAATTCTGCATCTCTTTCAATTGGCATTTCAGGTTTACCGACTGAAAATCTCTGGGGCTTGACTGGTTACAAATGTTTTCATGCAAGCACATTAGCTTGTAAGTTGGTACATAAGCTGCTTTTTTTTTTTTTTTTTTCCAAGAAAGTGAATAAGCTTGTAAAATAGCGCGTTGGAAACAAAAAAAGTCTTTTTTTTCATATAGACAGATCTGATTCATCAGAGAGCATCAAGATAATTGTCACGATTTTCATTTTAAAAGGAAACCCAGAAATCTTGGCACAAGTGTAAAACTTTCTGTTGCTATACTGGCCTGTTGCCTGGAGCTAAATATTTGCCTCATGAATTTTCCTTTCCCTATCAGGAACAGGAAGCAATGTTACAAATGAAATGCATTAAGGTTTGTAAGTGATGCCTGCTATTCAAAAAAAGGAAAGATGCCGTACGAGTTACGTGATTATAAACGCGATAAACCCATTTGTATTCTGGCTGAAATTTGGATGGTCACTTTTTTTTCGTGATTTGAGCGCTTTGTAGCGTGGAGATTTGTATCTACTGGCCTTCATCTGGGTAAGTAAAACACATATTAGAGTCAGGCTTAGTTATACAATTTGAAATGCTGTTAAGATGACTAGACACGTTTTCCTGTTCCTGTACTTTTCTCTGAATTTTTCTTTTCTTTTATGTGCTTGGCCATCACTGAATTGGGCTCTTGCTGTTGCTTCTGGGCGTTTAGTGCTTCACGTGCTTCTTGTACCTCTCCGTCCACCCTTTTGTCCCTGTCCCTGTATCTTCTCTCCTGCATCGCTCCCAACGGGTGCCGGCTGTCACAGGCCATCACCTGGAGTAAAAGGGAAGAGAAACCAATCCTGTCGAGGGACCGGAAAGCCACAGAAGCCACAGAAACATGGAAAAGGCATTTTTAGGAATTTGTTCCATTTGGGGGGCTTCGGCAAACGCTTCCACTTGTTGGGAAGACCTCGCTCTGCTGCGTCAGGCAGCGGGAAACCCAGTGTTCCAGGCCGTGTACCACGGGCACGGTCTTGGGTCCATGGTATATTTTGTCAAACACAATATATGTGACAAGTGGCTCACCTTTTCCTGCTGCTTGGGATGAGGTAGAGGATGAGCGATTGATTCCTGCCCTTCTCTTAGTCACAAGGTAATTCAAAGCCACCACACTACATGTGTACAGCTGGTATTGGGGTGAATGGTTCTCTCTCAGTACCATGGTTTTTCTCCAGTTTGGGTTTTTTTTGAGGCAATAAAGGTGATTGTGCTAACTTTGTCACCGAGGCTGATGAAGAGCTTTTTGCTTTAAGTGTGTATCCCTCAAAATCTGCTCCGTGTGTGGAAGATATTAGTGATATTTGACAATAATAAACCATTCAACTTGCATCTGCAGGGGCCTTGCTTTTTGCTACATTTTTCTGCTTTGTAAATAACAGTTGCTACATTTTTGGTATTAAAGGATAAAATTGAATGGTAAAATAAATTAGCTTAAATGCAGAACTCTAATTTTTTTGCTACTTTCACATTCCACATTTCTGAAGTTAGGCAAGTTTGGGTTTTCCCTAGTCTTTTTCCAGGGCTATCATCTTGTCTGATGTTTAATCAGTTCCCTTTCTTTACGTATTGTAAAGTAAGTTTTCCAATCTCCAGTACAGACGTACATGTTTTATTCTCTTTACAGGTAATTCCCAAATGTTTTCCTTTCATTTTGCCTCCTTTACGCAGCTGTGAAAGGGTTTCCTTCTTAGCTAAGCATACCTGGCATTAATTATTCGCTGTGTATATCATTAGTCCATATTTATAGTTCCTGAGTTAAGCGAGTTTGGATGAGAGCTGGGCACACAATGGAGCTTTTCCGTCTATTCTGGAAAAGCTTTGCATGGTAACAGGCACTGCAGTTAGCTGAAGTGCTCTTATTTCCTGATGAAATCTGCTTTTTCTGGATCCTTGAGGAACTGCAGGAGGGCACTCCTGTAGCCGTGGTTTGTATCTACCTGGGCATTATCCTACACCCTTGTAGGAATCAGCCATGAGAGTTTTAAAAAAGCACTGCACTGTTTTCTATTTTTACATTTTCAGTCTCTATAGCCTTCTGAGAATCTTAGGCACTAATAAAAACTGCAGCCCTACGAGGGACCTATCCGTTGGCTTTGCAATCTGTTGACTTCACTGAGCAGGCATTTTGTTTTCATAAAATGTATTGAGATATACGCTTCCAGTTCATGATTCATATCAGAAACAATTTATCATGTGGAGGGTTTTCTATTCTTCTTTTTGAGTTTTGTATTGCATAAAAGCATCGAAGTATAAATTTATTTTTTTTTGTCATTCAGCTATGGTGCTTGTATGTTAAAAATAATCTATATGCATGGAGTCATTAATCTGCACCAAAAAAAAATAAAGAGTGTAAGAACTGCCCTTCATTTAGAAGGCTTCTAAAAAAAAAAAAAGGCAATACAGAGAGAGAAATTAGAACCAAAGTGATACCCCTCAGCCCCAGGAGATACCTGTGTCCAGGCAAGAATTTGGATGACCTGAATATTAGGTAGCTGGAGGAGATGATGAAGAGCAGTGGTGTGTTTAGACAAGAAAAAGGTGATGAGTAAGTAAAAACACCCAAGGAAAGACTGGGAAGGAAGTGGGGCGCAGCCCAGACAAAGCTCAAGGTGTGTGGCATTGGGACTGTGCCCTGTGTGACAGTGGGTTCGGGCAGCCAGCAAAAGAAGCGTCTCCTTTTTAATCCCTCATGCACACAGAGACGGTGGGGGTTGCTATGAAAACTTTCAGGCTCTCATTGCAAATTCTCTCCAGCTACAGCAAATTGTCACACACTGAGATTTTGTCTGGCGGTTCTAATGCAAATGGAAGACATTGATTCTTCTCCTGCAGAAAAAAGTGATATCGGGCAAACCGTCCGCACGGGTGTTTTGCCCAGTAGAAATGCTGGGAATATAGCTCTTTTACTCTACTAAGGTTTTAGTATTGATTTAAAACTGTATTTTTTTTTTTTTAATTTGTGCCTTTTAAACTGTGACAACTCTTGACTCCTGTTTTGTTTCAAAGGATATTTACCAATAAGGAGTGGATGTAATTTTTGTTTTGGCAGCCGGGCTGTTTTAGACACCGAGTGGTGCCGTGTGAATTGAGATAAAACCTCTGATAAACGTGGACTGAGTTAACGGTTCTCAGTGCCTTTGCCAGAACGATATTTATTGTTTGTAAGTTGTTTTAAGTTGACAAACCAGTGGAATGGCCCGTTGTGATTTGCAGTGGCGCGTGCCACAGAATGCGCTTACTAGCGCTTTCCACCCGCTATTCAGCTTGCTGTTGCTCGTTTGTTTGCTGTTTTAAAAAGTATTTTCATTGTCAAACCGCATCCACACCATTCGGTGGGAGCAGTCCATTTGCTGGTTCTCCCAGACGCTTCGTTTTGTCCCGACGGACACCTGATGATGGACGCGGAATATTCTGAACTGAATGGTAAATATGAGTCTTCTATTTATGTCGCTGTTTTTAGATATAGTGATTTCATTTAGGTCCGGCACGTGTTTTATGACTGTGATTGAATGTTGGAGGGGTCACAGTACTGCTCAGAGCTCTGAATACCAGCAAAAATCCCGTGGATGTAAATATGTAGAAAACAGACAAAGCACGCAGCAAAAAAGAACCTGTTTGCAGAACATTGCTGTCATAAAAAAGGAAGATCTTTGCCTTCTGTTATTTCCAAAATCATAACAATCCTGAAGAGGTACATAGGATCATAACAATATTTGGCAGTGAATGAAATCTGACTTTACAGGCCCTTCAAAGCTAAATAGCAAGAACCGAGAAGGAACTATCCAGAAAAAGGCGTTTGGAATGTCTGCTTTGGTGAAATAGGAAAAAAATGTAGAAAAGCCTGAAACTGAGTGTACATTGAGTGCTAGGTTGTGGGAGAAGATTGCGCAAAAATTTACAGAGACAGACAAAATAGATAAAAAGTGCACTGCGTTTTGCATTCTTTGCACTTTTAATTTATTAAAGTTAGTGTCATATAAAACACTGAAAATTGGGATGGGTAAGAGTGCTCCAAAGAAACCTTTCTGATGTGCTTCTAGAATTCTTCTTTGTATTTTAGGAATTAATGCAATTATTAGGACATGAGTCTACATCTACGTACAATTTGCTTGCACCACCTGAAGGGAACTGCTCACGTGGTCAATCAAATCCATAAGCTTTTGCAGGATGAAATCTTAAGTGGTCTAAATAAACAAGATCTCTAAAATATTTTTATGCTTTTAAATATTTTGAAGTATATATGTAGCTGGTATTTCCTCTCAAGTATGTGTGTCTGCATAATTTCTACAGTGGAAAACCCCCAGTTGTATCTTTCTTCTTGTTTCTCTTCTTTTTGCATGCTCGCTCTCTTTTTTTTTCTTTTTTTTTTTTTTAACTCAACAAACCAAAAGATACTTCTAAAATGTATTTGCTTCTAAAAATCTAGAGGAGCCCCAATGATGTCATACTTCTTAAAAAAAAAAAAAAGTATTTCATTTTGATGTTGGAGAGCTTTTGTTCCTCTTCCTACTGTGCAAGTGTTTATATTTTACGTTTTTAAGGAAATTAATTTTGAGCAGTTTCTGATTAGTGGCTTGGCCCCGCTTCGTTGTCGTGCTGATTTTCATATGGTTCTCTTAAAAATAAAATATCAGCAAGGCAGACAGGGCAATGGAGGGAGAGCCAGCAGCCCTGGATGCTTCTGGCCACCTTAACGTGGGGAAAGCCTTGGAGGTGAGAGGAGGAACTGGTGGCCAGGTCCTGAGCTGGGTGTCTCTGGAGGGATGATGAGGCAGGGAGGGGGGCAGGCAGCACTAAGAGGGATAGGTGGAAAGGGTGCAATATGAATATGGTGTCTTCTTCTCCCAGGGCAGGGAAATTAAGCATCCAATTTATAGAATTGTGGGCTAGAACAAAGGGAATGTAACTGGGGAAATCCTTAAATTTCATAATTGATAACCTCTGACTGGAGGGATGAGGGGGTGCCCAGCTGGGATGGTCTGGGTGGGACACGTCAGCACTGGGACCTGACCTTCGCATCGTTTCCCCTTCTTGGAGTGCTAGGTGCATGGTTTCCCTGCAGGGTGTCCCTAATCCAGGTTATCCCAAATCAGTGCTGGAATCTCCCTGTTTGCTGGACTGAGATGTGTTATTCCTGCGGCTCCAGCATTCGTGGCTTTTGTTCGTTCAACTCAAAATACATGAATGCCCGATACACAGAAGTGCTCTGAAGTATGGCTGGAGATGTGTAAAGGATTGGAGGGGAAAGCACAAATAAAACATCATTTCCACAGCACTTTTAATTTTGTGTTTGCTTACAAGGGGAAGACCTAACTGAATTTAAAAAAACCTTCTTCATTTACTAGAAGGAGAGTTTCTTCATGAGTATGCAGTCAGTAGCTCTAAATTTATTCTCCTACACTGTCAGGTGAATTTAAAACTTGTTTAAGCAGATGAAGTTGTTGCTGCCTCTTTGTCACAACAAAACAAGTAAAACCCCAGGGCTTTTCTTTCCCTCTCCTGGGAAACTGCAAATTGGAGAGGTATCCGATGGGGACAGTTTGCAGGTATTCCCTTCCATTTTTGCTCCTTGCCACTTCTGGGTGGTCAGCATCCCTGTACCCCTGCCCCTGGCTGCTTAAACCAGTCTTAGGTTTTATAAAAACTGGTGGTTTTTTTATTATTATAATCTAGCAAGGAGTCGTATGTGCTATGTCCCATCTTGTACGTTTACTAAAATTGTTTTATTTCACTGTTAAATTTTTTTAAACTTGCCAGAATAAATGGGGCTTTAGAAAACCACAGTGAAGAATTTAGTAGAATTAGAAGAATTTCGAATTTAGAAGAATTTAGGCTTAAGTCTGAAGTTTCTTTCGTTTAGGTCCTGTGATATATTATGTAAAATCCCACACGGGTTTTCGTTGTCATGTTATAAGTAATAGGCGCTGCTGTGGTTGCAGCGGAGTCTCTAATATTCAGCTAATGAGTTGATGAGCAGGATGGCAGCTCCTGGTGCTCTGGGCTGCTCCGGTGGTCCCCAGTGGAAGCCTGTGGTCCCGCTCTCGGCTCCGGGAGAGCCCCAGCGCTGAGGCTGGTCACTTGGAGATGCACTTGGGTCTGTGTGGCAGTCACTGGGGTGGGGACGTGCCGGCAGGCTTAGCACCGAGGGGACAACCAGCGCAGAAAGGAAATTTACTCTTAATTTTCACATTAGTGCTCCACGTAATTTTTTAAAATTTTTTTTCCCTGAGAAAGTGAAAATACCTGCTTTTTAGCCGGCAGAATTCTGTTTGAATCCACTTTGATCCTGAACTCAGAAATTAGCCGTGATTAAATTGTGATGCTGGTCTTTCCATTTGCTGAAGCTTGCAGTCGCTGCTCAAGAGGAGTACAATGCCCTCCCAACTCTGCTGTGTCAGTGTTGGCTTCGTGACGACACCAGAAACATCGTTCGTTCACCGCTAGTTTATAAAGCTTTTCCTGATTGTTTTTAAATTGGCGTTACCCACGGGGAGAAGTTCCAGGTGGTTATTATTTTTGGAAGAGCATGAATGCACAAATGTGCCTCTACTTACTGTGGGTAGGCTTAAGCGAAGTCTGAACATTTTTGAAGGAGAGAACACTGTGATTTGATGTTAATATATTTGAGAGTAAGCTTTTCTTTTTTTTAACTGAAGACCAGGAATTTGTATCCTGCCCAGAGGTACTAAATTCCCAGGCAGTAGATGACAGAGGCACTGAAGTCCCTGAAAAATTGAATGTAGAGATGCTGCTCATGTGGTTGTAGAGCTCAAGTAAAGTGCAGTCAAGTTCTTCATGTATTTGTCAATAGCCTTTTTAATTAAATAGTTAATAGTCTTATGTTGGGAATAAAATAATATAGACTTTTATATAGAATCTGAGTTATTTTTCTGTGTTTCTGTCTCTTACCTCCAAAAAAGTAAAGGCAAAGGGAGAGTATCATCAAGCTAATGCAGTACAAAGTTAAACAACTACAGATCTATAATGGAAGTTTTTATAAATTCTGCTCCCTCCCTCTTTTTGTGTTTGGGATAGGACAGGCCAGATCTGAAATTTAAGACTTTTCTATTTCAGGTCCTGCTAATTGGCTATGGGTAACTCAGAAGCAGTGTCCCTTGAGGGCCTTGTGCTTTCTGTGTGCCATGCAGAGATGTTCCTGACCCTTTCTGTGATTTATCTGAACCAACCTTGCTGATCTGTTAACCAAAATGAATGAAGTTCTGTGTTCTATTAATCACGGAATGGTTAGAGTTGGAAGGGACCTTAAAGATCATCCAGTTCCAACCCCCTGCCCTGGGCAGGGACACCTCCCACCAGACCAGGTTGCTCAAAGCCCCATCCAGCCTGGCCTTGAACCCCTCCAGGGATGGGGCAGCCACAGCTTCTCTGGGCAACATGTGCCGGTGTCCCACCACCCTCACAGGAAAGAATTTCTTCCTCAGGTCTAATCTAAATCTCCCCTCTTTCAGTCTAAAACCATTACTCCTTCTCCTATCGCTCCACTGATCAAGAGTCCCTCCCCATCTCTCCTGTAGCCCCTTTAGGGACTGGAAGGCTGTTATAAGGTCTCCCCAGAGCCTTCTCTTCTCCAGGCTGAACAACCCCAACTCTCTCAACCTGTCTTCATAAGAGAGGTGCTTCATCCCTCTGAACTACTTCTGCTGCTTTATTTCTTCAAAATTATTTAAAAACTTGTGGGGCGCTCAAATGAAATGCCCTTCTTTTTTTTTTTTTTAAATATCTTGTTCTCTTCAAGTGTAAATTGTTTGGAGCTGAAGGTTATTGCAGTTTTGCAGTTTGGTGTTTCTGGTAGCACGTGAAATCTTGGATCTCAGTTGTATTCCAAATGGCCACATCATTCATATTTCCAAGGCATCGCTGTGGTCTGCATAAATTTAGACTTTTTGCAGTCTTACAGGAGAGACGTAAGTCAAAACTTTTAAAAATAGGTATAAAGCTTGGGTTTTAAGCAAGTTTAACTGTTGACATAAGTAGTTTGATGGGTTTCCCTCCCTCCCCAGAAGTGAGATGGGAAGCTTATATGTAATAACTGGTGCAACCACTCTGGATTCTTTGCTATATTATAGGGTAATGTCATAGGTAGAGCTGATGTGTCTACTCTGTTTTAATTTACTTACTGCTTATTTTTAAATAATTTTATGCTGTGGCACGACAAAGTAGGGTTTGAAAGACACTGTTTTCCTTCTCTTTCTCACCACTGCTCAATACCAAAAATGTCAGTTGTGATTTTCTTTTTTTATGAAGGTGATGTGGTAAAACTCTAGTGTTTTAATAGTGAAAGAAGCACAGTGTTTCGTTACCCACTGTGTTAGTTTAGGAAAAAACCTCAGAAGTGTTTATAAGAACTTTCTGGCATCCGTTGTGTTGGGTGTCTGCACTCTTGAGTTTGTTACTCCTGCAGTGTCACCATTTTGCAAAGTCTTGATCTGCCAGGCTAGACGGGTTCTGCATTTCTAATACAAAAATTCAGACGTTTTTACAGATCAAAATGGAACAAAAGTAGACAAGTTTCTCCACAGCTATTAACCTGGCGCCTTCTCATGAACACTAATTAATTTATTCAAAACTACCAATGACACTTCAATTGCAGCCATTTTCCTTGAAATGTGAAATATTGCAGTATCCACAGATTTTCAGGATTATTAAAAAAAACCCCAAACAACTCAAATAATGCCTGAGGATTAAATTTTGGTAGCTTTAATAGAAAATTTGCCTTTTGTAGAGTAGATGTTAGGCAAATAGAAAATATATGTACAAAATACAAAGGCTGTTCAGGAGCTTGCACGGGGTCATAAGGTTAGAGGGTGAAGGACAAAGAGTAAGGAAATAGGATATTTTATTAGAATAAGGTGCATTAAAAATATTTTAAGAGTTATATTTACTGGAGCGTTCTTTCTGATACTTCACTGTGTGAAAAAAATCCAAGCATGCTAATACATTGTCAATATTTTCTTTTCCACTGTCTCCAACTAAATTGAAGCCCAGCTCCACCGTGATTCTCTTTTCCCAACCTATCCTCCTTATTCCTAGTCTCCGAGAGTGTAATTTGAAAAACACACCTATCCCCTGGGCAAGAACCGACAAAGTTTGACTTGTTCTACTAGATGAGCTCTTTGACCAAAATAAAATGCTCCCGAATTAGAGTTGGGGCTGGGTTGCCGAAAACAATAAATTAAAGATTGAGAGCTTGCTGATACTCACATTTCCCGTACCAAACTTATTATTTGTCAGGTGTGTCATCATCTGTCTTGCCACCATTCGTCAAATGAAATGCCACTGGAATCAATGCAAGTTTGACCTAAATCTTGGTAACAAATCTTAAATATAAGTAACAATGGGCACAGGAAAATTGTGGTGATGTTTTTGGCACATGAAAAATTTTGGTGTGGCGTGGGAATTGTGGTAAAAGTTCTGCAAGACCGCAATGGAGGTGGACATCCTTATGTGTTTGTAGTCTATACAAACAGGTTGGCCTTGGAAGAACACTGGAAGTTGCTATGGGAGTAACAAATATTTTGGAAGTTGGTTTTGGCTACAGAATTGTGCTTATAATTGGCTGTTACATATAATTGTGGTGTTCACAGTTCTTGTCTAGTTAGGAGTTTCCTTCTTATTTCTTCTACTCTTGGGTAAATTTCACTGTGTGTGGTTAAAGCTGAAATCAAACCTTATTGCAAAACATTATTACAATGTTAGACAAACGGATTTTAAGTAGGTATTTGGGCAGATTCAAAGTGAGTATTGCTGAAATAGAAGCAGTTTTAGCAGGAGGTGTCATGTTCATAGAATCATAGAATGGTTAGAGTTGGAAGGGACTTCAAAGATCATTGAGTTCCAACCCCCTGCCATGGGCAGGGACACCTCCCACCAGACCAGGTTGCTCAAAGCCCCATCCAGCCTGGCCTTGAACCCCTCCAGGGATGGGGCATCTACAACTTCTCTGGACTGTTGAAAGCAGTGCAGCAGAAAGTTGGTGCTGTAATAGAACACCCTTTAGAATTCAGGGTTAACATTTTAGTGCGTTGCTCTTCAAGTCTAAAGATGGGCCTTTATTTGGAGACTTCTTTGTGCTGTGTTGTAGGATGCAGCAGCGAGGAACAGTGGGCCTTTGCTTGTGCTGCCAGGACCTGGTTTGATGGGTACCTTCATACCCAATTTAGTCTTGGGTCGGTTGGAGCAAGTTCCTGGTGCTGTTGGCCAGCTCTCGGGATGGGAAACCATGTGGAAGTTGAGAACAGTGTTTTGGGGAGAGGCTACAACTGGCAAGCTCTTCCACTTGCTCATACGCAGAAATCTACGCCTTGTAACTGGGCAGGTACCAAGGTAAACAGACTCCGGTTTCTGGGAGGAAAACTGTATTTATTCCCGGGCTGCTTCGTGTGCAATTGGGTGCCTCTGCCTTGGGACAGGGTGTGTGGGTAGAGATGGGAGCAACTTTACTTGTCTGACTTTTACCAACTGCTACAAATCTGTCAGAAACCTGATGTGAGTTTTGGTGTCTGAGGAAGGAACTACCGCAGAGTTTAAGGAGTTCCTGCCTGGAGCCCTCTGCTGCAGGTTAGGTCCCCAACAGCAAGGTTTTTCCAGAGCTTATCCATCAAGTGCTTTATCATGAAGCTTCTTTATAAAAAAAAAAATAAAAAAAAATTACCCTCAATCTACTTTGAGGTTTCAATATAATAGAGATGTAAATAAGGCAGAATATTTTCATGCTCATTTTCTAAATTCAGAAATAGTTCACTTCTCTGTAACCTGCTCCAATTTTTACACAAATTCTTCTTAACCACAATTTATTATACTAAACTGCAAGACAGTAAAAATTCAAACCAGATATCCCTGTGACTCTTGGAAATTTGCCCCCTCGAAAAGGTATCTGACTTCCTTAAAAGCATTAAATCTGTCCGTATTCACTATTTTCCTATTTTGCAATTAGCATGTGCCTAAACTTTTGCCATTTTTGACTGCTTTACTACATTGTGCAGGTGCTTAATGAATTTGCATACTTGGATTTATAGATTGATGTCCAGGACATTTTTGGTAATATTAGAGAGCCAAGTGTTTTTAAAAACAGTGAGCTTTGGCTGGATAACTACGTTTTCCATGTTTTTAAACCACAGGTCTTACTGTGCCCAGCTCTGCATCCCCCAGCATAAGAAGGACATAGACCTGTTGGAGCAAGTCCAGAGGAGGCCATGAAGATGGTCTGAGGGCTGGAGAACCTCTACTGTTGAGAGAGGCTGAGAGAGTTGGGGTTGTTCAGCCTGGAGAAGAGAAGGTGCCAGGGAGACCTCAGAGCCCCCTCCAGTCCCTAAAGGGGCTACTGGAGAGATGGGGAGGGACTCTTGATCAGGGAGGGGAGTGATAGGATGAAGGGTAATGGTTTTAAACTGAAAGAGGGGAGATTTAGACTGGCTATTAGAAAGAAATTCTTTCCTGTGAGGGCAGTGAGACACTGGCACAGGTTGCCCAGAGAAGCTGTGGCTGCCCCATCCCTGGAGGAGTTCAAGGCCAGGCTGGATGGGGCTTGGAGCAACCTGGTCTGGTGGGAGGTGTCCCTGCCCATGGCAGGGGGTTGGAACTGGATGATCGTTAAGGTCCCTTCCAACCATTCTATGATTCTGGTTCTCTGTCTTCTATGTTTCTGCCCTATATTCCCTTTTGTCTGGGCCGTTTCCATGCAGTCCCTGCTGCTGAGCCAGCAGACCAGGGCAGAGGGCAGTTACCAGCCATAAATCCTTGCAAAGTTGTGCTCTTGCCACCATTGCTCTTCAGCAGAAAGAAGTAGGCACATCAGTCTTTCCAAATATTTGCTATTATCTTGTTCTTCCAAGCTTTGCTCCTTCTCTTGGTGCTCAAGTGGTTTGGCCCGCTTGTCAGTATTGTGTATTTAACTTTATCTGTCAGTGAAGTGATTGCTTCATTATTGTTGTTGTTGCCAATTCTAATGTTCAGTCATTGAATATCTTTCCCTGACTTTCTTGTTTTATTTTTCTTTCATGTCTTAGAGCATGCATGAGCTTTTGCTGAGTGATATATGCGGAATTACTCATCATTTTAATATATAAAGGCTTACTACATACCTGAGCGTAATGAGTAAGGAAATAGTTGTTTAAGCTGCAGTATTTCATTTATGTCTTGTAACTCAAAATAAACAGTGTATATCCATAGGCTCTGTTCCCAGTGCCCATGCTTATAATGGACCTGTGGAGCTGCATGTGTTCTTTCTTCTGTTTCCATTCCTTCTGTCCATCAACCCCACCATTTCTTTGTGATTCCCATTTGTTTTATTTTCTCTCAAGGCTGTAAGCGACTTGGAGAAAACGTTTTATATTGTGTGTTTGTACAGCTCAGGTTGGAGTCTCTTGACTGTAGGGAGTTTTCCATGGGAGTGATGCAGGGAAAAGACAGCAGCTCTGGCACCGACATTAAAGTAAAGAGGTGGGGCAAGGTTTAGGATGAGCATAAACTCCAAATTATGACCTGGATGCAAAATTAGGGTAGCCTGTTTTTCTGTTCCGCTCGAGTCTGTAGTTTCATACTTAGCTTTTACAGAGCAAAGTCTCCATGAACTCTTGGTTAGGCCTGCACAGCCGGTGGAGTTCCAACCAGGATTCTCTACACCAGGCTCTTGGAGACACGTTTGACAACGAAAAATTATAGCATATTTAATATATTAAAATATTTTTTCATCCTAAAAGAGAAACATTCTGAAAGTTTATTTCAAAGTTTGTTCTTCTTCCCTAAGAGTTTGCACCCTCCAACATACATGAGAAATACAAATTTTAATTCTTTTCAGAAGAGAATAAATAACAGAAAATATCTGAGTTTCAGCAATATTTTTTCTAGTGAGCCTGGGTTCCATATCTGTGGAAATGTCCAGTTTGCTGTTTATTTGCAGCATTTCAAGATACAGCATCAAAAGGACTTACAGAGGCCACATAGTCAGCAAAAACTTGGTGTAGAAAGAAGCCTGAACGCTACCAGCTCTGAACCTGGAAATAGTGGCTTTATCGACATGTGCCCATCATACAACTTTTGATGAAGCCTATGAAGTCTGCAGCCTCCCAGTGGGGAATTTTCTAATGCAAACAGCTTTTCCCAAATAGGCAGGGCTTCCAGTAAGCATAGCACGTGAGAAGCAAATAGCTGTTAAATAGAAATAAGTGTAAACCTGGGGAAGGTAGCCGGGAGAGTTGATAAAATGCATTTTTTGCAAGTTTGACTACTTTGTAGCAGTTTTCACATAAATAAACATCATTAGGATGTGCTTCCAAACACCGATGAATTTTTTTGATCTGCACAGCGTGGTGTAGTGCCAGGAGCTGGTTTTGAGAGCCCTGAAGAGCTAAAGACCAAGCTTTGCAACTTAACTTTTAAGTGAGCTGAAAGCTCCTACGTGTTAGTATTAGGTTTGGTTAAGACACTTCTTGGAGTTGCTGTTTGGTTAAACTTTCAGGTGTGTCTGTACTAATTTTCCAAATTACTAACTTATAAAAATAAGTGGAGTATGGATTACAAAGGCGTATAGACGCATCTGGGAACTATACCTTTTGTTTCTCTGCTAATAAAAGGCATAAATTACCTTTCTTTGTCAAAGTAATTGTGAGGTTTGCTCGGGCGGGGGGGCACAAAACGATCCCTGTTACCTATTTCAAACTATTTTTTCAGTGCACATGAGTTTTTATATATGGTTGCTTTATTCTCCAAAGTTTCTCTTTGCAAGAATTACTCAAACCAATGACTCCTGCTCCGCTGAGTCGTTGCACATGTGGTATTTACTGCACTTGAGGCTTCTTCTACGTTGCACAGAAGCCTGCCAGGTTTTGTTCTTCTGTTTCAAAGCAAGGGTTCACTTCTGAATGGTTTTTCACTCTAGTGGTGGAAAAGGTCTGTTCGAGTGCTCTGTAAGAACTCTGCAGAAGGGTTAAAACCCAGGGGAGCAGGAATCAAGCATTTGAAAAGACGGAAAGGTATTTGTATTCTCATAAAAGCGATGAGTTTTGGGTTTTTTATCTCTTCAGGCATGAACACTGTTTGCCTTGCAAATGAGAATTGAGTTTCTCAAATCCACGATCATCTAAACGGTTGTGAGTGTATGAATGAAACAACATGTAGAGATTGCCAAAGCAATGCAAATAAACGAGAAATTTTATCTTTTTTAAAGTCAAAGTAAATTTGGGTTCAGGGTACTTGAAACTGATGTGGAATAGAAGAAACAGGCATTTAGCTGCGCTCAGAACCCAGCTTGTAACACAAGTGTTTTTCCAACTGCATTGTTTCTTTGAATTCAGAGCTTTGTTTCATAGAATCAGAGAATCACAGAATGGTTTGGGTTGGAAGGGACCTTAAAGATCATTGAGTTCCAACCCACTGCCCTGGGCAGGGACACCTCCCACCAGACCAGGTTGCTCAAAGCCCCATCCAGCCTGGCCTTGAACCCCTCCAGCGATGGGGCAGCCACAGCTTCTCTGGGCAATGTGGGTTTGAATGTGGGTGTTACACAGGAGCACCAGAGCATTGGCTTTCCCAAGTGAAGCTCTCCTACGTGAGTTTTCTTGCAGGTGGCTGCTGGGTGAGTGCAGGTGACGGGGCTTGGCCAGTTGCCTCCCTTGAGATGCAATGTCATGATTTGTCCTTCCATGACATAAAATCGGGATTTCCACCTGGGCGTGAGGGCCAGAGGCAGTTCCTTCAGCAAGTAGCTCATGTAGGAGACTCTTCCGCAGTCTAGTGACAGCAGATGTTGTCAGTGACAGGGAATGGGCATCTTCGGAATGTGGTTCTACTTATTCATCCCTTGGAAATGCCTGTTGGATACACGACGCGGCACTGCATGAGATGCAGCTTTGTCTCCAAAAAGGCTTATGTGGAGAGGTTTTACTTGCTCATTTATAAATTCCTCTAAGCCTGGATAAATCTGTCTCTGGCAGGGAGAACTGGCTTCAACTGTGTTTTTACAAGATGAATTCATATCCCGTGTTTCCACCCCTGGCAGTCTCGGCTATGACCCGGAGCGGGGACCAGGTCCGACTTAGAAATGCAAAGGGAAGGAGCAGGGAGTAAAAAAAAACTCAACGTGTTTTGTGGTTTTTGTTTTACTGGGAGAAGGCAGATCAGATTCTGGCTGTGGCTGTGTAAACAGGCGTGTTGGCATGGCACTGCCATGAGTGACCATGGGCACCACCAGGGTCAGCCCGTCCTCCTGTTGTCACTGGCCCAGTCGTGCTCATTTTTTTTTGTTTTTGTTTTGTTTTTTTTTAAATTTTTTCCCTGCTTCATTCAGACCTCTTCCCTTTCCTTGAGGTATGAAAGAGCCTTTGATTCGTTTGTAAGCTTTGGGAAAAGTAACACATTCAAATACGGATGGATTTATGCAGGCAGTCTCTCCGGTTAATGGTGTTGGCACTGTCAGTTCCTTTTGAAGCTGTGTCTTTGAGATGTTTACCTGCTAGCTTATTTTCCTTTTTTTTTTTTTTTTTCCCTGTTCAGAAGCTTAGAAACCCCTTTATAGCTTCCTTTCCTCTTCACCAGGGAAGCGGAGGTACAGAGCGCATCTGACAACACTGATCAAAAATAAGCATTTTTCTACTTCTTTTCAACCTCTACCCTTTACCAAGCACAACACCCCCAGGTTAGTCCTTCAAATTTCCAGTAGCTGACCAAAATAGTTAAATACTTTGGAAAAGCCTCTATCCTCCCTCTTCTTCGCTTCCGTTTTTCCGTGGGCTGATTATACTGGTTTGTTCCTTATCTCAGTTCGCTGCTGGGGTAGGTTGCAGATACATCTCTAATGTGAGAAGGTGGCAGAAGCTGCCACTGTTATTACTGGGTTTTGAATATGTTGTAGTCTGGTATTTTCCTGCTTCTTTGAAGAGCCTGAGAACCAGTTGTGTGTGCTTTTTGAAGTCCTTCCTCTTGAGCGAGGCAGGAATCCCAGCTGGCTGTCCCTGCTGCTGCAGGAACCCAAGAGCTTTTCCTCGGGACTGCATCCTGTAAAACAGATCCATAACGGCCACCCTGTTTTCTTCATCCTTTCCCTTTATTCCTTCCGTTCCTCCCAGCTCGCTGAGAAGCAGCACATCAATCCATGCGTGAAACCACGTAGAGGTGTCTGGAGCCTTGCTAGGATTGGCACAGAAAGGAAATTGTGGGTGTCTGTCTCTGTTGGGGTGACTTCTGCTGTAAGAACTGGTGGTGGTCTGATTCTTACTGCATTCAGGTTTCGAAGCTTGAAACAGCTAAATTGTATAAAGTCATAACCTAGTAATTCGAATGAAATGAGATAAAATCAAGAGGAAAGGAAACAAGACCCAAGGGCCTTTAGTCCTTAGGCTTAAATAAGGCTACAGCCTTATTAAGACGGTAACCGAAATACATGTAGAAATTATAATTAAAGATGAAGTCGAGTCTGCTTTTACACCTCTAATCCAAGTATTGCAGTTTCAAAGGGGAGGGATTAGTTTGACTTCTCAGTTAACAGGGGAAAGAGAGGAGAGGTGGAAAAATGCCTGATTCACCAGTTAGCACCTATCTAAAGTTGTCCTGTCCTTCGGCTCAGTTTGTGTACACGATTGCACTTAATGCATGGCACAAACCAACAGCATTCCAGGAGAACTGGAAAAAAAGGATGGGATGATTGGAGTGGGAGGACCACGCTTGCACTTGGTCTGCCGGCTGCTCTGCTTTGGTGAAATGACTTTAAAGGCATTTCAAAAGCAAGTAGGTCTTTGCGCTAGATCAAATGGGTATTGTTGATGTGGTTGGTTTGAATTTTTGACCAGAGAGAGATAAGATGTAAGTTTTCGGTGAAGGTATGTGCCGTTCTCTACTCTCACCCCATCCCTTCCTCCCCAGTTTGGTGCTTTTTTTGGTTATTTTTCAGAAACACAGATATTTCTCTCCCCTGGCTGTTTTAAGACTCGTGCTAGCGCTGTGATACGTCAGGAGCACAACTGCTGTGGATATTCTCTTCATCCAGGCCGTCCTTCAGCTTTTGCGACAAATTTTACATCGCTGTTTTACTTTCCCCTGTAAATGGCAAACCCTCAAGAGGGTTCAGCTCCACACCTGGAGCCTGCACAGCTTGAGAAAGCCTGGCTTTCTCTGACAGGATCCAGAGACGTTGCATGTAGACGAACCAGGGGCTGAACCATCATGCCTGTGTAACTTAGAGATTGTATTAATTGTGCTTCCATTAGCTCCCTGCTGAATGGAATTAGCCTGCAACAAAGCGGGGCGATGCTGGCGGTGGGGCTCTGGCCGCATCCCATCCCTTCCAGTCGGAGGGGAAAGCGTTCCCGGCCATGAGGAACCTGGCTTGGGAGAGGAGGGAGAAGAGGTCATGTTGTGGAGCTGAGGAGCTCCCGTGGTTGTAGCTCAGGTGGAAGCTGGGGGAAATGAAATAAGGAGGAATGTAAACGGTGGTTGAAATGTGAGTACGCTGGCTCAATCGTAATATTACAAAACCTCATTGTGTAACCAAATCCATGTGCAGTCATAACATGAATGTAACTTCCTATAAGTAAAGAACACAAAAGTTACCTAAGAAAACAGTCCCTATTTAGCCAGTTTGGCAGAGTTTCCCCATGATGTGTCACTGTCTCCCAGTCCCTGTGCTACTATTCAGTAGCATCTTAATGATGCTCAGGGACCGTGGCCGGGAGTACTCTACGGGGCAATGCAGAGTGTAGTTTGAAGAGCGGAGCGGAGAGCCCTGCTCAAAGCCCGGAGGTAGCTCCTGGAGCCATGTTGCTATCTGGGTTGATATTGCTGGCGTTGAATATTCAGTGTTTTGATGGAGCCATCAGTTGGATGGGTATGTTTTGTGTGTGCTGTAGTGTGGCAAGCAGAGACACAGAGCTGATTTATCACTCCATGGTTGGCTCATGGTGGGAGGTTGAGCTTGAAAATAACAGCCACTTAGTTCTGAGTTTCTTCCCCAGTTACTTTTCCTTTATTGCCTTTCTGCATTTCGTTACAGCCACAGAAGTGTACGTTCCTCCAATAGAAGACAGTGACCTATATATAACTCAAGTCCCTGCGCAATTACCGGTATAATAAAATCGGGTGATTCAGAAACTCTTTATCAAAGCCCTAAATAAACAACGAAATTAAAGATCTACGGAAGGCCATCATTTTCCGCGCGGAGATGTGATGGTCTTGCTCACACACACGGAAGCTGCCGAGCTCCCGAGCCCTGCTTCTGGCGTTGGCGGTGCCTGCCGCGCCGGGGAGCAAGTTGCATCACTTCTCCCCCGGCTTCCGCGTTAAAATAGTTTCCTCTATTAACTGGACGAAGAGTTTGTTTCCTCTGGAGCACTTCATCAGGAAGCTGCCGAACCTGACGTACGGTGGAGCCTGTCTTACCCTTTGGCTGGGTCTCATTGAAGTTAGTTGGGTGTGCTTGTTAGGCTGTAATTAGACTTTGTTATGAGTAAGCAGCATCAAGCTATAAAGCTAATATCCTTCTGAGATGAGTGCTGCTGAAGTAATGAGTAGCCTTCTGGTTTTGTCTCTCCAGTCTGGTTTAAATCCAGGGAGCTTTCAAAATGAAACACTATATTGTATGGCTCTAATAATTTCCTGTGAATAACAGCTAGTTCATATGGCATTTAGACCTGCCTTACGCTTGATAAAAAATGCATGTGCATTTTGCACTGACGTTTCCTTTATTTACTGATATGCTTATTTTTTAATTCAAATTTTCTATTAAAATATCTTTCTTTTGCAAATTAGCTCTTCCTGTTCGCTCTGGGCCTCCATTATTTATTCTCATCTTGCATGTTACTCTTCCTTCCAAGGCAATTATTACCTACGCTCTGTGCTGTACTTGCTGTACAAAATTTTCCTATGGGATGTAAAATCAAATAGAGCTGGATATTGCCCCATCCCTGGAGGGGTTCAAGGCCAGGCTGGATGGGGCTTTGAGCAACCTGGTCTGGTGGGAGGTGTCCCTGTCCATGGCAGGGGGTTGGAACTCAAGGATCTTTAAGGTCCCTTCCAACCCAAACCATTCTATGATTCTATGATATTTCAAACTTTGCCTCAGCTGGACCTGTTTAGGGAATCCTGTTTAGTTTTTTCCTCAAGTCTGTCTTCCTTTTGCTTCCCAAGTTTTATCTATAAAAGCTGCTGTGTCCAAACACCTTTTGCTCTCCTTGTGCCTTTTCCTATCGCTTGGGAAAATAAGGCAGGGTTAGGAGGTGGGGTGATGGCCGTCAGTGAGACTTGGGAGGGGGTAAACTCCCAGAGAACGTGGTTCTCTTTGTAGAAACACAGTCTGAATTATTTTAAATTGGGAGCTCAGCTACAGAAGTTCTAGTTGCTAAAACAGTTGTCGAAATGTATGCTTTTAATGGGATTTTTGAAGGAGGCACAAAGCGGAAACCACCTTAGTTTCTGCCCGTGCTCCCCATGGAGCTGCCGAACCATTTCCTGCCGAGATGAGATTTTTTCCGGTCCAGGATGAGATTTTTCCTGGCCCAGGTGGGTTACTTCAGGGATGGAAATGGGAAGAAGTGTGTGAGGGCAGTCTTGGCACGCTGGATTCCAGGAAGGGGGAATAAGGCGTGCGGGAGGTATCGGCTTCCCCTGTGCTGGTTGGGCTCCACTTGTGGGTCAGATCCTTCGCTCCCGTCCGGTGCAGCTCGCCCCAGGAGGCACCACGAGAAGGGAAGGGACAAAGAAGGTGTGTTTCGGGTGGATTTCCCCTCAAGCCCTTTCTGAACAGAACAAGAGGAAGGAAACCTCCCCCTAAAATGTTTTGTTTTGTTTGGGTTTTTTTTTCATAACAGGTGTAAAGCCAACCACAAAACCTGCAGGTAATTTAGAGGGCATCTCAAACACAAAATTCAGTTGTTTGAAGTTAGTTTTCGTTGAAGTTTTATGTGTGCTTCTAAAATTTCCAGGGGCTTAGATATTTGCTTAACAAAAAAGCTTGTTCTCTTTGAGCTAAACTAAATACCCAAGGTTTGAAAAGAGTTCTTAGGCGAAAGAGCCACCTTTTCCTCCCGAAAACTAATTACTGTTTTTCATTCCGTTTTTCTCAGGGGTCTCATCCTCTTAGAATAAATATCGCGTTTTCAGAGCACATCTCCTTGGATTTCTCCTGTTGGGATTAGCTATTGTGGTGCTGTCACTTCACCCCGCGGGGTTGCTCCTGCTTGGCTGCACGGGGGAGAAATTACTGCAGCTTGCAGAGATGCTTTCCCCTAATTATTATTCTTCGTTGAGGAGCACTGGTCCACCTCCGTGCTGACCGCTGGAAGGAAAGCACGTGTTTGCAAAGTGTCCCCTCCTGGAGATCCAGGATGAGAAACGGCCCGTATTTGGGTAGAAGGAAAATTTCTAATGCAGCTACTCCAGGTGTAAGTTTTATCAATTTGTTTCTGGTTTTCGCTCTTGTGAGCCTTCACGGTTTTGGAAGGCAAGGAAGAAAGGATTGAAGTTTCTTTTCCCTAGGTTTAGTAAAAATAGGACATTGGTACATGCACAGTCTACTTTTGGGGCAATCAGTATGGCCTTGATTATGCAGTTAAGGACACAGAAGCACTCTGATTTTTTTATTTTCCGCAATTTAAGCACACTAAAATGCTGTCAAATAAGGTCCAGCAGGATCCCGTAAGTTTGGTGAGGCCCTTTTCTTGCGTTTTTCTTCCCGGCTAAACTGCTCGGTATTCCAACCCCCTCCAAACTTTTGCATGCTGTGAAGTAACGAAGCAGAACATTAAATCTTTTAAATCCGAAGAGTGCCGGCAATCTCCCGAGCGTTTCGCAGCGCTGTTGTCAGCGAAGAATGCATGTGTGTGCTCTCTACATTGTAATCCTCCGAGTGTGAAATTAGATCTGCTACCAGTTTCTTTTCCTTCCCCCCCCCCTTTAATTCTTTTTCATATCAAATATAATATGCAGTTTAATCACCCTACCTGTTTCTGGGTATATAAAGCAAGGGATTACCCTTTTGGTAAGTAGATTTCTACTCTCTTTTTTTTGAAGTAGTAAGGCTTAATACTACAATTTAAATAGAATGAATGGTAGTGTGAAGAATTACAGGCTTTTTTCCCCCTTTTATTTTTACAGTGGTAAATATTCAAAGGAGCTGCAGTGTCAGTCTATACATACCTACTTCTCCTTCACAATTCTACTTTGGTAGCATGTCACCTTTTTATGAAAGCACCTTAATGGGTGCTTTCAAAACATTACTAAACGTAATTTTACATCAACTTCAAATATCAGTCCCACAGTCATACCAGTGCGTCTTAAATACTTCTTTTCCTTTACTGTGTTTTTGTTGATCACAACAAGCGTTAATTCACAAGTTTGGGTTTTTTCCCCTCAGTTTAAACAAGATGGTAAACTTTTTTTTCTATCTTGCGTCTTCAGCTGTGAAAGGAGATTGATGCTTCCCTGGCACATGAGGGAGAAATGTGAAACTGGTCAGTGCTGGGAGATCATAGAATCGTAGAATGGTACAGGTTGGAAGTGACCTTAAAGATCATCCAGTTCCAACCCCCCCGCCCTGGGCAGGGACACCTCCCACCAGACCAGGTTGCTCCAAGCCCCATCCAGCCTGGCCTTGACCCCCTCCAGGGATGGGGCAGCCACAGCTTCTCTGGGCAGCCTCTTCCAGTGTCTCAGATGTAGAAAGGGGCTGGGGGAGCATGGAAAGGGAGTGAATGACTTTAGTAGCTGACACAGACATACACTTGTCTGCAAGGATCAAAATATACAGAGGACTGGAAAGGCACGAACGAGGTTGAATTGGATTAGGTTGAATAAAGGGATCCAGTGGTGGAGGTGGCTTAAACAGCTGGAATTGTTCTCCTCTGTGCTCGCCGGCATGATGAAATCCTTACCCAGGGATATGGGAAGCTCCTGTGTTATGAAGGATGGGGAAGGTTCGGGTTCCTTTATGGAAAGTTGAGCTACTTGGAGATGTTCACAGGAGGAAGCAGCAGGTGGTGCTTGTTGTAAATGTGATTGAGTTAACGAATCTGTTGTGAGTTTATCTGGGGAGAGAGAGTTAGTTGTGGGCAGGGGGGAGGCAAGTATGTGTGGTGCCAAGAGGGAAAGATCACTTTTGGGCAGCTTTGGAGTTCCTGTTTGCTAGAGTTGAGGTGAACAGGTGGACAAGGTACCAATTTCTCTGTCTCTTGCCACAGGTGTGAGTAGGGCCATCTCTGGACGCTGTCAGTTGTTGGGGAAAGGACTAATTTTGTTTCTGTGTAAATGAGATTCCGTGTTTGGAAAGAACATGGGCGTATTTCTGGTCCCTGCTTATTGCAGGTAGGTTTAAACAGGGGGTTTACATTTTTGGCATTTTGCTGACTAAGCAGAAGAGAGCATGCTTTCATGCCTGTAAAAGAACAAGTTGTCCTTGCTGTTCAGAATAATCTGGCTTTTCCATCTGAACATGAAGTTAGTTAAAAAAAAATCCTCAAAGCATACACAGTGCCCAAGGCTGCTTCTGTAGAGAAACATGAGCATTCTTTGCTTTAAATGAACATATTTATTCACTCATTCATCTTTGGCAAAAATGTAGGGATTATAATGTGATGGAGCTGTGAGGGACTTCAATGTAGTGAATCGTGGAAGCTCAGGTGAGACTAGGAAAAACTTAAACTTCCTTATACTGATAAGCTGCAGATGAAGACTGGTAAAGAACAATTATTTTTCTCCTTAAGACTGATTTGCAAAAAGATTTTTCCTGTCTCTTAATAATTAAAAGCTGTGAGTATCCAGAGATATCCTTGTTTAAGAGCAGTCTAAGCTTCTGTTATACTTGAAAGATGTGATATTGTAATACAAATTCTGTGATTATGGGTAGGATAAAAGGAGTCTGGAGAGTAAGTCTTATGAGGAGAGGCTGAGGGAGCTGGGGGTGTTCAGCCTGGAGGAAAGGAGGCTGAGGGGAGACCTCGCTCTATACAACCACCTGAAAGGAGGGTGTAGCCGGGGGGGGGGTCGGTCTCTTCTCCCAAGTCACAGGCGACAGGACAAGAGGAAACGGCCTCAAGTTGCACCAGGGGAGGCTCAGATTGGATACTGGGAAAAATTTTTACAGTGAAGGGGTTTTTAAGCATTGGAATGGGCTGCCCAGGGAAGTGGTTGAGGCACCATCCCTGGAGGTATTTAAAAGATGGGTTGACATAGGGCTTAGAGATGTGGTTTAGTGATGGTTTTTATCAGAGTTAGGTTGATGGTTGGAGAAGATGATCTTAAAGGTCCTTTCCAACCTCGACAATTCTATGATTCTATGAAAAGCAGCATTTGTTGAAGTTGTATAGTTTGCCTTGTCGAGGCCTTACATGCTTTTTTGTGCAAAGTGTGAACACTTGAAATGTTGGAATTTCTTTTAAGCAGCAGCGCTCTGGGTTTTCGCTTCCATTCTCTTTAATCTGGGTGAATATGTCTAAACAACTACGCTGATGTGGCAGACATCATCCAACCGTTTACACTGTGCTGCAAAACAGAGGAAAGCTCATGAAAAGAAAGTTCCATTATTTGAGATTTGTTTGACATACAGGTATGTGTGGTTTCAGGATACTGTTGCATCCTTTGTTTGATATAATAACTGTGGCATTTTTCTCCTGTGTGAATCTTGTTGCTGTTAGCTATGCTTTTTTGGCTTCCAGAGGCATTTAATGAAGTCTTTCCTTTAAAATCCCGTGAGGGATATAGCAAGAGTGGAGCAGAGCTGCCTGTTCATCTCTGTCCTTGCAGGGGGAGTCGTAGGTGCCACACTGAGTTCTTCCTCGCTGCCTGGTGTGGCTCACAGCCATGATCTCCCTGTCACCTTTCCTGTGAAAGCTGCTGTGCTCCTGCTCGTTAGTGTAGTTCTTGCTCACACCTAATCAAGGTAGGTCCTTTGATGCTGTTGGCAGGACTGTGTAGGTGAGGGCTGCACTGATTTGGTCATAGTTAAAGCATAATGAAGTCGTCCTTGTTAGGTCACTTGCTGCCCAAAAGGTAGTGGTGTTGTGTGTGCCCTCATGTTGGACGTGTCTCAGGGCATAGCTTTCGTTTTAAGCTTGAGCTAGGAAATGTGTTGGATCCCATCATTCAAGACCTTTAGGAATATATTTGTTTCAGTGTGGGGACGCTATGGATGTAGAGATAAATGCACGACTGGAAAAAGAACCTGGGGTGAGCCAGGCACAAGAAGCTCTTTGTATCTGCTGTGCCTTACACTCTGACCAATTTCACATTAAGAGCTTGATCTCAAAGACTTTGAAAAGCTTTCCTTGCTCCATTTTGAGGTGCTTCATGATTTTTCCAGTGAATACAGCAATAAACTTGTTGATTGGATGAATTTCCCAACTCTTGTTATATTACCATTTTAATTGGAAAATGAATGAAAAGCTGTTATACCCGGGGGCAAGAGCAGATATGAAAGAAGTGAGACTCCTCGGAGGGACTCCGTCCCTTTCTCCAGGGGCCTTTGGTATGCGCTTTAGCAACACATTTGAATTATTCATACCAAAATTTCGATATGAGTAATAACCATTCAGTGCTCCTTCAGTGATGAGGTTCTGAAAAACAAGAACTTTTTAAAACCTGGTGGGTTTTGAGATCAGGTTTTGAATGCTTTAAAACAAAAGTTGCTCTCGGATAGATGTGGTCTCGTAGCTAATAATATTGAACACTCGTGGAGTGCCTTCCAGTGATCACAACCGCTTTATAAACACTCAGTCTAGTCTTGCTTCTGTTAAAATTAATGAGCGTTTTGCCACCAGCTTCGGTGGAAGCGGGCTACGTCTCTAATTATTTGAGCTTCGCTTCACTGAAGTTAAAGTACAGGCGCAGAGTCAGAAAAACAGACGTGAAACCCTGGCCCCATGGAAATTAGCTGACTTCTGTTGTGGGTTTCCTCAACAGAACCTTTTTTAATAACCTACTCAACTGAGATGACTGCTGTTCTGTAGTTTTCTCTGTTTGTAAAGTGGAGGAAATGATACCATAAATCACAAGGTGGTCATGGGGCTTTGTGTATTAATAACGTCGAATGGAGCGTTAGATTGTTTGGCTCAAAGCATGATGGGGATACGTAGGTAGAGTTATTGAGTCTCTTGTAAATCATAAAGTTGTCTCTTCCCTGCTTACTAACTCACTCGTGGAAAGTCAGCCGAAAGAAATCACCTTTATGAGGAGAAGGCGTATTTAAGCAGGTACCAATTAATTCTGTTAAGGTATGTGTAGCTGCATGGCTGTTTCAGACAAGGGCGTCTCCTCCTTGATGATCCTCGTGGTGGTTTTCTTTGTGTTTTTTTCCACCTACTGCAGGAAATTAAAGAATCATGGCCCTGCCTTCGTAGCATGTGCACATAATGTACGCTGTGTTTCTTTGTGGAAGACACCACGCAGTCACACGCTAACGATGACGGGCTGCGTGGCATCAGATCCCTCTCCTGTCGGAGGAGATGAGGAGGGAAGCGGCAGCCACGGCGGTGGTTGCCCCACCGCTGGTGTGCTGCTGGGAACCCGGGGCTGAGGGGTGGCTGTAGAACCTGCCCCTTGCTCGGCGCCTCACCTGGGACCTCCCCTGAGCTTAAAGATTGGGAGTTGGAGTGAGACTTCAGAAGCTGGGCTTCCATCAGGGCTTCCCTCAGCCTGCGGTGAGACACCATAATTCCCCCAGTGTCTCACCACAGCCTTTCTCTGTGGCTTGGATGAGGGAAGGTTGAAGGGGAAGTTTTTTGGTTTTTTTTTTTTGCCGTAAAGGTCTGGGAATTAGTATTAGCATGTGAGTTAGGAGAGCCATAGGAGTCATCAGCCAGCCCTCACATCTCTTTGATGACTTGCTGTGGCAGCGTTTCAGGGCAGTGCCATGGCGAGGCTTGTGTGTTCTCCAACCCCAAAAGACACAAGAAGCGTTTCCAACATCTGTTCACTTAGCTTTAATGTACACTCTACGAGCAAAGGCAAAACCAAATGAGAAGTAATGGAGCACCTCTCCTATGAAGACAGGCTGAGAGAGCTGGGGTTGTTCATCCTGGAGAAGAGAAGGCTCTGGGGAGACCTTCTAGCAGGCTTCCAACATCTAAAGGGAGCCTACAGGAGAGCTGGAGAGGGACTCTTTGTCAGGGAGCGCAGTGACAGGACAAGGGGTAATGGTTTTAAATTTGAAGAGGGGAGATTTAGATTACATGCCAGAAAGAAATTCTTTACTCTGAGGGTGGTGAGACACTGGAAGAGGTTGCCCAGAGAAGCTGTGGCTGCCCCATCCCTGGAGGTGTTCAAGGCCAGGCTGGATGGGGCTTGGAGCAACCTGGTCTGGTGGGAGGTGTCCCTGCCCAGGGCAGGGGGTTGGAACTGGATGATCTTTAAGGTCTCCCTTCCAACTCTAACCATTGTAATGGGTGTTGCAAAGGTTTCTGACAATGCTGAGTTATGTCTAAAACACAACAGTAGGAATTGCTGCAAAATGATTATTTAATGTAGGCTGTAGGTCGGCAGCAGCTTAAGAAAGCCCATCTGTGAACTCAATGGTGTCTCCTCCGCTGCTGTGGTCCCACTCTCCCCTCTCTGGTGAGTCGTTTCAGTGAGTTTGACAGAAATGGAGCCCATGGGATAACACAACAGGAAAAAAATAAGATGGTTTTCTGTTGGGTGAGCGGCTCAGGAGTGGACTGCAGGGCACACAGCAATTAGATCAGCTAAAGCTCCACAGAACTGGGGCCTTGGGGCTTCCCTGTGCTTCGTTTCTTGGCCCTAACTAGCTGGTCTCCTACTTAATTGGGGCTTGTGGTGGGAGCTGCTGGCTGGTGGGTCTGGGCTGGGGACAACTGCCATCGCAGTGGCTGGAGCGATGTCTCAGCAGCCCCCAGTACCCACCCTTTGGCTGGTCGGTGTTCCTCTGCTCTTGGTGGGCTTAGTTGGCAAGCAAAGAAAATTTGGGGCATGTTTTGAGCAAAGCCTTGGCACCACTGCCTGTTGCTGCTGCACGTGTGTGTGTGATTGCACAAGGGACCGGACAGGGGGCGGAGGGCATGAAAAATGTCCCACGAAGGTTTAATTTGATTTATAGAATCATAATTGGGTTGGGTTGGAAGGGACCTTAAAGATCATTGAGTTCCAACCCCCTGCCATGGGCAGGGACACCTCCCACCAGACCAGGTTGCTCAAAGCCCCATCCAGCCTGGCCTTGAACACCTCCAGGGATGCTGGATGGGTTCCTTGGGCTGGTTGGCTATTGGGGGCAGCACCAGCAATGGTCCCTGTCCCATGCAGCACAGGGTGGCAGATGCTGCCACCAGATGTCGGATCACAGCTAACATACAGCTTGCGCTGCTCTAATACTTCAATTTGTTTTGGCTTCACTAGAGAAAGTCATTTGTCATGAAAATTTAAATGTAATAACATTGCTTGACTAATTCCTCCCTCATTAACTGTCTGATGTGCCATGGGGAACTTGGCAATTCCTTTTTTCCCCCAAGAATGGTGGGTTTCAGTAACCTGCGAGGCTCTGCTAGTCCCATGTCTCTGTTTGGGTAGCTTGTGCTGAAGCGTTTATTAAAATTATAAAGAAATGTTCGTTTCCAGTTAAATTTTCACATTTGTATTTTAATAGGAATACATAAATATTTTAAAGCACTTTGTACAGATCTTTTTGGAACACAGCTTTATTATTTCATTAAAGCTCAATGCCACAAAATGTAAGTTGCTTTAGAAAAATATCTCCCCTTTTTTAAAGCAAATGCCTTCATTAAGTTGTAGGTCGATGATAGATCTTTTAAAAAAAAATTATGAAGCAGAAAACAGGGAAGAAATACATAAATATGTAGACTTGCTTTGGTTTTGTAGAACCTTGCTACAAATGTATTTATGCCTTAGACATCAGTAATTGAAATGCCCTGGCTTTACGAATGTACGTGTTGTTATCTGTTCACTTGGACACAGACGAGCCAAATTAGACTTTAGTGGTAACTATATTAATTGGAAAAATTGAAAAATATTGGTCTTAACGTTTCCCCTTATAATTGTGGGAAATACGTGGTCTTATTTGTGGTAGTGGTTGCCTACCCATACGTCTAGTAATTATAACCGTTACAAAGAAGTAAAACGGAAACACATTTTTTTCTGACGCTGCATGGATTTCACTGGGAATCGGTAACGATTGCAACCAATGTGCGTTTTTGAAGATGAAGTAAACAAACAGATAAAAAGGTTGGTTGGCAGGCTGACAACTTGCTGGAGTTTCTGCTGACTCCTCCGAGTTTCCAGTGTCATCTCCTTCCTTTGAAAACAGGACGAACGGGTTCAAAATTACCCGGCTGCGCTGTCTGCATCGGCCGCTTTTCACTGTCACGGTAAATGGATTTTGATTAAAGAGATGCTTTGAGCAAAGGTGGTGACAGATTTATGCTTTGCAAAGCTTTACCTGGTGACCTGAGTCTCTAGGCCTGGAATTATTCTATATTTAGAAGGGAACAATTAAATATAGCAGGAGCAACTGAGGGTTTTTTATTACGACTGCGTAGCATTTATGATTATGCAAATAAAGGCTGCACTTTGGTTTATGGATGAAAGCTTTGCACTTCTTTTTTTTGCGTGTGAGTGTGTATAGAAGTCAGGTCAGAGTCCGAGTGCACACATTCTAACCTTAAGTATGTCTCCTTTTAATTTCATAGTATGTTTTAAATCAAGCGTAAATAACGACAGAGAATGCTGCTGAGTAAACTTAATTCCCTGAATGCTTGGAAGAACCGCTTTAACGAAGTGAAGAGTAAAACGAGGCAAAGCCTCCCAACTCCTTGCTTTTTCAGCAGTACTAGTGAAATGAACACGGAGGTCTTCAAAATTCAGATTTACAATGCAATCAAATTAGTGTCAGTGTTTTCACACTTGCTCACTCCAGATGGAGATTTACCAACTGAAGTATGTGTAAGAACATTTTTTAAAGTGGGATTGAATATTTAATGCATTCCAGGGGCAGCATCTCTTTTTTGGGTGACTGTTTTTTTAGCTGCTTTTTATATTAGGCCTTTACCTACTGGGTAGATTTAAATAGTGTGCAATATATAAAAGGAATGGAAAGTGTATCTGTGTATATGTATAAATAGATATAAGTAGATATCTGATGGGAGTAATGTCCTGCAGAGAGAAGATTCTGACTGAATACACTCTGATCTTGCACATTGATTTTATTTTTTTAAAATTTTTTTTCCCCATGTGTGTTTTATAAACCAGCAAAAGTCTTTAATGAAGTCATCTGGCCATTGATTGCTTTCATATCAATTGAAAGCATATTAAAGAATTTACTATCAATGATAAGAATAGTGAGATGTCGATAGTATTTTGTTTCTTAGTGGCAGTTAGAACAATTTCATTACAAATCTGCAATTTTAAGTTCTTTATGTGTTGCAAGTAACTCTTCCACTTGATATTTTCGTTTGGAGAAAACATGGGTTTTGGAATTCAATTTTGGGCCTCAAAATACTTCTCCCCCTCCCAGAAATTTCTCAGCAAGGAGATTTTCAGGTATTTGTTTGTGGCTTCTAGCTGGCTTAGATGACCTTATGCACAAAGGCTGTTTTAAAGCAGGAAATCATGGCATTTAGGTTTTCTTAATATCTGTGTTCATTTCAGACCTAGGAAAGTTTTGGTGGATGTGTGGGTTAATGTCCTGCACGCATGGATAAGGATGACTTTGTGTTGCTGGGCACTTTGTCCAGATTCCACATGAATTTGCTGCCTCGGTAGTGCCCATATCAGGCCTGATACGGGTGAGAAGAGATGACAGAGATGGAAAACAAGCAGCACAGCTGCAATGACTCTGGCAGGGAAGGTGACTTTCCCTGTGCTGCCCGGAGCTTTGCTCTGGCTGGAGGGGTGGCCAAGTTGGCCAACACGTTGGGGAGGTTGGTCTCTGCGGTGCCAGGAGAGGCTCTTGCTTCCCCACTCGGAATCCGTAAGCAGATCCCGTGTTTCTACTACAGCCCATCCAAATTTAAAAACCCTGGAGTTCCCATCGTTTGGTAAGAGGACAGACTATTTTTACATGTGGTGTGTAAGGCCAATGTTACACCGTCCAAGAGTATTACAAGGAAGTGTTGGTATGTGTAAAAAAAATACACATATGACCAAGTTTATATTAATGCATTTATGTGAAAAGTTGTTTTTTTAAAAAAGAGTTCATATTGCATGAAATCCAGCTTTAAATAATGAGGTCCAAGATTCTCCAGTTACTGATGAGTTTCTTACATGGTGCTATTGTAATTTTTGGAAGAGAAGCAGGAGTGACTTCATTCAAATCGAGGGGTATGGCTTTTTTCCACCGTCTCCTGGAACTGGTCTGAGAGAGGGAAACACATGTACTCCATATCCCTCCACGGCACTACCGAGGGCCCACACTGACAAAGCCCTCATTGAAATGTGCTAGTTCTTCTCAAATAATTAAAAATAAGAAATGAGTTGCCAAGTTTCTAAAACTGTACGCTCTGCTCGACAAGGCTTTCTTTCTCTTTAGCATGGTAAATTAAAACACAAAATAAATTGGAAGCCGGTCTGGTTGACAGTTTCTAGGAATATTCTAGGCCTTAGTACCAGAAATCTGTTCGTTTTATTTGCATTAATTTCCCCCAAAGGGGAATAAATAAGCAGTGCAGTGCTATATTAGCACAGCCACGCTTTGTAGTGCTTCTGCAGGTCGCAACGGTAATTCTCCTGCTTACTCTCCCTGGAGAAAATGAGTTGATAACATGAGTGATTGTCTCTGGGAGAAATTAGGGGTGAAGAGAGGATGGAGGAGGTGGAAAGGGGGTTGCTAGTTCAAAGAAACCACCGGCAGGTGGTAAAACAGATTTGTTTGGGGGGATTTTTGAACCAGTGATGAGGAGTTTGGTGAAAATGCAGCTTCTGTGGAGTGGGAGGATGAAGCAGGAAGGCTGGTGGACATGGTGCAGTTGGCCTGGAGAAGTGATGATGTGTCTATCGTAGCCCACAACAGGGAACATTCATGCCATGGGGCACGGCAAGTGGCTTCCTCTGTGAAGTTGCACCGGGTGACGGCGAAGAAAAGTTGGCTTCTTCTTAGAGGCGGAGGTAGGGCCATACTGCAGAGAATTTAGAAAATGGAATATAATAAAAACCAGGCTGAGATGACATCATTCTTTTCTGTTCCATAAGCACATGCTGCATGTGTGGACAGTGCGCAGATGTTTTGCTTTGATAACTTGCTGTGTAGGTTTATGGCCTTGGAATGTCGATAATTAAAGAGGTTCGTTTTATTTTGAACTGCCTGAAATTCTGTGGAAGCATGTATCAAACTTTAAGTTACATCTCTGCAGTGTTTAGGGTGTTTCTACTCATAAAAATTCACTACTTTAGTACTTACTATTTTAAGTATTTTTTTTTTTATTACTCTTCCTCCTTCTTTTTTTAGTTGCTAATTGTTTCCAGACATTTTTTTCACTATGATGATGGAGACCTCTATTGACATCTTTTTGACATTTTAGTTTTCTTTATTTAATTTCTTCTTTCTTTTCTTCTTTCTTTTCTTCTTTCTTTTCTTCTTTCTTTTCCTTTTCTTTTCCTTTTCTTTTCCTTTTCTTTTCCTTTTCTTTTCCTTTTCTTTTCCTTTTCTTTTCCTTTTCTTTTCCTTTTCTTTTCCTGAGGTGTCTTGATTTCATCCTCTTGCTGGAAAGTCGGAGCAGTAATTTTTGAGCACATGATGTTTCTTGCCATCAGGATTTCCTGCCAAGGGTGTCTGAGACCACAAAAGGGGAAAAAAATAAAAAAAAGGATGAACTCTCTGGAGAGCTGGATCTAATGGTTTGTCTTAGTTTACTCTTGTATTCCAGACTAGACTCTATTGTGTCTAAGAGCAGAATTGATATATGCTGCCTGGGTCTGCTGATTGCTAGAGAGCAGCTTTGCTGGATGAACGTAACACATTCCATAGGTTTCTCCCTTTTATGGTCTCAGTTACAAATAGGTTTTTAGCTTCAGTGTGGTTTAGTGAATGTATTCTGTTTTTAAATAGACATTCAACATGTGTGTGTCTGCTTTAACAAAGAGCCAATGAGCCATAGATCAGATCAAAAAATCATTTCTCAGTTTGACTATATAAACCTACTAAATGGGGTTTGTTATTCCTTGTGTGTCTTTTCTCTTGTTTGTCAAAGTTCCTTTAATATTATCCCCAAGTTTCCTGAGAATATCCCATCAAATGACCAGGGCCCTATCTCAATATTTTGTGTTGATGATTCAGAAACGCCATAAATTGAAAAGAAGAGGGAATTAAGCAGTAACATAAATATAGTGGAGATGGTAGCTGTAGCAGACTGCTTCTGCTGTGGACCATCGGTGATTTACAGTAGTGCATGGCTTGTGTTTCTTTACAGAAGATTTATGTTTCAGAGCAGTGAAAGGGATCAATAAAATGTTCAAATCCCACATGCTTGTTATAAAATCTTGTCCCATCAAAGAACCTTTAGGTCAGAGGCCTTATGTGGGCAAGGGGATACCCCTCTTTTCCATCCCCAAATTGTGGCATCTCTCCTGTGGGCAGAGGGTCATCTTCATCCTTGTGATGGAAATGCCAGCCCTCATTCCGCTAATTATCTTTTTCTATTCTTTCAAATCCTCTTTAGTAAGCTCCTGTGTTCTCCAGCACACTCGTTATCTTCATTTGCATGGCAGAAGCATGTGACTTTAGCTGTAAATGTTCTAGACTATTATTTAATTCTAGTTCTAAAACATTTAGTTCCAAGGTATCCTGATTTGTTTTGAGTACCTGACTCTTCTGCATGACATATCGCTTGCTAGATGTCTGTTCATTTGATCATAAAAACAGAAAAAAAGTAACGTGGGTTGACCACACTTGCTTTCGAGGCAAATCTATCAATTGATGGCTTCGTTTATTCAATTTCAATAAAAATATTTTCAGTACACTCTGATTTATCTAGTCAGTCATTAATGCTTCTTCTTTCTTTCACCTTCTTAAGTAAAAATAATGAAACATAAAGAAGGAATTTTTCAATAGGAACTTGTAGTTTAATCTTTCTCACCATGCAATATAAAAATTGGTAAGCTGATTTATTGGTGAACCGGCTTCAGTAGGTGGCACTGATTGAATTTTTAGTCTTGTGGTTTTGTCCTAAATTCATTACTGATGCAGGAAAAAAATGAAACAGGAGAGGAGGAAAATAGATGAAGTATAAATCTTGTGACAGTAATTGATAGCTAGGTGGAGGCATCCATCCGGAGCTGCCTGCTCGCCTTTCTACACATCCAGCTGCGGGGGGTTCAGAAGAGTGATCCCGTTCTGCTCCTCTCAGATACTGTGCTTAAAAACCCTACGAAGTTACCCTTTTCAGAATGAGAGCTTTTAAAGACAAAGTTGGTTGGTTTTGTTCTTTTAAAATTTGATTAAAATCTGTGCGTGATCGATGAGAATTCTTAGGAATCAAGATCCAAATTTCAGTAAACTCTTCGAATAAAATAAGCATTGTAGGAAAAGAATTTTAAATTTCATTAATTAGCTTTTCAGCAAGATACTTTTAGTCGCTTGTGCTTATATTTGGCTGTGTGTTTTCTGAGAGGAGGGCGTGTGTTACTGGTTTGTACTGGCTAAAGTCTCTACTGTACAGAAAGCTTTCTTATTTATTTTCATACAGTTGCTGTTTCAGTTCCTGCTTCTCTTCTAACACTCGGGATCTTGAAGTATTTTTGTTAGTATTCTTGTTCTAGCTACTTGGTGGTGAGTAATTACTTAGTAAACTGCTTTCACTACTAAGGGTGTGCACCCAATTATCCAAGAATGAAAAGCCTGTATTTTTTCTTGCTTCCACCCTTGATGGGGCATTAGCTTGACAGGAGTGACATTAAAATTATTGTATGCAAGCATTCAGCTCCCTCCCCAGGAAAACATCCTTTATCTTGCTTTACCTGCATTCCTGCAGTGTAACTGCTTCCATTACAGAGAATTTGGCAAAGATCTTCCCACCTGTAGAAGTGAATTTAACCAAAGCACTCAGGATCTTGAGCTTACCCCTCCAAAAAAAATCATGAAATATGAAAATAAAGGGATTTTTTTTTTTAATAGCTCTTGAGGTTTGAACTTTTATGATGTTTGGGTTGTGTGAATTTCCCCCATCCCTCAAATTAAGTTTAGAAGTTTTCTCTTTTCTTTGAAGATAAAAGATGAGACTTTGGGGCGGGTGTGTGACTCCCAAGAACCGGGATGTGGGAAGAAGCAGCACAAACATGATTCACCCTGGATTTTGCAGAAATTGGCAGCGCTGTGAAAGGCTGGGGGTGGGGGGGGAGTGGGGTGTGAATGGGTGCCCATGGATGGTGTTGCCTCCCGCATCCCCTGTGCAGGGCTGCAGCGCGGTTGCTCTGTGATACCTTAATTTTCCACTTGCACTACCCTGGGAAGCTGCGTATGGAGATGGAATGATAGCGTAGAAAAAAAACGTTTGATGAGGTTAAAGATATTTTCTCATGTGTCAGTGCGTGGCTCTGACTAACAGTGTCCGTGACTGGAGAAGGCAGCAGGCCTTTACGGAGAGACTGTGGGATGAGACGAGGAGGTAGGAAGGGGGCCAGCCTCCTTGCAAAGGAGACAGCAGACCCAGTTTGACCGGCAGAACCTGTAGGACAACTACAGATGAACCTCTGCTGAAGACATGCAAAGGCAACAGCCCTCTCTAAGCTCCAAAGGAGCTGGGTAGTGCCTAAAGGGTGAGTGTCTGCCCAGTGGACCCGCTGCTGAAGGCAAGGAGGGTATTTCAAGGCTGCATCCTGAGCTGTTTGTCCGAGAAGGGGTGTGTGCGTGTCTGTCTTTTGGGCGAGGAGTGAGCTTGTGTCCTCACCTCAGCTCCAAGGCAGTGACATCTCTTTTCCGTCAGGGCTGGAGCGCCGGGGATGCCTGTCCTGCCCTCCCCTCACATGAATTACTTGTCTTTTTCTTTTTCCCCCTTCTCCACGCGTGCCATCGTAGCACAGAAATTTATTTTCTGCCCTGTCTTTTAGTGACTTTCTGCACTAGGGTCTGAAGGTGAAGGTTTCCATTAAAAAGGAAAAAAAAACCAACCTGAAAAAGAAGTGTTGAAAACCGAGCAGCAGGCAAAAAAACCTTTGCCAAGGGGGCCTAGAGTTAAAAATTTGTAAAGGAAATAAGGTTCCCTGGAATTAAGGTGGAAATACATTTCCACTTAATTTCAACAGGCTGCCCTAACAAATTGTAATGTCTATAGTTGGCTGACAATGTAGAAATAACCCATGAACTAGAAGAAAAGTTTACTTCGGAAGACGGCTCTCTTAAATTATTTACCTTGGCTTCATCCTCTCCTGAACTGGGGAGAACATAACAGTGTTTCCCTCTCTTGATCCCTGCCTTGGCTGGTTGCTGAGATGCTTTTGGATATAATGAAACCTTCTGAGCACAGGGGAGAACCTCCAACATAGCAAAAAATGATTGCCAAACCTAAAAAAAAAAGTCTGCATCCAGTAATGAACTTCCTGTAGTCTTGGATGCCATATCCCTTTTGTGCTGTGGCAATGACTTTTCCACACATTTTTATAAAGTGTTTTGAATTTTTTTTGGTGACACAATTCACGTAAGTATTCCAAGTGCTCTCTTTGCCCAGCCCTGACCTCATCCCGCTACGGAGCTGCTTTAGTATTTTTTCCTGTGTTGAAAATTACTGAGGACTTCAGGCCTCGTTTTCCCACATGCAGTGAAATTAAAGCACTATTTAAAAAAAGAACAAAAACCAAAAACCAACCAACCAAACAAAAACCCACCCCAAAAAGACCACCAAAAACACACC